>JAVIAB010000125.1:58413274-59013274 GCA_032433765.1 Megaustenia siamemsis | reverse complement strand
TAACGAACAATTGCAATACTTTTTTAAAAAAAAATCAAAGGACTTCTAAAATATAATATCCATTTTGTCGTATTCAAATTGTAAATATATTTTTATTTTGTGCAAATGATAATACGTAGAAGATATTTCAAAGAAGCTTTTATTAGTACACATAGTCTTGACACTTGTTTGTCATTGCTGAGAGTCTACATTAGTGCGACTGTAACGACGATAAGTTCCCATATTAAAAACACTGACCAGGCGTAACTGCGCCTTTATTTGTTAGTTTTTGCTCCTTGAACGCAAGTCACCAGGCATTAACCAAATAAAAAATTCTTCACTGTCAGATATCTTGGATCTATTAACTTATCTTACGGATGTTTTTGCTGTCATTGGTGTCCTTGAATCTTGGTTTAAATTAATGAAACCCATATTTCGCTGAGATAGATTGCATTACAAAATACCATCCTACTTTAGAGACGTATATATTGTTCTTTATTAGCACTACTGTTAATAATAGACGACACAAAAAATATTTCTAGCAAACTACAAAAAAGTCACACTTAAAAGTATATCTCTGAAAGACCTATTCTCATTTCACTAACAAGGATTAACCTTTAACACGCCAATTCGCTTTGCTAGCCAGTAGGAAACATTCACATGTGAAATAACTGAAAGTGAATGCAACCGACTCCACCAGCTTGCCCAGCTATAAGTAGACGTTTGAGATGCTTAATTCATTAACTAAACTTGCAGTGATAGTTTGAAGGCTCTTACCAATGCTTTCATTTCGCATAACTTTAATTAATTGTAGAACTTTAACTAATGCACTGATAGTGAACTCCATGTTTTGTGGCCTGGCTAATTTACTTGACCAGGATTATTTTATATCTCCAGAGAGCCGAACAATAATCAAACAGTGCTCAGTTTAAGGTATTCTAAAACATCTCGTGCAAACACGTTAATAGACCAGCTTGACCAGCAAAAGTGATTTGCAAACATTTGAAAGTATGGCAGCATTAGAACATACAATCAATCTCATTAAAGTCAGAAAATGCCAACACAATTATGGAAGGTTCCAGTAGGCGACTAGACAATAATAAAGTTACACATGGTTACCCGGTAAGGGAATTCATGAGAATGTCTTCGGATCTGATTTGTATGTAACTAGGATTTCTGCTGAACAACTCATGTATGTTGATAATATTAGTTCCTTCCTCATCCAATAAGCCGGGGGTGGGCGGGGAGTGGAAAAAGGGGAGGGGGAGGGGGGGAAATCTCGTCGGAGCACTACTGACAGACTTCATCAACCTTCTCCATTATTATCTATCTACAGTTTCAGCTCTTCAATGTAGGTCGCTGTGATTGTGTTGTTGATAGATGGAAGAATAGTCGGTGTTTGATTTAATTATGTTGTTGATGTATGGGACGATAGACTGTGCATTATTTGATTGTGTTGTTGATGTATGGGACGATAGACTGTGCATTATTTGATTGTGTTGTTGATGTATGGGACGATAGACTGTGCATTATTTGATTATGTTGTTGATGTATGGGACGATAGACTGTGCATTATTTGATTGTGTTGTTGATGTATGGGACGATACACTGTGCATTATTTGATTGTGTTGTTGATGTATGGGACGATAGACTGTGCAATATTTGATTGTGTTGTTGATGTATGGGACCATAGACTGTGCATTATTTGATTGTGTTGTTGATGTATGGGACGATAGACTGTGCATTATTTGATTATGTTGTTGATGTATGGGACGATAGACTGTGCATTATTTGATTATGTTGTTGATGTATGGGACGATAGACTGTGCATTATTTGATTGTGTTGTTGATGTATGGGACGATAGACTGTGCATTATTTGATTGTGTTGTTGATGTATGGGACGATACACTGTGCATTATTTGATTGTGTTGTTGATGTATGGGACGATAGACTGTGCATTATTTGATTGTGTTGTTGATGTATGGGACCATAGACTGTGCATTATTTGATTGTGTTGTTGATGTATGGGACGATAGACTGTGCATTATTTGATTATGTTGTTGATGTATGGGACGATAGACTGTGCATTATTTGATTATGTTGTTGATGTATGGGACGATAGACTGTGCATTATTTGATTGTGTTGTTGATGTATGGGACGATAGACTGTGCATTATTTGATTGTGTTGTTGATGTATGGGACGATAGACTGTGCATTATTTGATTATGTTGTTGATGTATGGGACAAGAGACTGTGCATTATTTGATTGTGTTGTTGATGTATGGGACGATAGACTGTGCATAATTTGATTGTGTTGTTGATGTATGGGACGATAGACTGTGCATTATTTGATTATGTTGTTGATGTATGGGACGATAGACTGTGCATTATTTGATTGTGTTGTTGATGTATGGGACGATAAACTGTGCATTATTTGATTGTGTTGTTGATGTATGGGACGATAGACTGTGCATTATTTGATTGTGTTGTTGATGTATGGGACGATAAACTGTGCATTATTTGATTGTGTTGTTGATGTATGGGACGATACACTGTGCATTATTTGATTGTGTTGTTGATGTATGGGACGATAGACTGTGCAATATTTGATTGTGTTGTTGATGTATGGGACCATAGACTGTGCATTATTTGATTGTGTTGTTGATGTATGGGACGATAGACTGTGCATTATTTGATTGTGTTGTTGATGTATGGGACGATAGACTGTGCATTATTTGATTGTGTAGTTGATGTATGGAACAATATACTGTGCATTATTTGATTATGTTGTTGATGTATGGAACAAAAGACTGTGCATTATTTGATTGTGTTGTTGATGTATGGGACGATAGACTGTGCATTATTTGATTGTGTTGTTGATGTATGGGACAATAGACTGTGCATTATTTGATTGTGTTGTTGATAGATTGGACAATAGACTGTGCATTATTTGATTGTGTTGTTGATTGATGGGACAATAGACTGTGCATTATTTGATTGTTTTGATGATAGATGGGACAATAGACTGTGCATTATTTGATTGTGTTGTTGATGTATGGGACGATAGACTGTGCATTATTTGATTGTGTTGTTGATGTATGGGACAATAGACTGTGCATTATTTGATTGTGTTGTTGATGTATGGGACGATAGACTGTGCATTATTTGATTGTGTTGTTGATGTATGGGACGATAGACTGTGTATTATTTGATTGTGTTGTTGATAGATTGGACAATAGACTGTGCATTATTTGATTGTGTTGTTGATAGATGGGACAATAGACTGTGCATTATTTGATTGTTTTGATGATAGATGGGACAATAGACTGTGCATTATTTGATTGTGTTGTTGATGTATGGGACGATAGACTGTGCATTATTTGATTGTGTTGTCGATGTATGGGACAATAGACTGTGCATTATTTGATTGTGTTGTTGATGTATGGGACGATAGACTGTGCATTATTTGATTGTGTTGTTGATGTATGGGACGATAGACTGTGTATTATTTGATTGTGTTGTTGATAGATTGGACAATAGACTGTGCATTATTTGATTTTGTTGTTGATGTATGGGACGATAGACTGTGCATTATTTGATTGTGTTGTTGATGTATAGTACGATAGACTGTGCATTATTTGATTGTGTTGTTGATGTATGGGACCATAGACTGTGCATTATTTGATTGTGTTGTTGATGTATGGGACGATAGACTGTGTATTATTTGATTATGTTGTTGATGTATGGGACAATAGACTGTGCATTATTTGATTGTGTTGTTGATGTATGGGACGATAGACTGTGCATTATTTGATTGTGTTGTTGATGTATGGGACGATAGACTGTGTATTATTTGATTGTGTTGTTGATAGATTGGACAATAGACTGTGCATTATTTGATTGTGTTGTTGATAGATGGGACAATAGACTGTGCATTATTTGATTGTTTTGATGATAGATGGGACAATAGACTGTGCATTATTTGATTGTGTTGTTGATGTATGGGACGATAGACTGTGCATTATTTGATTGTGTTGTCGATGTATGGGACAATAGACTGTGCATTATTTGATTGTGTTGTTGATGTATGGGACGATAGACTGTGCATTATTTGATTGTGTTGTTGATGTATGGGACGATAGACTGTGTATTATTTGATTGTGTTGTTGATAGATTGGACAATAGACTGTGCATTATTTGATTTTGTTGTTGATGTATGGGACGATAGACTGTGCATTATTTGATTGTGTTGTTGATGTATAGTACGATAGACTGTGCATTATTTGATTGTGTTGTTGATGTATGGGACGATAGACTGTGCATTATTTGATTGTGGTGTTGATAGATGGGACGATAGACTGTGCATTATTTGATTGTGTTGTTGAAGTATGGGACGATAGACTGTGCATTATTTGATTATGTTGTTGATGTATGGGACGATAGACTGTGCATTATTTGATTGTGTTGTTGATGTATGGGACGATAGACTGTGCATTATTTGATTGTGTTGTTGATGTATGGGACGATAGACTGTGTATTATTTGATTGTGTTGTTGATAGATTGGACAATAGACTGTGCATTATTTGATTGTGTTGTTGATAGATGGGACAATAGACTGTGCATTATTTGATTGTTTTGATGATAGATGGGACAATAGACTGTGCATTATTTGATTGTGTTGTTGATGTATGGGACGATAGACTGTGCATTATTTGATTGTGTTGTCGATGTATGGGACAATAGACTGTGCATTATTTGATTGTGTTGTTGATGTATGGGACGATAGACTGTGCATTATTTGATTGTGTTGTTGATGTATGGGACGATAGACTGTGTATTATTTGATTGTGTTGTTGATAGATTGGACAATAGACTGTGCATTATTTGATTATGTTGTTGATGTATGGGACGATAGACTGTGCATTATTTGATTATGTTGTTGATGTATGGGACAATAGACTGTGCATTATTTGATTGTGTTGTTGATGTATGGGACGATAGACTGTGCATTATTTGATTGTGTTGTTGATGTATGGGACGATAGACTGTGTATTATTTGATTGTGTTGTTGATAGATTGGACAATAGACTGTGCATTATTTGATTGTGTTGTTGATAGATGGGACAATAGACTGTGCATTATTTGATTGTTTTGATGATAGATGGGACAATAGACTGTGCATTATTTGATTGTGTTGTTGATGTATGGGACGATAGACTGTGCATTATTTGATTGTGTTGTCGATGTATGGGACAATAGACTGTGCATTATTTGATTGTGTTGTTGATGTATGGGACGATAGACTGTGCATTATTTGATTGTGTTGTTGATGTATGGGACGATAGACTGTGTATTATTTGATTGTGTTGTTGATAGATTGGACAATAGACTGTGCATTATTTGATTTTGTTGTTGATGTATGGGACGATAGACTGTGCATTATTTGATTGTGTTGTTGATGTATAGTACGATAGACTGTGCATTATTTGATTGTGTTGTTGATGTATGGGACGATAGACTGTGCATTATTTGATTGTGGTGTTGATAGATGGGACGATAGACTGTGCATTATTTGATTGTGTTGTTGAAGTATGGGACGATAGACTGTGCATTATTTGATTATGTTGTTGATGTATGGGACGATAGACTGTGCATTATTTGATTGTGTTGTTGATGTATGGGACGATAGACTGTGCATTATTTGATTGTGTTGTTGATGTATGGGACGATAAACTGTGCAATATTTGATTGTGTTATTGATAGATAGGACAATAGACTGTGCATTATTTGATTGTGTTGTTGATGTATGGGACGATAGACTGTGCATTATTTGATTGTGTTGTTGATGTATGGGACGATAGACTGTGCATTATTTGATTGTGTTGTTGATGTATGGGACAATAGACTGTGCATTATTTGATTGTGTTGTTGATGTATGGGACGATAGACTGTGCATTATTTGATTGTGTTGTTGACGTATGGGGCAATAGACTGTGCATTATTTGATTGTGTTGTTGATGTATGGAACGATAGACTGTGCATTATTTGATTGTGTTGTTGATAGATGGGACGATAGACTGTGCAATATTTGATTGTGTTGTTGATAGATGGGACAATAGACTGTGCATTATTTGATTGTGTTGTTGATGTATGGGACAATAGACTGTGCATTATTTGATTGTGTTGTTGATGTATGGGACGATAGACTGTGCATTATTTGATTATGTTGTTGATGTATGGGACGATAGACTGTGCATTATTTGATTGTGTTGTTGATGTATGGGACGATACACTGTGCATTATTTGATTGTGTTGTTGATGTATGGGACGATAGACTGTGCAATATTTGATTGTGTTGTTGATGTATGGGACCATAGACTGTGCATTATTTGATTGTGTTGTTGATGTATGGGACGATAGACTGTGCATTATTTGATTATGTTGTTGATGTATGGGACGATAGACTGTGCATTATTTGATTATGTTGTTGATGTATGGGACGATAGACTGTGCATTATTTGATTGTGTTGTTGATGTATGGGACGATAGACTGTGCATTATTTGATTGTGTTGTTGATGTATGGGACGATACACTGTGCATTATTTGATTGTGTTGTTGATGTATGGGACGATAGACTGTGCATTATTTGATTGTGTTGTTGATGTATGGGACCATAGACTGTGCATTATTTGATTGTGTTGTTGATGTATGGGACGATAGACTGTGCATTATTTGATTATGTTGTTGATGTATGGGACGATAGACTGTGCATTATTTGATTATGTTGTTGATGTATGGGACGATAGACTGTGCATTATTTGATTGTGTTGTTGATGTATGGGACGATAGACTGTGCATTATTTGATTGTGTTGTTGATGTATGGGACGATAGACTGTGCATTATTTGATTATGTTGTTGATGTATGGGACGATAGACTGTGCATTATTTGATTGTGTTGTTGATGTATGGGACGATAGACTGTGCATAATTTGATTGTGTTGTTGATGTATGGGACGATAGACTGTGCATTATTTGATTATGTTGTTGATGTATGGGACGATAGACTGTGCATTATTTGATTGTGTTGTTGATGTATGGGACGATAAACTGTGCATTATTTGATTGTGTTGTTGATGTATGGGACGATAGACTGTGCATTATTTGATTGTGTTGTTGATGTATGGGACGATAAACTGTGCATTATTTGATTGTGTTGTTGATGTATGGGACGATACACTGTGCATTATTTGATTGTGTTGTTGATGGATGGGACGATAAACTGTGCATTATTTGATTGTGTTGTTGATGTATGGGACAATAGACTGTGCATAATTTGATTGTGTTGTTGATGTATGGGACGATAGACTGTGCATTATTTGATTATGTTGTTGATGTATGGGACGATAGACTGTGCATTATTTGATTGTGTTGTTGATGTATGGGACGATAAACTGTGCATTATTTGATTGTGTTGTTGATGTATGGGACGATAGACTGTGCATTATTTGATTGTGTTGTTGATGTATGGGACGATAAACTGTGCATTATTTGATTGTGTTGTTGATGTATGGGACGATACACTGTGCATTATTTGATTGTGTTGTTGATGGATGGGACGATAGACTGTGCATTATTTGATTGTGTTGTTGATGTATGGGACAATAGACTGTGCATTATTTGATTGTGTTGTTGATGTATGGGACGATAGACTGTGCATTATTTGATTATGTTGTTGATGTATGGGACGATAGACTGTGCATTATTTGATTGTGTTGTTGATGTATGGGACGATAGACTGTGCATTATTTGATTATGTTGTTGATGTATGGGACGATAGACTGTGCATTATTTGATTGTGTTGTTAATGTATGGGACGATAAACTGTGCATTATTTGATTGTGTTGTTGATGTATGGGACGATAGACTGTGCATTATTTGATTGTGTTGTTGATGTATGGGACAATAGACTGTGCATTATTTGATTGTGTTGTTGATGTATGGGACGATAAACTGTGCATTATTTGATTGTGTAGTTGATGTATGGAACAATATACTGTGCATTATTTGATTATGTTGTTGATGTATGGAACAAAAGACTGTGCATTATTTGATTGTGTTGTTGATGTATGGGACGATAGACTGTGCATTATTTGATTGTGTTGTTGATGTATGGGACAATAGACTGTGCATTATTTGATTGTGTTGTTGATAGATTGGACAATAGACTGTGCATTATTTGATTGTGTTGTTGATTGATGGGACAATAGACTGTGCATTATTTGATTGTTTTGATGATAGATGGGACAATAGACTGTGCATTATTTGATTGTGTTGTTGATGTATGGGACGATAGACTGTGCATTATTTGATTGTGTTGTTGATGTATGGGACAATAGACTGTGCATTATTTGATTGTGTTGTTGATGTATGGGACAATAGACTGTGCATTATTTGATTGTGTTGTTGATGTATGGGACGATAGACTGTGTATTATTTGATTGTGTTGTTGATAGATTGGACAATAGACTGTGCATTATTTGATTGTGTTGTTGATAGATGGGACGATAGACTGTGCATTATTTGATTGTTTTGATGATAGATGGGACAATAGACTGTGCATTATTTGATTGTGTTGTTGATGTATGGGACGATAGACTGTGCATTATTTGATTGTGTTGTCGATGTATGGGACAATAGACTGTGCATTATTTGATTGTGTTGTTGATGTATGGGACGATAGACTGTGCATTATTTGATTGTGTTGTTGATGTATGGGACGATAGACTGTGTATTATTTGATTGTGTTGTTGATAGATTGGACAATAGACTGTGCATTATTTGATTTTGTTGTTGATGTATGGGACGATAGACTGTGCATTATTTGATTGTGTTGTTGATGTATAGTACGATAGACTGTGCATTATTTGATTGTGTTGTTGATGTATGGGACGATAGACTGTGCATTATTTGATTGTGGTGTTGATAGATGGGACGATAGACTGTGCATTATTTGATTGTGTTGTTGAAGTATGGGACGATAGACTGTGCATTATTTGATTATGTTGTTGATGTATGGGACGATAGACTGTGCATTATTTGATTGTGTTGTTGATGTATGGGACGATAGACTGTGCATTATTTGATTGTGTTGTTGATGTATGGGACGATAAACTGTGCAATATTTGATTGTGTTATTGATAGATAGGACAATAGACTGTGCATTATTTGATTGTGTTGTTGATGTATGGGACGATAGACTGTGCATTATTTGATTGTGTTGTTGATGTATGGGACGATAGACTGTGCATTATTTGATTGTGTTGTTGATGTATGGGACAATAGACTGTGCATTATTTGATTGTGTTGTTGATGTATGGGACGATAGACTGTGCATTATTTGATTGTGTTGTTGACGTATGGGACAATAGACTGTGCATTATTTGATTGTGTTGTTGATGTATGGAACGATAGACTGTGCATTATTTGATTGTGTTGTTGATAGATGGGACGATAGACTGTGCATTATTTGATTGTGTTGTTGATAGATGGACAATAGACTGTGCATTATTTGATTGTGTTGTTGATGTATGGGACAATAGACTGTGCATTATTTGATTGTGTTGTTGATGGATGGGACAAGAGACTGTGCATTATTTGATTGTGTTGTTGATGTATGGGACGATAGACTGTGCATTATTTGATTGTGTTGTTGATGAATGGAACAATAGACTGTGCATTATTTGATTGTGTTGTTGATGTATGGGACGATAGACTGTGCATTATTTGATTGTGTTGTTGATGTATGGAACGATAGACTGTGCATTATTTGATTGTGTTGTTGATGTATGGGACGATAGACTGTGCATTATTTGATTGCGTTGTTGATGTATGGGACAATAGACTGTGCATTATTTGATTGTGTTGTTGATGGATGGGACAAGAGACTGTGCATTATTTGATTGTGTTGTTGATGTATGGGACGATAGACTGTGCATTATTTGATTGTGTTGTTGATGAATGGAACAATAGACTGTGCATTATTTGATTGTGTTGTTGATGTATGGGACGATAGACTGTGCATTATTTGATTGTGTTGTTGATGTATGGAACGATAGACTGTGCATTATTTGATTGCGTTGTTGATGTATGAGACGATAGACTGTGCATTATTTGATTGTGTTGTTGATGTATGGGACGATAGACTGTGCGTTATTTGATTGTGTTGTTGTTGCATGGGAGCTTACCACTGAAATCGGTTCTAACTAAAGATAACTAGTTTGCTTGCACGGCCTTTTACATTTCCTGTTTTGCTGTAAAGGACATTATAGCTGCCAATGTTGTCATTAACTTTACTGTAAACCCTTGTGAACTGTTCACTTTTTGCATCGTTCCCGTCAAGTGCATTCCCCTCAATCTTAAAATCGATGTTTTATTAAAGTGTTCCAGTTTGTGACACCAGACATAGAGAGTTAAAGTTTTAGTTAAACTAAATATGTCTACGTGAATGATATTTTGGTAGTTAATGCTCATAAGAACAAGACTAAAGACTGGCAAATCTGAGAGTTTTGGGGAATGTAATATTCAAATTTTAACCACAAAAATATGCACATTTAAAGATATAGCTTCTTGTAATCACTTAGGATATGTAATAAAAGAAACGTACTTCACTTTCAAAGTTTCAAATGAACAAATCAACTGACAGTAAACATGACAAACAACTGTGAATTTCAATTAAAAAATCTGCCTAACGAAAATTATGAAAATGTTTGAGCAGAAAAAAGCAACTAAGAACTCCCGAAACTGTTGCAGCCAATGGAGACTCACCCAATGGTAACAGGCAGGCGGCTTAGGCCATGTGCATGGAAGAGATACAAAAGCATTCTTTAGACATACATCCAGAGCAAGAACAAAATGATAGAGATTAATGGCGTTGGAAAGTTGAGGCCATTTTGCGGAAGATGAGCATGAAAAGCATGAAGTGGAGGAACATTGTTGTTGTCCTACAAGACTCCACAAGCAATACAGCCACTGAGGTCTTTGTTGGCCATTGACCAATGAATGAAGATTATTTGTAATTTTTGTTTTCATATGGAGAGTGTTAAATGGCGGTTTGTAAACAGAAAACTCCGTGAGTCAGGCCATCCATAACTCGGGTACCATCTGTACTTGACGTTTAAATTATAATAATTGTATGTATATTTATGACATATTACATGACATATGATTCCAACAGTCTAAATTGTCTTACTTCATCATCATCATCATGTACCGGGCCTACTGGTGTAGGTGATCATGTCTCTCCACAACTTTTGATCTCGATAGTTATTTATCATTTCTGTTGTTGACCTTCTACCAAGCCATTCTCTTAAGCTCTCCTATATATTCTCTCTGTGCTTCCTTCTATCTATTCGCCCCTCAATTTTCCCAGTTTGTTTCTTCCTAATTTTGGAATTAGTTCTCTTTTTGCTTTGGCCTCTTTCATAACGTTTTCATTACTCTTCTTAACTGTCCACGGTATTCTCAACGTTCTTCTGTAAAGCACATTACTATAGCCTCCAGTGATTTTCTTGTCTGTTGTTCTATTGTCCATGATTTACATCCATATGTTAAGACTGGCTCTACATAACATTTAAGATGAGACCGTTGACCTCAGCATTAACCACGACCGGGTTCTGTTCCCTACTTTTCCTGTCGAGTGTGACAATACATGAGAAAGTTCCCTTGAATGACGTAGGCACCGGTATCCACTCCTCACCAACGCTGATATTGGTAAGCCCACAGACCTGTTTGATGACATCTTCTGCCCGGCCCACCCATGATTTGCCTCTTTTTAGCCTGGTACCTTTCTCTGTGTTGAGCACGTGGTGCAATGGATGCTCTGTATCTGTACTAATCTTCAGGTATGCTCGTGCTCTCCAGATCTTAATTCTGTCATCCATGGTTGGAAAGTCAAGAAGATACCTCATTGCTACACAGGGAGTGTCCCTCGTACATCCCAGGATAATGCGCGTGGCTTCATTTTGTATTTTCTCCAGCCTATCAATTTGAGTCGTACTGACAGTAAGAATGGCCAGGGCATACTCGATTGATGCGAGGACTAATCCCTGGAACAGAAGAATAAGTAGCCTCTGCTCGATGTTGGCAGCTGCCATGACCTTCAAGGCGGCTAATCCTTTGCGGGATTTTGTTATCACATGGTCGACGTGGTCCCGAAAACACAGGCTGCGATCAAACTTAACTCCGAGGTATGTCATCAACTTGTCCCTGGTCACCTCATCAGCTCCCATTCGTACTACCGGTGTGGTTGTATTAACGATATGATTGTTAAGGGAGAACCATGAAACTGATGCTTTATTAGGATTAACCAAGGCACCTGAAACCCCACACCAGGAAGAAATGCGATCGAGTTCGTTTTGCATTGTGGAGGCGATTCCCGTCTGTCTCTTCCCTGTCGATATACCAGAATATCATCAGCAAAAGTCATAGTTCTTCCCCTCCCATCCAGCTGTTGGGCCGTGATCGTTATTGTGTACACGTTAAATAGAACTGGTGACAATGGTGAGCCTTGTGGCAGCCCAGGACAAATGGATGTTGGCTCGGAAGACCAACTTCCACATCTGAGTATCACCTTCCTCTGAAACAGTGCCGCGGTCAACGGTCTCATCTGCGATAATACCGATGAGAAAGATGCAGTCATCTATACAGACGGATCTGTAAGACGACACGAAAGAAGTGCATGGGCATTTACAGCACGCCCAGCAGGCAGAATAGCCAAGGAAGACAGTGGTGCATACGCCATGACCACGAGTAGCATGACAATGGAGGTGATGGCAGTGACCAAGGCATTCAAATGGTTAGAGTCACAAGACTACATCCACGCATGTATACTGAGTGATTCGATGAGCATGATAAAAAAAGTGGAGGCGGGCTATGTACGCATGCAATGGGTAGAGTCGTTGCAGAAATCCAAAATACGTAAGGTCACCTTTGTCTATGTCCCTGGACATGCGGGAGTACGGGAAATGAGAGAGCGGATAGGTTGGCTAGCTGCGCTGTCGTTGAGGACGGGCAACCGATGGATCGGGCGGACATCATCAATGCCCTTCGAGATGTTGGAAGAGCACAGGACTTCGACAAACACAGATCAACGTCACTTCTTCGGATGATGGAAATGGGAGTTAAGATGGGCACAGCCAGAAATGAGAAACTTGGTGGCCGTGTAAGAAGACTTATCAACCAACATAGAACTGGAGTCGTCAGTCGCTGGACACTGAGGGAATTGCTGAGGAGGGGATCTGAGCACCTATGGACATGTTCGGAGTGCAATGATGATGACCCGCAAATAACTCAATAACTCAATAACATTTAAGAACTCTTTTTTTTTTACTTACAATAACTTAACATATCAAATTATTGTGCACAAAAGTCAAACATGACTTCACAAAATAAAATTGGTCTGAACAAAACAAAAAAAAAAAAGAAAACAGACTTTACAAAATCAAATCGTTGAAGTAAATAAGCCACTCAAATCTAAAACAACACCACCAATACAGTACATGATGTGTTTGGGCTCATAATTCATTGTATTACACGGTGCTGCAGATCTTGCACAAAAATAACAAGCAGAAAGTCAGAAAGAATTGTCGAATAGGGCACTCAGGTAGAGATGAAAATCGCGATAATGGGAGACGTTGGACCTGATCGTCTACGTCAAGAAGGAATGCAGGACCGAAATCAAGAATTATCACTCGCTGGATTCCGCAAGAAAGGGGAAGTAAAGAGAGATCAATACGCTGATGTTGAGAAGTGAAACACTAAAATAAAGTGTGAAGTACACTTTGGGCACCCTGTTAAAGATCACCATTTATTGTGCGAAATGGGAAAGTATAGTGGTTTCATACATGACAATATTTTTTTCTGGGAAAGTATAGTGGTTTCATACATGACAGTATTTTTTTGTGGGAAAGTAAAGCGGCACGGGCATTACGCCGCTTGTAGTATAACGGATGTGTGATGTAGATGTAACGATCTACTGATATGATCCCAATTTGTGCAACGGATGAAACGACAAGTTCCAAGTAAGTTCCAAGCTACATTACCTCAAAAATCATATGCAGACCGTCTGTAAAATGTATGGTCACTAACACCATATTCCCTTAGACGCCACTTGGCGTGACAGGGCACTTTACTTTACTTATACATGACATTACAAAACATATAGACTGTTTTGCTGACAAAGGACATGAAGAAAATAAAACGTCACATAGTATAAGAGGTTGTTCTCTTATAACAATTTATGTGGAAAAAAGTTGGCTCATTGGATTTCAAAATATAGAAGTAAAACCTACATTACAAGCATTTGAACCGATGCTGGTTATGGTTTTCAAATCTATATTGGGCGTACCGTATGTGTAGTCATTTCTGTCAGAAGCACGCCAGATCGCCAACATTACACAAGATTTTAAAAGTTGGGTGAAATATTGGTCTTCAGTGTTGGCTGACGTTTAGTGTAGATAACTGATGTTTATTGTAGATAACTGATGTTTATTGCAGATAACTGATGTTTATTGTAGATAACTGACGTTTATTGTAGATAACTGACGTTTAGTGTAGATAACTGATGTTTATTGTAGATAACTGATGTTTATTGTAGATAACTAATGTTTAGTATAGATAACTGATGTTTAGTGTAGATAACTGATGTTTAGTGTAGATAACTGATATTTATTGTAGATAACTGACGTTTATTGTAGATAACTGACGTTTATTGTAGATAACTGACGTTTAGTGTAGATAACTGACGTTTAGTGTAGATAACTGATGTTTATTGTAGATAACTGATGTTTATTGTAGATAACTAATGTTTAGTATAGATAACTGATGTTTAGTGTAGATAACTGATGTTTAGTGTAGATAACTGATATTTATTGTAGATAACTGACGTTTATTGTAGATAACTGACGTTTATTGTAGATAACTGACGTTTAGTGTAGATAACTGACGTTTATTGTAGATAACTGATGTTTATTGTAGATAACTGACGTTTAGTGCAGATAACTGATGTTTAGTGTAGATAACTGACGTTTATTGTAGATAACTGATGTTTATTGTAGATAACTGACGTTTAGTGCAGATAACTGATGTTTATTGTAGACAACTAATGTTTATTGTAGATAACTAATGTTTATTGTAGATAACTGACGTTTAGTGCAGATAACTGACGTTTATTGTAGACAACTAATGTTTATTATAGATAACTAATGTTTATTGTAGACAACTGACGTTTAGTGTAGATAACTGACGTTTATTGTAGATAACTGACGTTTAGTGTAGATAACTGATGTTTATTGTAGATAACTGACGTTTAGTGTAGATATCTGACGTTTAGTGTAGGTAACTGATGTTTATTGTAGATAACTGATGTTTATTGTAGATAACTGATGTTTATTGTAGATAACTGATGTTTTTTGTCGATAACTGATGTTTATTGTAGATAACTGATGTTTATTGTAGATAACTGACGTTTAGTGTAGATAACTGATGTTTATTGTAGATAACTGACGTTTAGTGTAGATAACTGACGTTTATTGTAGATAACTGATGTTTATTGTAGATAACTGACGTTTAGTGCAGATAACTGATGTTTATTGTAGATAACTGACGTTTATTGTAGATAACTGATGTTTATTGCAGATAACTGATGTTTATTGTAGATAACTGACGTTTAGTGTAGATAACTGACGTTTAGTGCAGATAACTGATGTTTATTGTAGATAACTGATGTTTATTGTAGATAACTGATGTTTATTGTAGACAACTGACGTTTAGTGTAGATAACTGATGTTTATTGTAGATAACTGACGTTTATTGTAGGTAACTGATGTTTATTGTAGATAACTGATGTTTATTGTAGATAACTGACGTTTATTGTAGGTAACTGATGTTTATTGTAGATAACTGATGTTTATTGTAGATAACTGATGTTTATTGTAGATAACTGATGTTTATTGTAGGTAACTGATGTTTATTGTAGATAACTGATGTTTATTGTAGGTAACTGATGTTTATTGTAGATAACTGATGTTTATTGTAGACAACTAATGTTTATTGTAGATAACTGATGTTTATTGTAGATAACTGACGTTTATTGTAGATAACTGATGTTTATTGTAGATAACTGATGTTTATTGTAGATAACTGATGTTTATTGTAGATAACTGATGTTTATTGTGGATAACTGATGTTTATTGTAGATAACTGATGTTTATTGTAGATAACTGATTGTGGCTTAAAACAAACTGCAACATGTGGACATTTTTTCGCCAAGCTTATCCGACTTCCGCATCATATTAGTAGGCACTGTTGTCTATCTACACCTACTCTCCCCATCTCTATTTCTCATCACGTAGGCACTGTTGTCTTCTCTCTCCGATCTCTATTTCTCATCACGTAGGCAATGTTGTCTTCTCTGTCCGATCTCTATTTCCCATCACGTAGGCACTGTTGTCTTCTCTCTCCGATCTCTATTTCTCACCACGTAGACAATGTTGTCTTCTCTGTCCGATCTTTATTTCTCATGACGTAGGCACTGTTGTCTTCTCTCTCCGATCTCTATTTCTCACCACGTAGACAATGTTGTCTTCTCTGTCCGATCTTTATTTCTCATGACGTAGGCACTGTTGTCTTCTCTCTCCGATCTCTATTTCTCATGACGTAGGCACTGTTGTCTTCTCTCTCCGATCTCTATTTCTCATGACGTAGGCACTGTTGTCTTCTCTCCCCCATCTCTATTTCTCAACACGTAGGCACTGTTGTCTTCTCTCTCCCATCTCTATTTCTCATCACGTAGGCACTGTTGTCTTCTCTCCCCCATCTCTATTTCTCATCACGTAGGCACTGTTGTCTTCTCTCTCCGATCTCTATTTCTCATCACGTAGGCAATATTGTCTTCTCTGTCCGATCTCTATTTCTCATCACGTAGGCACTGTTGTCTTCTCTCTCCGATCTCTATTTCTCATGACGTAGGCACTGTTGTCTTCTCTCTCCGATCTCTATTTCTCATCACGTAGGCACTGCTGTCTTCTCTCTCCGATCTCTATTTCTCATCACGTAGGCACTGTTGTCTTCTCTCTTCCATCTCTATTTCTTATCACGTAGGCACTGTTGTCTTCTCTCTCCGATCTCTATTTCTCATGACGTAGGCACTGTTGTCTTCTCTCCCCCATCTCTATTTCTCATCACGTAGGCACTGTTGTCTTCTCTCTCCCATCTCTATTTCTCATCTACTAGGCTGGTTAATTAACTTCAATGCACACTATCGTGGCGGAGGTGGAGAAGTGGGGCTGGAGTTGGATATTTTCTTTGATTCTAACTCTTGCAGTCACTGCCCACTTTACAATGTGCTGCTGGAAATGTTTTTAAAATTATAAACATGTTTGTTATCTCTGACGTGAGTCTGATTATACAAATATAGCTAAATTAACAAAGTGCAATCGCTAGGAACAGAAACAAATTACTAATGCCAATTACTAAGTAAATTAACGATGCTGCTGACAGTAATAATTGCTGTCATTTACAGATAGCATGCATAACGTTTTATTGTGTCTACACGACGTATCTGGATTTGACGCAACACCGTTTCATGTCCCAAAACGTTCTCTTCACAGCTTGCGAAAACTCTCTGTTCATGTGGATATAGAAACCGAAACTCAGCAGTGAATGAGCCAGAAATAAGCTAATTAACAATACGTATACATGGAATGGAACTGAATACAAATAGTTTAATGCGATTGACATGCCAGATGGAAATGTGCACAAAAAGTAAATTCCACACATAATGACGAAAAACTTAACACTTTTCAAAGCAGGTATTTTATTTGTCCGAAATATGATGGCGCTATCGAGACTGTTTGCATGAAGTTTGTTAATAGCGAAGGCTTTTCTTCTGAGAAAGGCTAAATAGGCTATTTTGAAATAAAATATTACTACCACAATAAAGTTGACACAGTAACAGATCGCTACCGGACAAAAGTATTCTATTGGGGGATATCTCAAAATGCATTTTTTGTGATATGCAATATTTCTGTACGCGATAAGTGGGATGGCTCCGTAAACAAGAGCTGCACACCAAAAACAAGCAATCAATCTGATAACTACCTTTTTTGTAACATGTTTCATGTAGTAAAACGGATGTGCGATATAAATATAACGATCCACTGCCATGACGCCTATCTGTGTGGCAGATAATATGACAGAAGAATAGTATGTTCCAAGTATGAATGAGTTCATTATAATAATTAATGTGTCGCTAAACCGAAAAGTTAATAGCGGCAAGTGTAAGACTGCACTGATCAAGTAATCCAACGCCAACAATATGTCAGCCGCGGCAACAGAAGCGATGAACATGTTAGTGTTTGTGTGTAGTTTACGGCTACGGAAGATAACCGCTATGCTCAGCACATTCTGACACACAACCAAAATGACGATCGTAGCTCCGATATAGTCGATGCTAAAACCGTTTGGTAGAAAATAGCCTGCACAATGAAGTGATCTCTTGTCTGTTGTATCATTCATGTTTACTTGCGACATTAACCGACATCTATTTGATATATGAACACTGTTTACAAACAAGACTAACAAGAAATAACACGATACCCAAAGGAGGAGCTGCAATGTCCTCTATTTTTCTACAGATTTCTAAATCTATCTTTATCGAAACATGTTAATTTGAAGATCTTTTTCTTATTTTGGGAACTAATATTTATGCTATTTATCTTGGTAGAACATTAAATCATTTACATTTGGTGAAGAGTTCTACTGTAAATCCTCAGGAATTTATTTTTCTTTAATTACCTTCACCGATACAACGACAATAAATTAATTATTATCTTGATTATATTGAGCAGGAATTTCGGTACCTTCGCTTCGTGACAATCTTTGCTCTCATAGCAGAAGGAATTGTTTATTTCTAATTTTTAAAATGTATTTCTTGATGTCCTGGCTTTTTGTATTTCTGTTCTGAATGTTTTTGCTCTGACCAGATTCTAGCTATCTTGCTAACATCCCTGTCTGATTGAATTATATTTTGCATTTTATATTATAATTTTGCCGTTCTCTTTTGTGTGAAATACATTAAATCACACATTATTTTGCACAGCTGTTCGCACATAATTATCATCAAATAAACTCACATTGACAGTATACATTATATAATAATTTCACTAACAAGGAAGATTGCTACCATTAAACCTATTTGCTTATCTAGCCAGCAGAACACGTGTCAAATAGGCTCAATTTAAGACTATTGTGAAATTATTAGAAGCGAACAACTGCAACTTCATCACTTTAGATTTCCCCCAAAATGAGCTACCCGTAATGAGACGGCGAATGAGAGGGTTAAATTCTCTTGTGTGTTATTTTTATCACCGTTTTAAATTTTGCAGCCACTTTTATCAGTTCAATTCAAAACAATTCCAAACCCAAAAACAACATGGCAATTTTGTGTGGCCATGCTACTTTATTTGGCCATGATTTCTTTTATCTCCATAGAACAAACAATAACCAAAACTTGCCAATTCAAAATACTTTAGAGGTATTTTGTGCAGTCATCGAAACGGTTTTGATAAACAAATAGAAGTGGCTGGCAAATATTAATCGCTTTCAGATGATGCCACTGTTTACAATAAACGTACAGCTATTTCAACAGTCTAATTTGTCTGCACACGAATGTAAACAGCCAATAAAGTATTGCGTCAAAAGGTTGAATAAAACGCTATAAAAAGATAGCTAAGCGATACAGCATTATGTGTATGGATATTTTTTTCTCTTCGCGTCTTATGGCACTTAAATACAGTGTTGGTGTCCATATATTTCTTTTTTTATAATTGACTACAGATTGTCCGTAAAAATTGCTTCACATTCATTTTCAAATAAGGGTGAATCTGGAAGGTGTGTATGTCTGACCACATTTTGACACTGGGCTATATACTCACCGCAGAGCTTAACAGTTTTCTATTCAGTGCTTGTTAATGATGAGGATGTGGTGATCGCTGCTTTTACGTCGTTTGCGACTTTGTTATCATAGACCTATTTTGTAGCAGTGCTTCATTATGTCAATCAACGTTTTCAACCAAATGTATGCAGACTTTTGTTTCTTGTGAGCATTCGCACACAAGTTCAGCAATAAATGAACCACACATAAATGTAGCAATGTATGAACCACACATAAACGTAGCAATGAATGAACCACTCATAAATGTAGCAATGTATGAACCACACATAAATGTAGCAATGTATGAACCACACATAAATGTAACAATGTATGAACCACACATAAATGTAGCAATGTATGAACCACACATAAATGTAACAATGTATGAACCACACATAAATGTAGCAATGTATGAACCACACATAAATATAACAATGTATGAACCACACATAAATGTAGCAATGTATGAACCACACATAAATGTAGCAATGTATGAACCACACATAAATGTAGCAATGTATGAACCACACATAAACATAGCAATGTATGAACCACACATAAATGTAGCAATGTATAAACCACACATAAATGTAGCAATGAATGAACTACACATAAATGTAGCAATGTATGAACCACACATAAATATCGCAATGTATGAACCACACATAAACATAGAATTGTATGAACCACACATAAATGTAGCAATGTATAAACCACACATAAATGTAGCAATGAATGAACCATACATAAATGTAGCAATGTATGAGCCACACATAAACATAGCAATGCATGAACCACACATAAGTGTAGCAATGTATGAACCACACATAAACATAGCAATGTATGAACCACACATAAATGTAGCAATGTATGAACCATACGTAAATGTAGCAATGTATGAACCACACATAAATGTAGCAATGTATGAGCCATACATAAATGTAGCAATGTATCAACCATACATAAATGTAGCAATGTATGAATTACAAATAAATATAGCAATGTATGAACCACACATAAACATAGCAATGTATGAACCACACATAAATGTTGCAATGTATAAACCACAAAATAAATGTAGCAATAAATGAACCACACATAAATGTAGCAATAAATGAACCACACATAAATGTAGCAATGTATGAACCACACATAAATGTAGCAATGTATGAACCATACATAAATGTAGCAATATATGAACCACACATAAATGTAGCAATGTATGAACCATACATAAATAAATGTAGCAATAAATGAACCACACATAAATGTATCAATGTATGAACCATACATAAATGTAGCAATATATGAACCACTCATAAATGTAGCAATGTATGAACAACATATAAATGTAGCAATATATGAACCACACATACATGTAGCAATGTATGAACCATACATAAATGTAGCAAAGTATGAACCATACATAAATGTAGCAATATATGAACCACACATAAATGCTATATACACAGCTGTAGGAGCGTTATATTTCCTACTGACTAAATCCTGACATGTTCGATGGTATAGTATAAATGAAGCACACCCCACACATTATTGAGGGAGCCGCGATAGCTCAATGGTTAGTGAACTGGACTACAAAGGACAGGTGGTAGGGTTCGATCTCAACCGACGGCTTCCGGGTTCACCCAGCCTTAAATGGGTACCGGATTTATTTCTGGGAAAGTAAAGCAGCACGGACCACATTACCCCCCCCCCAAAAAAAAAAATAAAATAAAATAAATAATAAATAAAAATCATGTGCTGCAGGTCTGTAAAATATAGGGTCACTAACACCATATTTCCCTATACGCCACTTGGCGTGACGGGGGTACTTTACTTTTTTTTACTTACACACATTATTGAAAAGATTGTAATACTTCTCAGAGTCTAGATGCGTTTCGTTTAAACAAAAATACATTTCCGACATGGTTTGAGGCAGCGGACGGTGAGTTCCAAACTTGAGCAGACCAGGATGTGATGAGCTAGCCACATTACGTGTGTAATTAACCAAAATTGCTCTAAATTAACATAATTATCATTATCATCATAATAGTTTAGTTATTTGCATTGAAATGTAGAAAAAGAACATAGTTTTGCTGTTAATAAAAATATCTTTCTTCAATTTTTTTAAAAATAATATTGCAGCGCAGTGACATTGAGTAGGGTACTATTTTCTTTCTTTCCCTTAGGTCATCAAAATACGAAAGTGAGTGAACGTCATCTGATTGGCTAATCCGACCTTTGCCATAGGAACAGGGAACTTATTTATGAAGTAGCCTCCCTAATATTCATACACAATACACGGTCGATAGATGTCGATGTACTGTAGTTGTTGGTTTGTTCTCCAGAAACATTGAAACTTATCTATTGGTTACGGTTTGAATTACATTTAACTTAATGAGCTGGAGTGTGACTGGTCTCCTGGTAAATTAGTAGAGTAATCCTGACCTCTGTTTCCTCCTCTCAAGTTCCACTGCTGGTTTGAGGGCAGAGCAGTAGGTGTGTTTTGTGCAGTAGGTGTGTTTTGTGCAGTAGGTGTGTTTTGTGCAGTAGGTGTGTTTTGTGCAGTAGGTGTGTTTTGTGCAGTAGGTGTGTTTTGTGCAGTAGGTGTGTTTTGTGCAGTAGGTGTGTTTTGTGCAGTAGGTGTGTTTTGTGCAGTAGGTGTGTTTTGTGCAGTAGGTGTGTTTTGTGCAGTAGGGTGTGTTTGTGCAGTAGGTGTGTTTTGTGCAGTAGGTGTGTTTTGTGCAGTAGGTGTGTTTTGTGCAGTAGGTGTGTTTTGTGCAGTAGGTGCGGTGTGTTTTGTGCAGTAGGTGTGTTTTGTGCAGTAGGTGTATTTTGTGCAGTAGGTGTGTTTTGTGCAGTAGGTGTGTTTTGTGCAGTAGGTGTTTTGTGCAGTAGGTGTGTTTTGTGCAGTAGGTGTGTTTTGTGCAGTAGGTGTGTTTTGTGCAGTAGGTGTGTTTTGTGCAGTAGGTGTGTTTTGTGCAGTAGGTGTGTTTTTGTGCAGTAGGTGTGTTTTGTGCAGTAGGTGTGTTTTGTGCAGTAGGTGTGTTTTGTGCAGTAGGTGTGTTTTGTGCAGTAGGTGTGTTTTGTGCAGTAGGTGTGTTTTGTGCAGTAGGTGTGTTTTGTGCAGTAGGTGTGTTTTGTGCAGTAGGTGTGTTTTGTGCAGTAGGTGTGTTTGGTGCAGTAGGTGTGTTTTGTGCAGTAGGTGTGTTTTGTTTAAACATGGCAACATTTCCTGTGTGACGTCACTTAGCTGAGACAAGTGTATGATCACTGAAAAGATGATCAGCCGCAACAAAAGAAGCGATGATCATTTCAGTATTTGAGTGTAGTTATTGACTGCGGCAGACTGTAGCTATCATCATCATCATCATCACGTGCTGTATCGAGTGACGTTGACAATATTGCACTTCCACTATTCTCGGTCCTTAGTACTTTTTATCAGTTCTGTTGTTGAGATTTTACCCGGCATCGACACCAAGCTATTTAGTACCTATCTTGAAACAAGTAAGTAGATTCAAATACATGGGAGCAATAATAACATCAGATGGCAGATGTAATACAGAAATTAGACGCAATGCAGGACAAGCAAAGACAGAATTCCATCATAGTGCTACATCGAACATGTTCTACTAAATGGAAGCGAGTCATGAATAATAACTAAAACTAACACAAAGAACATCAGAGGTAGATGAGATGTCGTTTATAAGAAAAATACTACAAATTTCATGGATAGCAAACAGTATTAATGAAGAATGTTTAAAAAGATCGGAGAAACCTATGATATAATAATAATAATAATAAAACAATATACATTTATTTAGTATATGATGCGAAAAGAAGGCAATAAGAATACTATATTAACAGCCAGATTGAATAGAAAGAGAAAATGTAAAAAAATCAAGAGAATCAATTTTGAACAGCTTATCCAAATACCACACATTTTTTTAAAAAAAGATCACCAACTGAAATTATGATATAAATGAAGGACGGAAAGATGTGGAGAGATATGATCTCCTACGCCAACCGGTATGGCATTTGATGCTAATGATGATGATGGTACTGATGATAGATCAAGCAGTTATGAAAGCTAGAAACGATTTAGCAGTAATTCGGGTTATGGCAAAGATAAACCTGTCAGCAGCGTTATCTATATTCTTATACCTAAGACTGGTCCTTTCTGTGATTGGGAATTCTCTTGCTATTCTGAATCTTATTCGTAGGCGAACAGAAAGACTGGAGAGGGTACATAATGAGATTATACTCTTCATTCTTGGAGGCACAAAAGACAAATTATGCAGATTTATTCCTTACTTCCTTGATTTTTCGACCATGAACGATAGGACAAATTTGCCCACCTTCGTGTCAGCGCTGACACACAAAATCCTGGAGTCAGAAAGATTGCAAAATAATGAGAAGGAAATATCGGGTGAGTCGGGCCGAGGATACTGTAAAAAAGATTTGTGTACTTGGAGACTTAGGTAAAGAATAGGTACTGGTGTCGGCAGAGTATTGTACATCTTTCTCAGTACATGCATCACACTTTACAAAGAATGCAGACAACAAAACACAGTGACCGTAGAAGCAGAAGTACAGAACTTAATTATTTAGATTTTTCTGAGCGCGAAGTAGTCATAATAAGAAATGGATCTGTTTGGCGTAGATGAAGCCCATGTTCCTTTATAGCTCAGACCGAGGAGAGAATTGTAAGGGAAGACTACGTTTGCCTTAACAAGAAACTTGAGGCTGGAGATCATAGCATTAGTTGAAGCAATATCTGGCTAGAATCAGACTTTTATCCATGTATACTTTCTTACTGACTCGATGAGTATGCTCAGGATGCTAGAAACAGGGGACAGGCAAATAATTGCAAAATCCATGTGTACTTTAGTTAGAACCATTTCCACTGCTCTCTTTTATCATCTACCATGTAGTTATAGATAATTGTGCTTCATCATTTGTTGTCGTTGTCCCTGTTTTCTGAAGAAGGTCACATTCCGAAACGTCAGTATTGTGTTGTGTTCCTTTTTTGTAAAGCTGTCATCATACCTTGGAGTGTATAACACTCCCCACCACTGACTTTATGCTAGAAACAGGCTTTGTTGGAAGACAGTGGTTGGGGTCTCTGAAGGGAGTTTTACTGTTTTTTTTTTCTTTCTAGGACATTCAGGTGAAAGAGGGAATAAATAAGAAGACAGATTCGCTGGATGGTTGTTATGGAGGTTGGGCGAGCAATTAACCGGACTCATGTTCTCAGTGCTAAACGCTGAAGTTGTTAGTCGCTACACTTTGACTGATATGTCTAGAAGGGGATCCGTGCATTTATGATGATGTCCAATGTGCAGTTAGGATAATTTGTTAAACAACAAACGCGCAGTTATTTGGTTTACGTTTCACATTGCCACTCAAAAGATATGTCATTCTAACCCTCGTTAGTTGTCGGTTATTTTGAACCGCGAGATTTTTGTTTTGCTCACCTTTAAAGTGATACAGTCATGGTAGACATAAACACTTGGTAGTCTTTTCTCAGGACTGCAGGCATATAGTAACTGGTTTGAATTCTCCTTATATCGAGTTCTTGTGTCACACATTCGTAAATGTGTAGCTTACATAACAATTGTTAACTGCGAGTATGAAGCACAAAATCAAGAACATTTGATCGATTATGGTCGACTGATGACAAGACCGGCGTCATTCCCTCGATCCACACGTCACTTCTGGGAGCCGCCATAGCTCAGTGGTTAGTGACCTGGACTACAAAGGACAAGAGCTAGGGTTCGATCCCAACCGACGGCTTCCGGGTTCACCCAGCCTTAAATGGGTACCGGATTTTTTTCTGGGAAAGTAAAGCGGCACGAGCATAATACCGACCACATTACCACAAAAATCATGTCTGTAAAATTTATGGTCACTAGCACCATATTCCAGGGTCGCCACTTGGTGTGACGGGGGCTCTTTAACTTTTCTTTTACGCGTCACTTCTATAGTTGAAATTAGTGCCGATTATTGCTTTTCTTTTAATGAGAAAAGCGGCGGCAGTACGATCATGAATACTTGCCGTTGTTTAATTGTTTCAGCATTAATGAAGTAGAAATGGTTATATATTTATATCTACATCACTGTCAATCGTATGTCATAATTTCTTCCTTTTAATAATTCATTTCTTGTAAATAGGAAAGACTTTTGCATCTTTGAGATATAGAAATATATCTTAATTATCGTTTGGTTACTATTTATGAGATGTAAAGATCATTTTGTGTTAGCATTCACCTGATTGTTCAAAATAACGCATTTCACTTTTCTTTTAAGAAAATCATAAACGAACTTGCACATAATAAACATAAGTGCTTGAATTTTAAGTTAATGTCTTATTTCAGGATTCTATATTTGCAGTATTCTGAGTCATTTCATAACTCAAAATGTATGGTTTCATTGGAGTGGAGTTTAACATTAAGATCGTTACTCTCATCAACATTACATTACAATTATAAATATTTTACATTTCAGGCTAAACGTAGAAAGTTTTTTTTTAAATTATTTTTTATTTTGCGTTCGCCATCTTGCAGCAACCTCAGTGGCGATCCCTAGAGACCAGAAACTGAGTTTTGTGTATTAATCCGTTTTTCCCTAACAACCGTGTACGCTGGGGTTCCTCGCCGCGCATGCAGATAACTCCGTCTTCAGAGGTACTCATATTTTTAAGTCGATGAATAATTGATATTTCAAGCCAGGCCTTGCTACTGAGACCATGGGTGGTTGCCGCAGAGAGAAATCAAATCAAAATCCCAACAGGTGCAGGCGAGATTAACTCACAACCTCAGTCTCGAGACTGGCAGCTTGCCTCGAGACCAACCAGTCCACCTAGAAAGGTGTTTCATTGCATTTCGAACCCGAAGAGAAGAACAAAACATGTCCTTCGTATTAGTGACATCACTGGGATGGCTGAATGAAGATAACAATGTTTCTGCAGGTGCTAAAATAGGGCTGGCACAGAAATATTATTGGGATAACTTTGACACAAAAATTATTAAATAAGAAATGCATACATTTTTGGACAGCAAAGAATTATGGACGATAAAGAGTGTGAAAATTGTTCTTAGACAGAACCACGACACCGATATATTCAAAACCACTCTCTGGAAAATTATAAGAGCTTTTGACTTAACATTTCGCAAACACAAGCGGTAGAAATGTCACTCGCGAATACAGCTTTGAGAAGTACATAAAAAAAAAGTAAAGTACCCCCGTCACGCTAGTGGCGTATGGGGAATATGGTGTTAGTGGCCATACATTTTTACAGACCTTCGGCACATGATTTTTGGGGTAATGTGGTCGGTATTACGCCCGTGCCGCTTCACTTTCCCAGAAAAAATCCGGTACCCATTAAAAACTGGGTGAACCCAGAGGCCGTCGGTTGGGATCGAACCCTACCTCTTGTCCTTTGTAGTCCAGTTCACTAACCACTGAGCTATCGCGGCTCCCTTGAGAAGTACATCGTTACGATAAATTAGGGAATTGTATAAAGAAAATTACGATATTGTTTGTATCGATGAAATGTACACCACCACACTCCTGCAAGAAATGGCAAACTGTAGATTGAACCGTAAAGAGATGTGTACCAAGTAGCAAGGATAAACGAATTAAAATAGCGCAATCAGGTAGCAGGCGAAATGAGTTATTAGAAACTGATGAACTCATGTTTGTTTTTGTTACAAAATCTTAAGATACTCGGGATTATCGTACTGCGCTGAATGGTCACATTTTAGAATTTGGATTTTGGGAACTATCATTATTTAATTGCGTAAACCCTCATGTCTAGTAAAGGACAATGCTGACTACAATAATGATGTTGCAATGGCAGACAAGATTTCGACATCGTCATCTATTAAAGATGAGATTTTAAAAAGGAAGGAACATATTCCATTTACGTGCACATAAAGCCTGAATTGTTGTCACTTGTAGAAAAAAAATGTACACAAAGGCAGATTTTCTTTATGAACAGAATAATAGGGGTGGCGTGGCCCGGAGCATGGTCGTAGGTGGTTACGAGTACCACCACACCATTGAAATTAGGTTGGGAAACGGTTAAGTGGCACGTGAAAACAACACCTTTAAACTTTCAGATGTACATCAGATTTGTGTCTCTCTCTCTCGGACATTGACAAACAATACTGGATCCAAATGTGAGGACCTTGTAATGAAGGAGGAAAACGATTATTGGCGGAAAGATGGTTTGTGCTTCATTTAATGACAAAAGTATTCAACTTATTTGATTCATCAGATTCTGAATAGTGTGAGTTGAATCTATCTATATAAATACTTCAAACACACAAATGTCGATGTTTATTTAAAGGGGTAAATGTCGAATAAAAAATATCGCTGAATATGTTGGTAGGTAGATCACATTAACGTCACAATTCATTGAGTTACTTAACATGTGGTGATGTCAAGAACAAAAGATAATTGTATAAATAATGTTTCTATTTGAACGTGTTTATGAAATCAGTGTAGTGTTACAAATTAAACCACATTTCCTACGAAATAAAATGGACTTTTTTTTACCAACTGATGAACTTTTGGTTTGTGAAATATAATAAATATATTGCAATATTGTAAAAAAAAATGATTCACCAATAATTAAAAAACTGATAAGAGTAACAAATAAAATGAATGTTTAGAGAGTTCTGTGCAGCTTGCAGAACATTTGTGATAAAAATATTAAGGTTTTGGTCAAAATAGAAACTCAGGAAAATAGAAAGAAGTTCCCAGGTTAAGTATTTGATGAGAAGTTAAAGAATTTACGATGGGAAACATTTGTGAAAGCACTTAGTGAACCACATGTCTCCTCCCCCATCGACCGACTCACTCCCCCCCAAAAAAAAAGGGGGGGGGAGAGAAAAGAAAAAGCTGATAAATTTAAAAAGCTCTTAGACAAGTTTAGTTTAGGTTGTCACAGAAAGTTTCCAACTTGTCTATTGTCATTGAGTGGTCAGATACTCGTGTCAATGATTGGACAGATACTTGTGTCATTGAGTGGTCAGATACTTGTGTCATTGAGTGGTCAGATACTTGTGTCATTGAGTGGTCAGATACTTGTGTCATTGAGTGGTCAGATACTTGTGTCATTGAGTGGTCAGATACTCGTCTCATTGAGTGGTCAGATACTTGTATCATTGAGTGGTCAGATACTCGTGTCATTGAGTGGTCACATACTTGTGTCATTGAGTGGTCAGATAATTGTGTCATTGAGTGGTCACATACTTGTGTCATTGAGTGGTCAGATACTTGTGTCATTGAGTGGTCAGATACTTGTATCATTGAGTGGTCAGATACTCGTCTCATTGAGTGGTCAGATACTTGTATCATTGAGTGGTCAGATACTCGTGTCATTGAGTGGTCAGATACTTGTGTCATTGAGTGGTCAGATACTCGTCTCATTGAGTGGTCAGATACTTGTATCATTGAGTGGTCAGATACTCGTCTCATTGATTGGTCAGATACTTGTGTCATTGAGTGGTCAGATACTTGTGTCATTGAGTGGTCAGATACTCGTCTCATTGAGTGGTCAGATACTTGTATCATTGAGTGGTCAGATACTCGTCTCATTGAGTGGTCAGATACTTGTGTCATTGAGTGGTCAGATACTCGTCTCATTGAGTGGTCAGATACTTGTATCATTGAGTGGTCAGATACTCGTGTCATTGAGTGGTCAGATACTTGTGTCATTGAGCGGTCAGATACTTGTATCATTGAGTGGTCAGATACTCGTGTCATTGAGTGGTCACATACTTGTGTCATTGAGTGGTCAGATACTTGTGTCATTGAGTGGTCAGATACTTGTGTCATTGAGTGGTCAGATACTTGTGTCATTGAGTGGTCAGATACTTGTATCATTGAGTGGTCAGATACTCGTCTCATTGAGTGGTCAGATACTTGTATCATTGAGTGGTCAGATACTCGTGTCATTGAGTGGTCAGATACTTGTGTCATTGAGTGGTCAGATACTCGTCTCATTGAGTGGTCAGATACTTGTGTCATTGAGTGGTCAGATACTTGTATCATTGAGTGGTCACATACTCGTGTCAATGATTGGACAGATGCTTGTGTCATTGAGTGGTCAGATACTCGTCTCATTGAGTGGTCAGATACTTGTATCATTGAGTGGTCAGATACTCGTGTCATTGAGTGGTCAGATACTTGTATCATTGAGTGGTCAGATACTTGTGTCATTGAGTGGTCAGATACTTGTATCATTGAGTGGTCACATACTCAAGTCAATGATTGGACAGATACTTGTGTCATTGAGTGGTCAGATATTTGTGTCATTGAGTGGTCAAATACTCGTGTCAATGATTGGACAGATACTTGTGTCATTGAGTGGTCAGATACTCGTCTCATTGATTGGTCAGATACTTGTGTCATTGAGTGGTCAGATACTTGTGTCATTGAGTGGTCAGATACTCGTCTCATTGAGTGGTCAGATACTTGTATCATTGAGTGGTCAGATACTCGTCTCATTGAGTGGTCAGATACTTGTGTCATTGAGTGGTCAGATACTCGTCTCATTGAGTGGTCAGATACTTGTATCATTGAGTGGTCAGATACTCGTGTCATTGAGTGGTCAGATACTTGTGTCATTGAGTGGTCAGATACTCGTCTCATTGAGTGGTCAGATACTTGTATCATTGAGTGGTCAGATACTCGTCTCATTGAGTGGTCAGATACTTGTATCATTGAGTGGTCAGATACTTGTGTCATTGAGTGGTCAGATACTTGTATCATTGAGTGGTCAGATACTTGTATCATTGAGTGGTCAGATACTTGTGTCATTGAGTGGTCAGATACTCGTCTCATTGAGTGGTCAGATACTTGTATCATTGAGTGGTCAGATACTCGTGTCATTGAGTGGTCACATACTTGTGTCATTGAGTGGTCAGATACTTGTGTCATTGAGTGGTCAGATACTTGTGTCATTGAGTGGTCAGATACTCGTCTCATTGAGTGGTCAGATACTTGTATCATTGAGTGGTCAGATACTCGTCTCATTGAGTGGTCAGATACTTGTGTCATTGAGTGGTCACATACTCGTGTCAATGATTGGACAGTTACTTGTGTCATTGAGTGGTCAAATACTCGTGTCAATGATTGGTCAGATACTTGTTCATTGAGTGGTCAGATACTTGTGTCATTGAGTGGTCAGATACTTGTGTCATTGAGTGGTCAAATACTCGTGTCAATGATTGGACAGATACTTGTGTCATTGTGTGGTCAATACTTGTGTCATTGAGTGGTCAGATACTTGTGTCATTGAGTGGTCAGATACTCGTCTCATTGAGTGGTCAGATACTTGTATCATTGAGTGGTCAGATACTCGTCTCATTGAGTGGTCAGATACTTGTGTCATTGAGTGGTTACATACTCGTGTCAATGATTGGACAGATACTCGTGTCATTGAGTGGTCAGATACTTGTGTCATTGAGTGGTCACATACTCGTGTCATTGAGTGGTCAGCTACTTGTGTCATTGAGTGGTCACATACTCGTGTCATTGAGTGGTCACATACTCGTGTCATTGAGTGGTCAGATACTTGTGTCATTGAGTGGTCACATACTTGTGTCATTGAGTGGTCAGATACTTGTGTCATTGAGTGGTCAGATACTTGTGTCATTGAGTGGTCAGATACTTGTGTCATTGAGTGGTCAGATACTCGTCTCATTGAGTGGTCAGATACTTGTATCATTGAGTGGTCAGATACTCGTGTCATTGAGTGGTCACATACTTGTGTCATTGAGTGGTCAGATACTTGTGTCATTGAGTGGTCAGATACTTGTGTCATTGAGTGGTCAGATACTTGTGTCATTGAGTGGTCAGATACTTGTATCATTGAGTGGTCAGATAATCGTCTCATTGAGTGGTCAGATACTTGTATCATTGATTGGTCAGATACTCGTGTCATTGAGTGGTCAGATACTTGTGTCATTGAGTGGTCAGATACTCGTCTCATTGAGTGGTCAGATACTTGTATCATTGTATGGTCAGATACTCGTCTCATTGAGTGGTCAGATACTTGTATCATTGAGTGGTCAGATACTTGTGTCATTGAGTGGTCAGATACTTGTATCATTGAGTGGTCACATACTCGTGTCAATGATTGGACAGATACTTGTGTCATTGAGTGGTCAGATACTCGTCTCATTGAGTGGTCAGATACTTGTGTCATTGAGTGGTCAGATACTCGTCTCATTGAGTGGTCAGATAATTGTATCATTGAGTGGTCAGATACTTGTGTCATTGAGTGGTCAGATACTTGTATCATTGAGTGGTCACATACTCGTGTCAGTGATTGGACAGATACTTGTGTCATTGAGTGGTCAGATATTTGTGTCATTGAGTGGTCAAATACTCGTGTCAATGATTGGACAGATACTTGTGTCATTGAGTGGTCAGATACTCGTGTCAATGATTGGACAGTTACTTGTGTCATTGAGTGGTCAAATACTCGATTCAATGATTGGTCAGATACTTGTTCATTGAGTGGTCAGACACTTGTGTCATTGAGTGGTCAGATACTTGTGTCATTGAGTGGTCAGATACTCGTCTCATTGAGTGGTCAGATACTTGTGTCATTGAGTGGTCAGATACTTGTCTCATTGAGTGGTCAGATACTTGTATCATTGAGTGGTCAGATACTCGTGTCATTGAGTGGTCAGATACTTGTGTCATTGAGTGGTCAGATACTCGTCTCATTGAGTGGTCAGATACTTGTATCATTGAGTGGTCAGATACTCGTCTCATTGAGTGGTCAGATACTTGTATCATTGAGTGGTCAGATATTTGTGTCATTGAGTGGTCAGATACTTGTATCATTGAGTGGTCAGATACTTGTATCATTGAGTGGTCAGATACTTGTGTCATTGAGTGGTCAGATACTCGTCTCATTGAGTGGTCAGATACTTGTATCATTGAGTGGTCAGACACTCGTCTCATTGAGTGGTCAGATACTTGTGTCATTGAGTGGTCACATACTCGTGTCAATGATTGGACAGTTACTTGTGTCATTGAGTGGTCAAATACTCGTGTCAATGATTGGTCAGATACTTGTTCATTGAGTGGTCAGATACTTGTTCATTGAGTGGTCAGATACTTGTGTCATTGAGTGGTCAAATACTCGTGTCAATGATTGGACAGATACTTGTGTCATTGTGTGGTCAATACTTGTGTCATTGAGTGGTCAGATACTTGTGTCATTGAGTGGTCAGATACTCGTCTCATTGAGTGGTCAGATACTTGTATCATTGAGTGGTCAGATACTTGTGTCATTGAGTGGTCAGATACTTGTATTATTGAGTGGTCAAATACTCGTGTCAATGATTGGACAGATACTTGTGTCATTGTGTGGTCAATACTTGTGTCATTGAGTGGTCAGATACTTGTGTCATTGAGTGGTCAGATACTCGTCTCATTGAGTGGTCAGATACTTGTATCATTGAGTGGTCAGATACTCGTCTCATTGAGTGGTCAGATACTTGTGTCATTGAGTGGTCACATACTCGTGTCAATGATTGGACAGATACTCGTGTCATTGAGTGGTCAGATACTTGTGTCATTGAGTGGTCACATACTCGTGTCATTGAGTGGTCAGCTACTTGTGTCATTGAGTGGTCACATACTCGTGTCATTGAGTGGTCACATACTCGTGTCATTGAGTGGTCAGATACTTGTGTCATTGAGTGGTCACATACTTGTTCATTGAGTGGTCAGATACTTGTGTCATTGAGTGGTCAAATACTCGTGTCAATGATTGGACAGATACTTGTGTCATTGTGTGGTCACATACTTGTGTCATTGAGTGGTCAGATACTTGTGTCATTGAGTGGTCAAATACACGTGTCAATGATTGGTCAGCTACTTGTGTTATTGAGTGGTCAGATACTTGTGTCATTGAGTGGTCAGATACTTGTATCATTGAGTGGTCAAATACACGTGTCAATGATTGGTCAGCTACTTGTGTTATTGAGTGGTCAGATACTTGTGTCATTGAGTGGTCAGATACTTGTGTCATTGAGTGGTCAGATACTCGTCTCATTGAGTGGTCAAATACTCGTCTCATTGAGTGGTCAGATACTTGTGTCATTGAGTGGTCAGATACTCGTCTCATTGAGTGGTCAGATACTTGTGTCATTGAGTGGTCAGATACTTGTGTCATTGAATGGTCAGATACTTGTGTCATTGAGTGGTCAGATACTCGTCTCATTGAGTGGTCAGATACTTGTATCATTGAGTGGTCAAATACTCGTGTCAATGATTGGTCAGATACTTGTTCATTGAGTGGTCAGATACTTGTGTCATTGAGTGGTCAGATACTTGTGTCATTGAGTGGTCAAATACTCGTGTCAATGATTGGACAGATACTTGTGTCATTGTGTGGTCAATACTTGTGTCATTGAGTGGTCAGATACTTGTGTCATTGAGTGGTCAGATACTCGTCTCATTGAGTGGTCAGATACTTGTATCATTGAGTGGTCAGATACTCGTCTCATTGAGTGGTCAGATACTTGTGTCATTGAGTGGTCACATACTCGTGTCAATGATTGGACAGATACTCGTGTCATTGAGTGGTCAGATACTTGTGTCATTGAGTGGTCACATACTCGTGTCATTGAGTGGTCAGCTACTTGTGTCATTGAGTGGTCACATACTCGTGTCATTGAGTGGTCACATACTCGTGTCATTGAGTGGTCAGATACTTGTGTCATTGAGTGGTCACATACTTGTTCATTGAGTGGTCAGATACTTGTGTCATTGAGTGGTCAAATACTCGTGTCAATGATTGGACAGATACTTGTGTCATTGTGTGGTCACATACTTGTGTCATTGAGTGGTCAGATACTTGTGTCATTGAGTGGTCAAATACACGTGTCAATGATTGGTCAGCTATTTGTGTCATTGAGTGGTCAGATACTTGTGTCATTGAGTGGTCAGATACTTGTATCATTGAGTGGTCAAATACACGTGTCAATGATTGGTCAGCTACTTGTGTTATTGAGTGGTCAGATACTTGTGTCATTGAGTGGTCAGATACTTGTGTCATTGAGTGGTCAGATACTCGTCTCATTGAGTGGTCAAATACTCGTCTCATTGAGTGGTCAGATACTTGTGTCATTGAGTGGTCAGATACTCGTCTCATTGAGTGGTCAGATACTTGTGTCATTGAGTGGTCAGATACTTGTGTCATTGAATGGTCAGATACTTGTGTCATTGAGTGGTCAGATACTCGTCTCATTGAGTGGTCAGATACTTGTATCATTGAGTGGTCAGATACTCGTGTCAATGATTGGACAGATACTTGTGTCATTGAGTGGTCAGATATTTGTGTCATTGAGTGGTCAAATACTCGTGTCAATGATTGGACAGATACTTGTGTCATTGAGTGGTCAGATACTCGTCTCATTGAGTGGTCAGATACTTGTGTCATTGAGTGGTCACATACTCGTGTCAATGATTGGATAGATACTTGTGTCATTGAGTAGTCAAATACTCGTGTCATTGAGTGGTTAGATACTAGTGTCAATAATTGGATAGATACTTGTGTCATTGAGTGGTCAGATACTCGTGTCAATGATTGGATAGATACTTGTGTCATGGAGTGGTCAGATACTCGTGTCAATGATTGGATAGATACTTGTGTCATTGAGTGGTCAAATACTCGTGTCAATGATTGGATAGATACTTGTGTCATTGAGTGGTCAAATACTCGTGTCATTGAGTGGTCAGATACTCGTGTCAATGATTGGATAGATACTTGTGTCATTGAGTGGTCAGATACTCGTGTCAATGATTGGATAGATACTTGTGTCATTGAGTGGTCACATACTTGTGTCATTGAGTGGTCAGATACTCGTTTCAATGATTGGATAGATACTTGTGTCATTGAGTGGTCACATACTTGTGTCATTGAGTGGTCACATACTTGTGTCATTGAGTGGTAACATACTTGTGTCATTGAGTTGTCACATACTTGTGTCATTTAGTGGTAACATACTTGTGTCATTGAGTTGTCACATACTTGTGTCATTGAGTGGTAACATACTTGTGTCATTGAGTTGTCACATACTTGTGTCATTGAGTGGTCAAATACTCGTTTCAATGATTGGACAGATACTTGTGTCATTGAGTGGTCAGATACTTGTGTCATTGAGTGGTCAGATACTTGTGTCATTGAGTGGTCAGATACTTGTGTCATTGAGTGGTCAGATACTTGTGTCATTGAGTGGTCAGATACTCGTCTCATTGAGTGGTCAGATACTTGTATCATTGAGTGGTCAGATACTCGTGTCATTGAGTGGTCACATACTTGTATCATTGAGTGGTCAGATACTTGTGTCATTGAGTGGTCAGATACTTGTATCATTGAGTGGTCACATACTCGTGTCAATGATTGGACAGATACTTGTGTCATTGAGTGGTCAGATACTCGTCTCATTGAGTGGTCAGATACTTGTGTCATTGAGTGGTCAGATACTCGTCTCATTGAGTGGTCAGATAATTGTATCATTGAGTGGTCAGATACTTGTGTCATTGAGTGGTCAGATACTTGTATCATTGAGTGGTCACATACTCGTGTCAGTGATTGGACAGATACTTGTGTCATTGAGTGGTCAGATATTTGTGTCATTGAGTGGTCAAATACTCGTGTCAATGATTGGACAGATACTTGTGTCATTGAGTGGTCAGATACTCGTGTCAATGATTGGACAGTTACTTGTGTCATTGAGTGGTCAAATACTCGATTCAATGATTGGTCAGATACTTGTTCATTGAGTGGTCAGATACTCGTCTCATTGAGTGGTCAGATACTTGTATCATTGAGTGGTCAGATACTCGTCTCATTGAGTGGTCAGATACTTGTGTCATTGAGTGGTCAGATACTTGTCTCATTGAGTGGTCAGATACTTGTATCATTGAGTGGTCAGATACTCGTGTCATTGAGTGGTCAGATACTTGTGTCATTGAGTGGTCAGATACTCGTCTCATTGAGTGGTCAGATACTTGTATCATTGAGTGGTCAGATACTCGTCTCATTGAGTGGTCAGATACTTGTATCATTGAGTGGTCAGATATTTGTGTCATTGAGTGGTCAGATACTTGTATCATTGAGTGGTCAGATACTTGTATCATTGAGTGGTCAGATACTTGTGTCATTGAGTGGTCAGATACTCGTCTCATTGAGTGGTCAGATACTTGTATCATTGAGTGGTCAGACACTCGTCTCATTGAGTGGTCAGATACTTGTGTCATTGAGTGGTCACATACTCGTGTCAATGATTGGACAGTTACTTGTGTCATTGAGTGGTCAAATACTCGTGTCAATGATTGGTCAGATACTTGTTCATTGAGTGGTCAGATACTTGTTCATTGAGTGGTCAGATACTTGTGTCATTGAGTGGTCAAATACTCGTGTCAATGATTGGACAGATACTTGTGTCATTGTGTGGTCAATACTTGTGTCATTGAGTGGTCAGATACTTGTGTCATTGAGTGGTCAGATACTCGTCTCATTGAGTGGTCAGATACTTGTATCATTGAGTGGTCAGATACTTGTGTCATTGAGTGGTCAGATACTTGTATTATTGAGTGGTCAAATACACGTGTCAATGATTGGTCAGCTACTTGTGTTATTGAGTGGTCAGATACTTGTGTCATTGAGTGGTCAGATACTTGTGTCATTGAGTGGTCAGATACTCGTCTCATTGAGTGGTCAGATACTTGTGTCATTGAGTGGTCAGATACTTGTATCATTGAGTGGTCAGATACTCGTCTCATTGAGTGATCAGATACTTGTGTCATTGAGTGGTCAGATACTTGTGTCATTGAATGGTCAGATACTTATGTCATTGAGTGGTCAGATACTCGTCTCATTGAGTGGTCAGATACTTGTATCATTGAGTGGTCACATACTCGTGTCAATGATTGGACAGATACTTGTGTCATCGAGTGGTCAGATATTTGTGTTATTGAGTGGTCAAATACTCGTGTCAATGATTGGACAGATACTTGTGTCATTGAGTGGTCAGATACTCGTCTCATTGAGTGGTCAGATACTTGTGTCATTGAGTGGTCACATACTCGTGTCAATGATTGGATAGATACTTGTGTCATTGAGTGGTCAAATACTCGTGTCATTGAGTGGTTAGATACACGTGTCAATGATTGGATAGATACTTGTGTCATTGAGTGGTCAGATACTCGTGTCAATGATTGGATAGATACTTGTGTCATGGAGTGGTCAGATACTCGTGTCAATGATTGGATAGATACTTGTGTCATTGAGTGGTCAGATACTCGTGTCAATGATTGGATAGATACTTGTGTCATTGAGTGGTCAAATACTCGTGTCATTGAGTGGTCAGATACTCGTGTCAATGATTGGATAGATACTTGTGTCATTGAGTGGTCAGATACTCGTGTCAATGATTGGATAGATACTTGTGTCATTGAGTGGTCACATACTTGTGTCATTGAGTGGTCAGATACTCGTTTCAATGATTGGATAGATACTTGTGTCATTGAGTGGTCACATACTTGTGTCATTGAGTGGTCACATACTTGTGTCATTGAGTGGTAACATACTTGTGTCATTGAGTTGTCACATACTTGTGTCATTTAGTGGTAACATACTTGTGTCATTGAGTTGTCACATACTTGTGTCATTGAGTGGTAACATACTTGCGTCATTGAGTTGTCACATACTTGTGTCATTGAGTGGTCAAATACTCGTTTCAATGATTGGACAGATACTTGTGTCATTGAGTGGTCAGATACTTGTGTCATTGAGTGGTCAGATACTTGTGTCATTGAGTGGTCAGATACTTGTGTCATTGAGTGGTCAGATACTTGTGTCATTGAGTGGTGAGATACTCGTCTCATTGAGTGGTCAGATACTTGTATCATTGAGTGGTCAGATACTCGTGTCATTGAGTAGTCACATACTTGTGTCATTGAGTGGTCAGATACTTGTGTCATTGAGTGGTCAGATACTTGTGTCATTGAGTGGTCAGATACTTGTGTCATTGAGTGGTCAGATACTTGTATCATTGAGTGGTCAGATACTCGTCTCATTGAGTGGTCAGATACTTGTATCATTGATTGGTCAGATACTCGTGTCATTGAGTGGTCAGATACTTGTGTCATTGAGTGGTCAGATACTCGTCTCATTGAGTGGTCAGATACTTGTATCATTGAGTGGTCAGATACTCGTCTCATTGAGTGGTCAGATACTTGTATCATTGAGTGGTCAGATACTTGTGTTATTGAGTGGTCAGATACTTGTATCATTGAGTGGTCACATACTCGTGTCAATGATTGGACAGATACTTGTGTCATTGAGTGGTCAGATACTCGTCTCATTGAGTGGTCAGATACTTTTGTCATTGAGTGGTCAGATACTCGTCTCATTGAGTGGTCAGATAATTGTATCATTGAGTGGTCAGATACTTGTGTCATTGAGTGGTCAGATACTTGTATCATTGAGTGGTCACATACTCGTGTCAATGATTGGACAGATACTTGTGTCATTGAGTGGTCAGATATTTGTGTCAATGAGTGGTCAAATACACGTGTCAATGATTGGACAGATACTTGTGTCATTGAGTGGTCAGATACTCGTCTCATTGATTGGTCAGATACTTGTGTCATTGAGTGGTCAGATACTTGTGTCATTGAGTGGTCAGATACTCGTCTCATTGAGTGGTAAGATACTTGTATCATTGAGTGGTCAGATACTCGTCTCATTGAGTGGTCAGATACTTGTGTCATTGAGTGGTCAGATACTTGTATCATTGAGTGGTCAGATACTCGTGTCATTGAGTGGTCAGATACTTGTGTCATTGAGTGGTCAGATACTCGTCTCATTGAGTGGTCAGATACTTGTATCATTGAGTGGTCAGATACTCGTCTCATTGAGTGGTCAGATACTTGTATCATTGAGTGGTCAGATACTTGTGTCATTGAGTGGTCAGATACTTGTATCATTGAGTGGTCAGATACTTGTATCATTGAGTGGTCAGATACTTGTGTCATTGAGTGGTCAGATACTCGTCTCATTGAGTGGTCAGATACTTGTATCATTGAGTGGTCAGATACTCGTGTCATTGAGTGGTCACATACTTGTGTCATTGAGTGGTCAGATACTTGTGTCATTGAGTGGTCAGATACTCGTCTCATTGAGTGGTCAGATACTTGTATCATTGAGTGGTCAGATACTCGTCTCATTGAGTGGTCAGATACTTGTGTCATTGAGTGGTCACATACTCGTGTCAATGATTGGACAGTTACTTGTGTCATTGAGTGGTCAAATACTCGTGTCAATGATTGGTCAGATACTTGTTCATTGAGTGGTCAGATACTTGTTCATTGAGTGGTCAGATACTTGTGTCATTGAGTGGTCAAATACTCGTGTCAATGATTGGACAGATACTTGTGTCATTGTGTGGTCAATACTTGTGTCATTGAGTGGTCAGATACTTGTGTCATTGAGTGGTCAGATACTCGTCTCATTGAGTGGTCAGATACTTGTATCATTGAGTGGTCAGATACTTGTGTCATTGAGTGGTCACATACTCGTGTCAATGATTGGACAGATACTCGTGTCATTGAGTGGTCAGATACTCGTCTCATTGAGTGGTCAGATACTTGTATCATTGAGTGGTCACATACTCGTGTCAATGATTGGACAGATACTTGTGTCATTGAGTGGTCAGATACTCGTCTCATTGAGTGGTCATATACTTGTGTCATTGAGTGGTCACATACTCGTGTCAATGATTGGATAGATACTTGTGCCATTGAGTGGTCAAATACTCGTGTCATTGAGTGGTTAGATACTCGTGTCAATGATTGGATAGATACTTGTGTCATTGAGTGGTCAGATACTCGTGTCAATGATTGGATAGATACTTGTGTCATGGAGTGGTCAGATACTCGTGTCAATGATTGGATAGATACTTGTGTCATTGAGTGGTCAGATACTCGTGTCAATGATTGGATAGATACTTGTGTCATTGAGTGGTCAAATACTCGTGTCATTGAGTGGTCAGATACTCGTGTCAATGATTGGATAGATACTTGTGTCATTGAGTGGTCAGATACTCGTGTCAATGATTGGATAGATACTTGTGTCATTGAGTGGTCACATGCTTGTGTCATTGAGTGGTCAGATACTCGTTTCAATGATTGGATAGATACTTGTGTCATTGAGTGGTCACATACTTGTGTCATTGAGTGGTCACATACTTGTGTCATTGAGTGGTAACATACTTGTGTCATTGAGTTGTCACATACTTGTGTCATTGAGTGGTAACATACTTGTGTCATTGAGTTGTCACATACTTGTGTCATTGAGTTGTCAAATACTCGTTTCAATAATTGGACAGATACTTGTGTCATTGAGTGGTAACATACTTGTGTCATTGAGTGGTAACATACTTATGTCATTGAGTGGTTAGATACTCGTGTCATTGTTTCCTTCTGTTAAAGTGGTTACTTTTTGCTTTGACCACTTTTAGAAAGTTTGTGTGTCTCTTTTCAACTGTCAGTTCCAATTCCTGAGGTCATCAACCAGATGTTCCTGTCTGTTGTCAGACTGTCCAGAATTAATGCAACAGTTCTTTATGTCAAACGTAGAAACTCTCCGACATCTGCCATATTTCTGTATATCATACTTTACAATGAGCCGTATTCGAAGCAACCATTAAAACAATAACACCGTGAATAAAGATATTTGTTTAATAAAAATAAAACGACACGAGAGACAAATGTCATTACATGTAAAATAAAAAAAAAGAAAAATTAAAAATATAGTTCCAATTATTAGAACGTGAACATTATTGAAACCGGATACTGGAACTTAGAGGCAGAGTGCTCCTCCTTGATCAGAACTTTTAATTGACAGCATGGGCGTTAGTGCAGCCTCTTGTGATGACAACCTGCGGTGGAAATAAGACAGATATGGGAAATAACCTACACGGCGACTAGGTTTGAAGCGATATGATATCATTTATTTGGCATGACGATATGCATCATGCTCATGCATCAATGTTCAATATCTTCTCAAAAGGTTTGAAGCGGGACGTGGTTAGTCCTCGCCAATAACTTTCAGGCACCATTTTGATAAGCGAATCATTTCAGGGGAAGAATTTTGTTTACAGCACTCGGGAAAATATTACAAATATAATCAACAACAGGAAAAAAAAAAACTAAAGAACAATAGATTGTCCGAACGCTACAGCACACAGCCAACTCGCTATCTGGAAAAATAGCTATCATTGTTGATGTCTTTCAAACAGGTGTACTTATGACTATAGCATAGGGTTACGATCACAACTCGGCGATAAATTGTGTATCCGTATTTTCTATTTCAGGTGAAAGACATCGCCAATAATAGCTATTTTATAAGGAAGCTGAGTTGGTTGTGTACACTCGCACTGTATCTCGGCACAAATCACAACTTTGGACAAGCCTCTCAATTTCAATAAGAGAATCTGTGCCCACTATCTTGTTACTCTTATAATTGTTCGTTTCAGTATTTCGCTACGTCGGCCAGTTAAGGTCGGCCTGTTTTAGTTTACTAATTGTTGTGGCTGCTTGCCGTTTCGTGTATCTTTTTCTCCTTCAAATGATAGAGCGGCCGTGACAAGAGAATGACAGTTTCTTTGCCAAAAATGACTCCAGAATTAACCATAATAGACGTTGTTCGACAAAACATTGACTGGCAGTTATTACTGAAGATCAGCAACAGCCTGCTTCTAACAATCTCTAAAGCCGAATGTACATAACAACATGGTTTCGTACTTTTCCTCGACTTTACACTCATATCTGGTTTGGTCTTGTCATATCCACATATAGACCATGAAACGTTTTGGAAAGCTGCATTTTGTCTGTCTTGTACTAATTGTGTCATAGACTATTGACGCTGAATTATTTCAATGGTCTTGTTTATTTCCATCTGACTCTTTCAGTCACATTCCGATTCCACATCACAGGCTGCTGTAAAGTCACGATGTAAGCGCATTATACGAGCTTGTCAAATAACAACACCACAACCTACAGGTGATTTGTTTGTCCTGTGCCCAAGATGGTCATCGTATTTAACATTAACAACTGAGATGGAAGGAATAAACGATTTGTCATGTCGTTTGGATGGAATGTTTGTGCAATGACCATGGTTTGTAAACTCTTGTTCTGGTTTCTTGACATTCCTTAACGTTCAAATCTTTAATTCACGCTTTTCCTACCTGCAATTTTTGGAGGGTTGCCACAGAGAGCACGGGGCCATCCTATCCAATTTATACACAATGGCTTTAATTGCTCTCCTATCTTTGTTCGATCTCCGAATTGACTTAAATATGTAATTTAATAAATTATAAGCCTATCTTTCCGTTTCCTTGTTTTTGAGTTCCTTTTTGATTATATATATATATATTTTTACATTCAGCAGTTTAAACAAAACGTTTTTAAAGGTAATGACTGTCAGTTTCACATTTACCTTGCGGCGAAGTATACAAGTTCTTTTTATTCTTCTGCGTTCCTCTGATTTTTACTTCTCTTCATCGTGTTCCCTTAAAAGGACAGTAAGTTGGCGCAGATATCTTGCGTTGTCGTTTACTGCAAGCTGAGATAATTTTGCGTCTTTCGCTCAAAAACATTCGAAATCGGCAAGTCATTTTCAGTGCGGCGTTGTCTGCCCTCTTTGGTCCTTCCTACTTGTTTAGTCAGACTGTTTAGATCTAAAATGTCTCCATAGTGTTAATTATGTTTCATTGTTAAATTATACATCAAGCCTAGTGCCTCCGATTATCCACTTGGAAGTTCTACTGATGAGTCACATTCTCTATCTCCACAAAATGGAAACATGGCAAAGGAGCAAAATTGTACAGTTTTCTTAAAACATAAAACCTTACATTATCTTAATAGATAATCTACTGGATATTATACTGCATGACGTCAGATCTGATCGATCATGGAAGAGGCCAGAAGAGTTAGCTCAATGCCCAGGTTTTGTTCTGCTAGAATTGCCTATTTCTTCAATCGTTGTTTATATTGTTCTTAGTGTTAACTAAAATACTTCTCTATCTGGCTTATTTATGTTTGTATGGCCTTGGCATTTTCTATAATAAATATTTATTACGAATTATTTTATATGTGTGCACAGCGAGATACTAGGCGCTGTACTTTTGTCTATGGTCCAGTGCTTGTTCGTGACTGATTCTATAACTTTTAGTTTCCATTGTCCTTTCGTCAATGCAGCAAATGTTTGTAGCCACAGTTGTGTCTTTTAGGAAATCACTCCTGCCAGACTTCAAATTCTTTCTACCAAGATTTGTGTTAAGTTTACCTACTCACAAGTACATCATTCTTGAGGATTGTAATGTTTCTTTCCCACGAGTTTTTGATTAGCTTGTCTCCATGACTCGTGTGTGACCAAGCGGGGCTCCATGGTTGTGCTGCTCCTAGAGTGATTGCTTAGATTGTACAGACCTGAGTACAGTTGTGACTGATCTATTCGTACTTGATGATGCTACAATTCAAGTTCTGTTTAGGCTGTCTTCCCAGTCTTGCCCTGCCTGTTCTCAACTCTCTTGTGCTCTAAATGAGATACTTGACGTGTTTCTGACTGAGCTTTGCGGTTGCTTTACTTCATAAACTGCAATTTCTTTGACGTTTGAAATTTTGCAAACATATCCTTTTGGAAGTATTCATGTTCCTCTTTAGTTATTGCATATAAATATCTTGTTGTGGATTGAAGTTTGCTTGTATTTGTTAATGTTTGCCCCTGCCAGTCATTATGGCGGATCGGCGACAGAAACCGTTGAGGCTCTGTTTGAAAAGTGTTCCTTGTTGGCGTTTCCTCATATTCCAAAATCCGGCTTGCTGCCGGAGCTACTGAGTTTAGTGCTCTGTGCACGCCTTGAGCTGTTCATTTCATCCGGATTGTGTTTTGATATTACGATTGTTTACGATGAATGATGATATCATATGACAAAGGAGAGTTTGGCTGCGTTCACTTTTAGTGCGGTTACGCCTTATGTCTTTTGGCGTGTGCTGTAGCTGCTATGATGGAGATTGCAGCTGCATTTCTTTGTTTAGACTCTTCAATGCGATGAGATGTTAATTCGGATGATTGCATTGGCACGGGATGTTGAGCAATTATGGATCTCAAATCGTTAGCAGTGAAACCGGGACCTTCAACTAACTACAACAATGTCTGCCACATGTCCTGTATTACAATGGAAGCTTGCCTTCACAAGCTGCACCTACACTAAATGTTTTACTGACCAGTCCATACAAATTAACAGGAAAGACTTTAAAACCCTCAGAAATAAGTAGTAGGGAAATTACCTCATCTAGGCTTCCACAGAAAGCTTCTCCCAGCAGGGTTAAAGGACAGTTGTTGGTAGCTACAACACCTGATGGAAAGAAATTAGCATTTCATTAACTTCAATAAATACGATACAATAAGAATAGAGAAGTAAATGCTTTTAGCATTTGTATTTACAATCTGCAATTCACCATAGCTCATCTAGAGGAAAATCCAAGGCATTTATATCTATCTATCTGTCAGTCTGTCTGTCTGTCTGTCTGTCTGTCTGTCTGTCTGTCTGTCTGTCTGTCTGTCTATCTATCTATCTATCTACTGACCTTCCGAGCCGTAGCCGGCCCATAGGGCGTAGACCAAGATACTCCTCTTATCTAAATTTTTATTCTAGCAGTTTTCAATTCTTTTAAAATTATTTTATCAAATATCACTATCTGTCTCTGTTCTGTACAAGCAACTCTATCTCATTGCGGGAGCCGATTCCTGCTGCCTTTGCCTCTCTCATCAATGTTCTTTTCAATGTCTCTCTGGATCTTCCTCTTTTCCTTTTACCTGTTGTTTCCCATATGAGGGCTTGCTTTGCTATTCGATTATTATCTCTTCTCATCACATGTCCAACGTATGACCATCGTCTTTTCTTTATTACTGAAGATATTAGTGGTTGATTGACGATTTCTCTAATTTCCTCGTTTGTTTTGAATTCGTTCCACGCTATACCAAGTATTTTCCTTAGACATTTATTTTCGAATGCGTTCAACTTTGTTTCTATGTCTCTTGTTGTCTTCCAGCTTTCACACGCATACGTAAGGGTTGATAGTACATTTGATTTGAATAGTCTAAGTTTTGTGTTTGTGCTGATGAGTTTTGATTTCCACAACTTTTCAAGGCTTCTGAAAGACATTGCTGCTTTAGCCATTCTGATTCTAATTTCTTTTATTGTATCCCCTTCTCGATCAATGTGACTTCCAAGATAGATAAAGTGATCGATCTCTTCCACTGGTTTGTTTTCCATGTATATTTTGTAAAGTAAATAAAGTACCCCTGTCACGCCAAGTGGCGTATAGTGAATATGGTGTTAGTGACCATACATTTTACAGACCTTCAGTACATGATTTTTGGGGTAATGTGGTCGGTATTACGCCCGTGCCGCTTTACTTTCTCAGAAAAAGTCCGGTACCCATTTAAGGCTGGGTGAACCCGGAAGTCGTCGGTTGGGATCGAACCCTACCTCTTGTCCTTTGTAGTCCAGTTCACTAACCACTGAGCTATCTCGGCTCCCTATGTATATTCTGCCATCTGTTGGAATTAAGCTTTTCATGACCTTAGTCTTTTCATGATTGTTCTCAAGCCCAATTTTGCTGGCTATTGATGATAGTTCATTTGTGTTTTCCTGCATGGGTTTTATCTGACTGCTGATGAGAACTATGTCATCAGCAAAGTCGAGGTCCTCCAAATGGTCTCATTGTATCCATTCGATGCTTTATTACCAGTGCAGCATTTCTTCATTATGAAGTCTATAACAACTCCAAATAACAAGGGCGATAAAATACATCCTTGTTTAACCCCAGTTTCTATTGGGAAACATTCGCTCAGTCCTTCCTCTGTTCGAGCTACACATGTGTAACCATCATACATGTCTTTAATAATATTTATGATTTTTTATGGTAAGCCATATTGCTTCAGAATTTTCCTCAAAGAATCTCTATGAATATTGTCAAATGCTTTTTTGAAGTCGATGAAGTTAAGTACAAAAGGTTTTTGCTTTTCAATGTGTTCCTCCAATATAAGTCGTAGAGTAAAAATGTTGCCAAGGCAGCATTATCCTTTTCTAAACCCAGCCTGTTCTTCACGCATTACTGTATCTGTTGAATTATTTATTCTATTTAGGATGATTTTGCAGAATAACTTTGAGGCAACTAACAAAAGTGTCACGCCTCTCCAGTTATTACAATCTCTGAGATTGCCCTTTTTTTAAATCTTAACAATGATTCCTTTTTTCAATTTATGAGGCGTCTTCTCTGCTTTCCAAGTGATGTTGAACATTTTCTGGAGATGTATTAAATTATGGCTATCAATTGCCTTGAGGATCTCAGCAGTAACATTTATATCGATGGTGTCAATTTCTTTTTTTTTTCCTGGTAACGATGGTTTGTTAATTTATTAAACCAAGATCCTGTTTCACAATCTGTTGAATAATATCATATATTTTTTAAACTATTTCCAAACACTCCTTTCTTTACTTCATTTGTTTATTGTCTAGAGAAAGAAAATCAAGAGCCTGGTAACTCTCTTTTGGTTTTTTAAAAAATTTCTTTACATTTTTGCCATGATGCATGAAAAGCTGGCGTGTTCAATTTTCGTGTTGAAGATGTAGAGAAATGAGCTGGTCAACAAAAGAGAACAAAACATCACCAGCGACCATGTCTGTTGGTCATGTCTTTCCACAGCTGTCTATCTATACATTTGTTTATGTTATTTTGTTAAGTTAACTAGTCTTTTCACTGTTTTTCTTATTTCTTATTCTCTCAATTTATATTACTCGCACAGTATATTTGCGGTTTCGCCGTATGTCTTTTGGCGTGTGCTGAGACTGCTACGATGGGGACTACAGTTACCTTTCCTTGTTTGGGAGATGAGTTAGTAATTCGGATGATTCCACTGGCACGGGCGGTTGAGCAATTATGGATTTTGATTCGTTTGCAGTGGTACAGGGGCCTTCCATAACCAATAACAATTCCAGCTATACCCTTCTCATTACATTGCCACCCCACCATCACTCCTCTTCCCCGTTCACAAAAGAAAGAGAGAGAATTGTTTCTAGGCGCTTGCGAAACATGGACCCTTACATCAGAGCTACAGAAGGAAATACAAGATGTGGAGATAAAATGTTATTCTAAGGTTTTGACATCTCTTACTTAGATCACAAATGTTATCCTAAAGTTTTGACATCTCTTACTTAGATCACAAATGTTATCCTAAAGTTTTGACATCTCTTACTTAGATCGGATCACAAATGTTATCCTAAAGTTTTGACATCTCTTACTTAGATCGGATCACAAATGTTATCCTAAAGTTTTGACATCTCTAACTTAGATCGGATCACAAATGTTATCCTAAAGTTTTGACATATCTTACTTAGATCACAAATGTTATCCTAAAGTTTTGACATCTCTTACTTAGATCGGTTCACAAATGTTATCCTAAAGTTTTGACATCTCTTACTTAGATCACAAATGTTATCCTAAAGTTTTGACATCTCTTACTTAGATCGGATCACAAATGTTATCCTAAAGTTTTGACATCTCTTACTTAGATCACAAATGTTATCCTAAAGTTTTGACATCTCTTACTTAGATCGGATCACAAATGTTATCCTAAGGTTTTGACATCTCTTACTTAGATCACAAATGTTATCCTAAAGTTTTGACATCTCTTACTTAGATCGGATCACAAATGTTATCCTAAAGTTTTGACATCTCTTACTTAGATCGGATCACAAATGTTATCCTAAAGTTTTGACATCTCTTACTTAGATCGGATCACAAATGTTATCCTAAAGTTTTGACATCTCTTACTTAGATCACAAATGTTATCCTAAGGTTTTGACATCTCTTTCTTAGATCACAAATGTTATCCTAAGGTTTTGACATCTCTTACTTAGATCACAAATGTTATCCTAAAGTTTTGACATCTCTTACTTAGATCGGATCATAAATGAAAAAGTTAGCAAAAGGATATAATCAATCAATATATATGATGTTCTTTTGATTATTATAAAGAAACGCAACATGAAATGGTTCGGTCACGTATCTCGATCGCCTAGCCTGTCTAAGACCAATCTTGAGGGAAGTGTTAAAAGAACGAAAACGAAAGCGAGGCTGAGAAAGATATAGGTAGATAACATCAATTAATAGACAGGCCTCGACTTCACGGTGTTCCTAAGAATGACTGAAGATATAGAGTGAAATTGAGAATGTTGATGAAATCTGTGAAGTAGAAGAAGAAGTAATTAGGTAAAGAGAAATTGAAATATTGAAATGTATTCATATTCTTTTGCTAATAGTTCAAGATTTAACGACGCATTACATCTTTAGTAAAAGTCGTAAGTGTATTATCATGACAACATTTGATTTACCATAATATTTGGATGACTGAGCACAAAGATCATTGTTGGTCCGCACCTCCAGAAGGCTGTTGCTGTAGCGGATATCTATTTTTATCCAATCGCTCTGGGAAACAAAACATGACAAATAATAATACAAATAATGAAACAAATAATGACACAAATAATGAAACAAATAATGACACAAAAAATGAAACAAATAATGCAATATATGCAATTTGTCTTTTTATGCGCCTTGATGTCATATTTTCTCATACCTTTTATCTTGTAAGTTTCTTCTTTAATTTGTAAAAGTTTAACTGAAGACAGGACTTTGTAAGACTTTCAAGACATTTTAAAAGTGAGAGCAGACTATTTGTTCAATTTTATGTATCTTTTTTAAAGACGAACAAAATTCTACATATAAGAATAAAAAATACGAAAATAAAATGTGTGCATAGTTGCAAAAAATAGCTCTGCTTATATTTGTACTAGCCAATCTAGTTACACCAAGCATGCGTTTGAAACAGCTATATATGGTAAGGTAAGCTAACAATGGATTTGTGCTTTCTGTACAACAATTATTTTATTTGTTATTTTATGTATTGTACATTTTTCTTCAAATTTATGGATATATTCATACCCATAAATTTGAAGCTCTGCAACACCCCGACTACAGTCCCAATCTGTCATCTATTACTTTTTCTATGAATATGAAGAATAACAACACAACAGTCATTTCTTGCAACAAATTACCTGTGGTTTTCCTATAGTGCAATACTCTGAGACTAGAACAGGTGAATTGACGGTTCTCATGGATATAATCACCTGCTTTCTCCATGCCTGGTAGATCACCTGTAAATTGGATTTCACGTATAGTATATTTTTTATTTCACTAAATTCCATTTAAATAATGTTCAAATATTATTCATTTCCCTTAAAACACTAGAGACTGCACCTAACGATAAGTCTCATAAATTCAATTACCCTCTACGTCAGCGTTGACCAAGTGGACGTTGGTGCGGTACTTCTAGCAAGTCGTGATACCAACGCATGATACCGACACTTTCTTCTCTGGCATGGGTAGATTAATTGTTGAAGAGCTGTGCCTGTGCAACAGCCAATTTGGCCTACTCTTTCTGACTTTTAACTGCCAAGAGTGTTTTAACATGCGCATAGTGCACACTGGAGCTCCAGCTTTGCACCGTTATCCAAGAGGGCTAGACATCGAATCTAATTGAGACCGGAGGAGGGTAAAGCCACGAGGAAGCCACGGATTAAGGGTACAGCCACGAGGAAGCCACGGATTAAGGGTACAGCCACGAGGAAGCCACGGATTAAGGGTACAGCCACGAGGAAGCCACGGATTAAGGGTAAAGCCACGAGGAAGCCACGGATTAAGGGTACAGCCACGAGGAAGCCACGGATTCGAAAAATAAAATGCCACAAGATGTGGCGGGATTCAATATCTGACCCTCTTAACCAGTGGTTGACGTCATACCCTCAGTTTACCTGACGTCCCACTGTTATAATTTTTTTTATAACTTTTAACTGAGATAGATCTTGAAAATGTGCACTTTTTTTACAAGGTTAAAATACGGGTAAGAATGCGGAACAATTATAGCGCAATGAAAAGTGAAGCTAAAACGAGACGTATTTAAATGGCACCCGTCCGAGGTACACCAAGTGGACATATATATATATATATATATATATATATATATATATAGGACAGGTTAAATCTAGCAGCAATGAGCTGCAGTGATTGCACACGATCAAGCAAGCAGTTATACAATGCTCACTTGTGACGAACAGATATGACCATGATTATTAAGTTATCCCTAATGATTAATAATTGCATTTCTGGAAAGATAGGAAATATCAGTCTTGGAAGTCTGCTTCAACAAATGAGCAATGAAGAAATGAGGTCTCAATATTGTTGCAACAACTGTGGAGCTTTAGCAAGGCTGGCGTAGGTACAACAACGTCACTACAATTAGGATGTATCAGGCTTTGCAAATAAAACAAGAATTAAAGTATCAAAATTTCGACTCTAAATGTCTTCAACATGGATGAAACATTAACAAAGCAGATTCTAAATACTGACAGTCCATATAAAGTAAACACCCCCCAAACCCACCAAAAATTAAACAAAAAAATACTCGAAAGTTCATTGAATGAACTTACCACAATACCTGGGCCATCCTCCCCACTCTCCATACAGTCATTGTGAACCAGAGGTATGTCCGTATCTGGCTCACCGGGACACAGCTTGAACATGAACCCAATATGGAAGATATCACCCAGGACATTGCTCTTGAAGTAAGGGATGGCAATAGATGACCCTCTGTGACATATATAGATGAGAACATTCATGATTAAGAAATAAAAGAAATTTGGGAGCTAAACTTACAATTTCTTTGTATTTTGCAGCACAAAACGTTAGACGTCACAGAGAGCTTGTGTTTATTGCCACCCATCTCTTTTCTAGGCGAGATGTTCGATCTTATCTGAGTCTATGCCTACCAACTTTGCTTCTCTTATAAGTGTTCTTGTTAGTGTCTCTCTAAGTCTTCCTCTTTCCTGTATCCCGATGTTTCCCATAGAAGAAAACAAAACATCACTAGTGTTTTATTTGCGTTTTGCTTCAGTGTTTTTGGATACAAATGTTATGTTGGAGATCATTTTTTGTTGAAAGTCAAAGCAAGAAGAAAGATCACAACCAGCATCCGAGGAAACAATGATCATTTCTTTAGTCATGCAATGAAAAGGAACAACTGAAATAAGTTGTAATAAATGCAACAAAACGAGGGCTGAAGAGCTACAGAGGAAAGTTATCAGGCATCTTAACAGACACGTGAGAGCATCTAACAGTGCAGGAGCCACAGTTGATAAACGAATTGATATTCTGGAGGAATAGAAGGTTATGAAGAGATATGATCACCTACGCCAGCAAGTAAGATGTAGGATAAATGTGATGCAATTGTACCTTTAGTAGTTTGAGACTGAAACGATCGCCAAGGTGTCGAGTGCTTCAGCTAAAAGTATTCAATGACTCATAGCTGATTGTTTGCGTTAGTGACAGAGGATGAGAGCTAGTCAAAATAATGACTCTACGCCACATCCCTGGCCAAAAGTCTGGTTTGGCGAGTTGGGGTCTATGAGGAATGGTATATTCAGCATCCCAAAAATGTTTTAATGGCGTTGGTTTTTTTAACTCAAAAATTGGATGTGTTATATCAAAGTTAGTTGTTTAGATCACGTAGTGTTGGTTGTGTTAGACCAAAAGTTGTATACGGTTTACGTTAGTTGTGTTAAATCAAAGTTAGTTGTTTAGATCACGTGGTGTTGATTGTGCTAGACCAAAGGTTGCCTACGTTGGTTGTGTTATATCAAAGTTAGTTGTTTAGATCACGTGGTGTTGACTGTGTTAGATCAAAAGTTGCCTACGTTTGTTGTGTTATATCAAAGTTAGTTGTTTAGATCACGTGGTGTTGATTGTGTTAGACCAAAAGTTGCCTACGTTTGTTGTGTTATATCAAAGTTAGTTGTTTAGATCACGTGGTGTTGATTGTGTTAGACCAAAAGTTGCCTACGTTTGTTGTGTTATATCAAAGTTAGTTGTTTAGATCACGTGGTGTTGATTGTGTTAGACCAAAGGTTGCCTACGTTGGTTGTGGCTGGCTAAATGTTACTGGCACTGGTTGTGTTTGGCCAACATCTTTTGGCATTGGTTTTGTTTTTTTAAGCGAAAAGTTGCTGACGTTAATTGTTTTATGCCAAAGTTGGTTATTGGACCACAAGGTGTTGATGTTGACTGTGTAGGTCAAGCGTTGCTGATGTAGCCTTTCTTAATCCAAAAGTCACCTACAACGTGGGTTGTCTTTAGCCAAAAAGTGCGGCTATCAACATAACTTGTAATCCTCAATACAACGCAACTACTTTATTTAAAAGGCCGAACAACAAAGAAAAAAAAACCGTTGCATTATGTGTGTTATAACCAAAGAGAGTTCTTCGGTGTTATATAGAGCCAATTCTGACCTATGGAAGCGAATAATAGGCAGTAGACAAATAAATGAAAAGACGATTGGAGGCCACAGAGATGGGATTTTTCAGAAGAATGTTGAAAGTTGCCTGGACAGCTATAAAGACCAATGAGGACATTCTCAAAGAGGGCAACACAAAAAGTGAGCTAAAGAAAAACATCAGAAAGAAAAACATCAGAAAGAAACAATCAGCATTTTTCGGGCACATCATGAGATGAGGAAGGATGGAATATTTAGTTACAACTGACATTATACATGAAAAGAGAGATCATGGGCGACAAAGAGAGAAGATACGAGTTAGCTTGGTGTCATGGCATGAAAAACAGGCAATAACAGAGTGGTATACGATGCACTGTTGGTAGGAAATTGTTAAAGGACATGATCGCCTACGTTAACCGGTATGGCACATGATGATGATGATAAGTAAACAATTTTAAGTCAATCCTTTTTTAAGGTTATGAAGTTATGACTAAGTGGACGGGAATAAGATTGAAAGATCAGAGCATTGCATAACTACCTCTGTACGTGGAAGAGACATTACTCCATGCAGCAGAGTTTGCTTATGATGCATTTGAAAATCATGCGAAGGTTTGTAATAGACTTTTTAGCATGTTTACAAGAGAGTATCTTTTGACTATTTTTCTGTACATGATGATATCATCTGATTACTTGATGGTTAGCGACATCCCTGTTGTAGAGAAAGGTGGCTCTCGGGTGCTGAAGCTGATAATCTGATCAGAAACAAATGTGTCCCCTGGACTCCCTCAAGGTTCCCCGTTGTTATCGGTCTTATGCAATGCGTACACTGCGGGGATACTGAGGCCAACAAAAGAGCAAATGCTCACAAACTATACTTACCCTCAACAATGTAAGACAAATGCGGATAGAAAGAAAGAAAACACGAAAGAAGAATTCCCAATGTTGAGCCGATGATCCATTAACATTATTCATCATCATCATCATCAAGTAGCGGGCCTGCTGACGTAGGTGATTATGTCTCTCCACATTTTCGATCACGACAGTTATTTATCATTTCTGTTGTTGACCTTCTGCCAAACCGTTCTCTTAAGCTGTCTGGTATTTTTTTCTCTTTGCTTTCCTCTACCTCTTCGTCCCTCAATTTTCCCAGTTGTTACTATATATTCTAGTTGTTCTCTTCTCATTACATGGCCAAAAAATGATGATTGTTTCTTCCTAATATTGGAAATTAGTTCTCTTTTTGCTTTGACCTCTTTCAGAACATTTTCATTACTCTTCTTAGCTGTCCATGGTATTCTCAACATTCTTCTGTATAACCACATTTCTACATACTCCAGTGTTTCTCTTGTTTGTTGCCATATTGTCCATGATTCACATCCATATGTTGAGACCGACTCTACATAACATTTAAGAACGCTTTTTCTTGTTTCTATTGTCAAAAATGGATTGCATAGTATCTTCCTCATTATTTGAAAGCTGCTTTTGCCATTAACATTAACATTATTAGTTAATCCAAAATGGTGTTGAACTATCCAAACAAATACTACACTTATGGATTCTATGATCTGAGTGTGTACTATAAACTCAACAAATAATATCAATAACGTGCACCAATCGTCGATATACACTCGAACAGTGGCTGGTACACGTGACACAACTATCATGTTGCTACAAGAACAAACATAATGTACATGGAATCGTGAACATTGACGCCCACTCCACGCCGCCCCCCATTAAGATCTGTTGTCATGCTATTTTCAGTGCAGCTTGAGGCACTCACTGTAATAAACCTTTGATATGTCTCAGTGTAAGGTCCATGTATCTTACATTCTTCCAGTGCACCTTGAAGCACTCACTGTAATTAACCTTTGATATGTCTCAGTGCAAGGTCCATGTATCTTACATCCTTCCAGTGCAGCTTGAAGCACTCACTGTAATAAACCTTTGATATGTCTCAGTGCTAGGTCCATGTATCTTACATCCTTCGAGTGCAGCTTGAAGCACTCACTGTAATAAACCTTTGATATGTCTTAGTGCTAGGTCCATGTATCTTACATCCTTCGAGTGTAGCTTGAAGCACTCACTGTAATAAATCTTTGATATGTCTCAGTGCTAGGTCCATGTATCTTACATCCTTCCAGTGCACCTTGAAGCACTCACTGTAATAAACCTTTGATATGTCTCAGTGCAAGGTCCATGTATCTTACATCCTTCCAGTGCAGCTTGAAGCACTCACTGTAATAAACCGTTGGTATGTCTCAGTGCTAGGTCCATGTATCTTACATCCTTCCAGTGCAGCTTGAAGCACTCACTGTAATAAACCTTTGATATGTCTCAGTGCTAGGTCCATGTATCTTACATCCTTCGAGTGCAGCTTGAAGCACTCACTGTAATAAACCTTTGATATGTCTTAGTGCTAGGTCCATGTATCTTACATCCTTCGAGTGTAGCTTGAAGCACTCACTGTAATAAATCTTTGATATGTCTCAGTGCTAGGTCCATGTATCTTACATCCTTCCAGTGCATCTTGAAGCACTCACTGTAATAAACCTTTGATATGTCTCAGTGCTAGGTCCATGTATCTTACATCCTTCCAGTGCACATTGAAGCACTCACTGTAATAAACCTTTGATATGTCTCAGTGCAAGGTCCATGTATCTTACATCCTTCCAGTGCAACTTTAAACACTCATTGTAATAAACCTTTGCTATGTCTCAGTCTCCTGTGTGTTATCGGGGCCTCATTATGAGGGAAGTAAAGAATAGTGACACTGTGACCTTCCAGGCATGTCGTAAGAGGCGATTAAGGAGGTTGATCGATGGCCTGACAAGCTGTCATTGTAAAAAGTATTGTTATGGAAACAGAGTAATAGATTTTAAGCAGTGATCTCTGCAATATGTGCCACTTTGGCACGCACGGTTTCTGTTTTTGAGATTGTGGTTCTGCCCTATGTGCCGTCTTCGGCTCGAAAGGACAATAGATAGATAGATAGATGTCTCAGTGTTAGGTCCATGTATCTTACATCCTTCCAGTGCAGTTTGAAACACTCACTGTAATAAACCTTTGGTATGTCCTAGTGTATGGTCCAGGTATCTCAAATCCTTCCAGTGCAGCCGACCATCACATATGGGCCGTAATGTTCCACGACATAAGTCTCTATTCTGGGCAAGCATTTCCAGCTGTCATGGACAGTAGACAAGCAAATGAAAGGACGATTAGAGGCCACAGAGATGGGATTTCTCAGAAGAATGTTGAAAGTTCCTTGGACAGCTAAAAAGACCAATGAGGAAGTTCTCAAAGAGGCCAACACAAAAAGGCAGCTCCTAAAAAAACATCAGGAAAGAAACAATCAACTTTTTTCGGGCACATCATGAGAAGAGGAAAGTTGGAATACTTGGTTACAACTGGCAAAATAAAAGGAAAGAGAGATCGCGGACGACAAAGAGAGAAAATACTGGAGCTTGATGTCATGACATGGAAAACAGTCAACAACAGAACTGATACGATGCATTGTAGATAGAAGATTGTAGAAGGACATGATCGCCTACGCCAACCGGTATGGCACGTGAATATGATGATGATTTCCAGCTCATTAAGACAGCTGATGCCCACAATTTTTGCCCCCCTTTTCAGTCTTCATACATATTAATGTTTTATAAAGTAGGCGTTGTTCTTCTTGCTGTTATCCCTTATTAGTACGTGCTAGGGCGTGTGAGGTGCAGGTTATCTCCTCTCGTCACATATCAAACAGATGCTCAAATTCTCTTCTTGATTGGTCATTAATAACGTATCTAATATTTCTGTATTTCTGCGCCAGTCTTATATTTATTCTATTTTATGGAAAGCACTTTTCTTATGCATTCATGTTCGAACGCATCTATTTTATTCTTTATTTCTTTGGCTAATGTAAAACTATCGCAAGAATAAGTAAGAGTAAATAATACATTTGAGTTGACAATCTTCATCTATTTTTCCAATGCATAGGATTTTTGACTTGCAATTTTTTTACAAGGTTTTTCAAAGCTAATGACATCTCATCTATTCTGGTTCTGATCTCTGTTTTTGTCTTTCAGGTCCAGATAGACGTACAAGAATCTAATATCGCGGACTGATCCAGATGCCGAAATTAGAATGTCTTGAAGAATTATTACCTGAATGAACCGCACTTTCCTCCAACAGCTGAGGGGTCATTCTCCACCTGAGCGTTCTCCTTGTTCCGAATGTTCAGCCAGATATGTCGTCCCTCGTCCTTGATGTGGCCTCCATCAAACGTCAGCTTCAGCATCATCAGACACGCTGCAGTGATGCCTGTACCAATAAATAAACACACAAAATGTCAAGAGAATCTATTGAAATAAAACTAGCTAAAAGTACCCTCATCAGTACTACAAACGAGAACAAAATAAACAGAGGTCAATTACAGTCAGAAATCGAGTGAAAGTGATAACTCATATAATATAGGGAAACTTCTGAGGCGATATGTCAGCGAATCATTTCAGTGGGAAATGTATGTTTACAGCATTTGGAAAACAAAATTACAAACAATCAACAACAGACACAAAAACAAAACAAAGAAGAATATACGGTCTGAAGAATGATCGAACCCGCACTCTTTGACACAGCTCCTAGCCACGAGAACGTTGGTAGCAAGCAATCATGATTAAGTCAGTAGTTTGGTAAAAAATATTAGTGTTTTATGCTGGATGCTGCTTTGCTGAACACACTCGTGACTGAATCTGCCAATATTGGATAGGCAGATCCATCTGCAGAACTAACAATATGTATTCGTGGTGCTGGCCTCGCCTCCTTTCTCTTGCGCATTTTGTCATCTGAATTTGAAATCAGCACTGCCTCAAAAGTTGCTGTGTTATTTTTTATTCCACATGCTACCAACCCTAAACGTTTTCGTTACGTTTTCAGTACGAAGCAAATTTATCAGATATTTCTTCTGCTTTTGGATCATTTCTTACGAGATTTCCCAATAGCAAACCTCTTCAAACTCGACTGTTAAAATAACATTGAGTGGGTAAAGTTGTGGTGTGGTTTACAACATTTGCAATATCTGAGTGGGTAAAGTTGTGGTGTGGTTTACAACATTTGCAATATCTGAGTGGGTAAAGTTGTGGTGTGGTTTACAACATTTCATATCTGTGTGGGTAAATACAACATTTGTGTGTGGTAAAGTTGTGGTGTGGTTTACAACATTTGTGATATCTGAGTGGGTAAAGTTGTGGTGTGGTTTACAACATTTGCAATATCTGAGTAGGTAAAGTTTCACTGCGGTTTACAACATTTGCAATATCTGAGTAGGTAAAGTTTCACTGCGGTTTACAACATTTGCAATATCTGAGTAGGTAAAGTTTCACTGCGGTTTACAACATTTGCAATATCTGAGTAGGTAAAGTTGCGGGTACCTCCGTCTTCAACATGATATTTTTGAATACCGGTTTGCACTCTCACTCGCTTCCTGCTCACTTGATTGGACTGGTTGGTCTGTTGACAGGGCCAACACAGTAAGTTGGAGTAGTCTTGAACAGTTTCGCTATTAAAACACAAGTAGTTCGTTTGGATTTGTTATTTGTCATGATTATTCTAGGCAATATTAGAAGGTAGTTTGCCATTCCTTTCCTTTTTGGCAGTGACTGTACTAGTCGGAGATCGCAGCCATTGTTTCTATACAAGTGAGTAGGTGACCACACTCTTTTGGCCACTCCTGTCTACACTTCCGTCTGAGGTTAACAAAGTTAAGCTCAGACGGAAGATGTACAAAAGAGGTGAGATGCAGAATGGCTGAGTCAAAAGCAGCTTTCCAAAAAATGAGGAAGATACTATGCAATTCATTTTTGACAATAGAAACAAGAAAAAGAGTTCTTAAATGTTACGTAGAGCCAGTCTTAACATATGAATGCGAATCATAGACAATAGGACAACAGACAAGAAAATCACTGGAGTCTGTAGAAATGTGGTTTTACAGAAGAATGTTGAGAGTACCCTGGACTGCTAAAAAGAATAATGAAGATGTTCTGAGAGAGGTCAACGCAAAATGAGAGCTAATTTTCAATACTAGGAAGAAACAATCATCATTTTTTGGTAATGTAATGAGAAGAGAACAGCTGGAATATATTGTAACAGCTGGAAAAATTGAGAAACGAAGAGATAGAGGGAAGCAAAGAGAAAAAATAATGGCTTGGCAGAAGGTCAACAACAGAAATTATGAATAGCTGCCGAGATCGAAAGTTGTGGAGAGACATGATCACATACGCCAGCAGGCCCGGTACTTGATGATGATGTCTACACTAAACTAAACGTTATTTTTGCTCACAAGATAGTTATCTTAGTCCGGTTGTATCCACTGGCCTGATTGCACACTTCGGTCGCCTTCACATTATTTGCAGCCCAAAGTAGTTTTTACTTTCAATTTTGAATGGGAATTGTGACCTGTGACCTGTGACCTGCTATAACCTAGAAGAAGAGGTAGCCTGAGGTTGAACAGATCGTGCCTCACCAAAACGTTGCCCCCCCCCCCCCCCATAAAGAAAGCTATTGGTTATTCACTTACTATCTTCCACATTAGGCACTGCGACAGTACGGTTCGGCCCCCACACACAGCGGCAAGATGCCTGGTTCCACACTAGCCCTGTATAGAACGGCCAGTTACAGTCCTCCTCAAGCCACTGTCCCTCTGACCAACGCTCAAACATGGATGGATTCCCAGTGGCCCTGTGAAGACTGCGGAAACATACAATGATATATAGTGGGATGTCGAACTGATCCTCCACTAGTAGAAACTGCTACGTGTCCATTATGTCCTACTAGGTTGTTCTCGGTCCACTTTAAAAGTTTTAGACACACACACATACACGCATGTACACGCACATACGCACACATACACACACACACATATATATATATTTATACATATATACATATACATACACACATACACATGCATACACACACATACACAGAGAGAAAACTAACAATTGGATGAAATGAGTGGTCTTCATCACCCGTGATAGGTGAACGCTGCAACAAAGCAAGCATATTCTCTCGTTCATATATAGCTGGTTTAATTCTACGTTTGTGAAATTTGGGGAGTATTCTGTCCAAAGTTATAATAAAATCAAAAATATAAAAAATATAAAAGCGATAATAAACTGTCTAGGTCTTGAAACTGACACACACGTAAACACATACACACATCATTAAAACATTTCTTGAAGCAATAAATGTTTGTTTCCATGCAACACGTACTCATATAAACATTAATACTTATATAAGATGTGAACAAAAATACACAAATACTCACTGACACTCAGAGTCGCCACTCTTTACTTTACTTTGTTTCTGGTTTACATTGTCCGTCTTTTCCACCCTAAAAATAAAAGAAACTCATTTTTTATATATATTACGTTTCTTTCTTAGTTTTGTCATGATGATGGACTGTGATGGAAAATGTACAACTGAAATAAACAAAAGAATAGGAATGGCAAAAAGTAATTTTAATGTCATGAAGAACATTCTAACATCAAAACAAATAACACCAGGGCTAAAACTAAGAATAGCAAAATGTTACATCTTCTCAATATTCCTATATGGTGCAGAAACATGGACATTAGACAAGAAAACAGAACAGAGAATTGAAGCCTTTGAAATGTGGATTTATAGAAGAATAGGTAGAATTGGATGGAAGGAAAAGAAAACAAACGACGAAGTCTTAAAACAAGTAAAAATGAAAAGAGAACTACTAAACACAGTTCAAACAAGACAAATGCGATTTTTGGTTCATGTTAAAAGACACAACAGCCTACTAAAAGTAATCCTGGAGGGGAAAATACAAGGTAAAAGACCAAGACTAACATGGACGAGTAACATCACAAGATGGACAAATCAGCCTATGACAACCTGCATCATCAAAGCAAGAGACAGGGCAGAATGGCGCTCCATGGTAGCCAACATTCGTTGCGGAGACGGCACTCGATGATGATGCTGATGATATTCGACAATAAGAGAAGCACGTAGCCGTGTGGCTAAATCCACTATTTCGTTGGCTGAAAAGCCGGCGTACGGTGTTCAAAAACCTCGGTATACAGAAATGATTTTTTATATCGGGGGTGAAATAAAACTTTTGAGTCTCACGCGTCGGGGCGACTGCTTTGAACTAGCAGCCTTTATCCCTCAGGTCTTGTGTTGAACCCCACCGACATACACCAGCAACGTTAAAATGTTTCGAACATATATTTTTTTAAAGATGGACATTCAATTGGTTTATGACCATGGGATTGATTGAGTGTGATGATGATGATATGTGGTCAACATTTTATGTTCAACGTGATGTGTTTCCTAGAAAGTTAGACTCTTTTATCGCGTTCCCCTAAAGGTGACTAAACTCTTTCTCCAAATCATTTCTTTTCCCATGTTTTAAAGAAATTATGTTGCGTGTTGTTACATATAGGTTAACATTGAGATAGACTATGTTCAAACGTTTTGGACACACAAAACACTAGATTTGTTACCTGATCCTACAATGACCACTCCTTACCTGGACTGCAACGACCTATTATACCTGGACTACAATGACATTTCCTCATTTGGCAAACAATGACTACTCCTCAACTAGACAACAATGACCTCTCCATTACACGGACTACAATAACCTCTACTTACCTGGACTACAATGACCTCACCTTACCTGGACTACAATGACCTCTCCTTACCTGAACTACAATGACCTCTCCTTACCTGGACTACAATGACCTCTCCTTACCTGGACTACAATGACCTCTCCTTACCTGGACTACAATGACCTCTCCTTACCTGGACTACAATGACCTCTCCTTACCTGGACTACAATGACCTCTCCTTACCTGGACTACAATGACCTCTCCTTACCTGGACTACAATGACCTCTCCTTACCTGGACTACAATGACCTCTCCTTACCTGGACTACAATGACCTCTCCTTACCTGGACTACAATGACCTCTCCTTACCTGGACTACAATGACCTCACCTTACCTGGACTACAATGACCTCTCCTTACCTGGACTACAATGACCTCTCCTTACCTGGACTACAGTGACCTCTCCTTACCTTGACTACAGTGACCTCACCTTACCTGGACTACAATGACCTCTCCTTACCTGGACTACAATGACCTCTACTTACCTGGACTATAATGACCTCTCCTTACCTGGACTACAATGACCTTACCTTATCTGGACTACAATGACCTTACCTTATCTGGACTACAATGACCTCTACTTACCTGGACTACAATGACCTCTCCTTACCTGGACTACAATGACCTCTCCTTACCCGTACTAAAATGACCTCTCCTTACCCGTACTAAAATGACCTCTCCTTACCTGGACTACAATGACCTCCCCTTACCTGGACTACAATGATCTCACCCTTACCTGGACTACAATGACCTCTACTTACCTGGACTACAATGACCTTACCTTATCTGGACTACAATGACCTCTCCTTACCTGGACTACAATGACCTTTCCTTACCTGGACTACAATGATCTCACCCTTACCTGGACTACAATGACCTCTACTTACCTGGACTACAATGATAACTACTTGCTTCGACTACAATGACCTCTCCTTACCTGGACTACAATAACCTCTACTTACCTGGACTACAATAACCTCTCTTTACCTGGACTACAATGACCTCTCCTTACCCGTACTAAAATGACCTCTCCTTACCTGGACTACAATGACCTCTCCTTACCTGGACTACAATGACCTCTCCTTACCTGGACTACAATGACCTCTCCTTACCTGGACTACAATGACCTCTCCTTACCTGGACTATAATGACCTCTCCTTACCTTGACTACAATGACCTCACCTTACCTGGACTACAATGACCTCTCCTTACCTGGACTACAATGACCTCTCCTTACCTGGACTACAATGACCTCTTCTTACCTGGACTACAATGACCTCTCCTTACCTGGACTACAATGACCTCTTCTTACCTGGACTACAATGACCTCTCCTTACCTGGACTACAATGACCTCTCCTTACCTGGACTACAATGACCTCTCCTTACCTTGACTACAATGACCTCACCTTACCTGGACTACAATGACCTCTCCTTACCTGGACTACAATGACCTCTCCTTACCTGAACTAAAATGACCTCTTCTTACCTTGAATAAATGACCTCTACTTACATGGACTACAATGACCTTACCTTACCTGGACTACAATGATCTCACCCTTACCTGGACTACAATGATCTCACCCTTACCTGGACTACAATGACCTCTACTTACCTGGACTACAATGACCTCTCCTTACCTGGACTACAATGACCTTACCTTATCTGGACTACAATGACCTTACCTTATCTGGACTACAATGACCTCTACTTACCTGGACTACAATGACCTCTCCTTACCTGGACTACAATGACCTCTCCTTACCCGTACTGAAATGACCTCTCCTTACCCGTACTAAAATGACCTCTCCTTACCTGGACTACAATGACCTCCCCTTACCTGGACTACAATGATCTCACCCTTACCTGGACTACAATGACCTCTACTTACCTGGACTACAATGACCTTACCTTATCTGGACTACAATGACCTCTCCTTACCTGGACTACAATGACCTCTCCTTACCTGGACTACAATGATCTCACCCTTACCTGGACTACAATGACCTCTACTTACCTGGACTACAATGATAACTACTTGCTTCGACTACAATGACCTCTCCTTACCTGGACTACAATAACCTCTACTTACCTGGACTACAATAACCTCTCCTTACCTGGACTACAATGACCTCTCCTTACCCGTACTAAAATGACCTCTCCTTACCTGGACTACAATGACCTCTCCTTACCCGTACTAAAATGACCTCTCCTTACCTGGACTAAAATGACCTCTCCTTACCTGGACTACAATGGCCTCTCCTTACCTGGACAGCAATGACCTCTACTTACCTTGACGGCACACTTTCCTGTTTGACTTCATAGACTGGCTCCACCTGCTGCTCTTTTGACAACTGCTGCAGTGGTTTTCCCCATTTATCCTGCTTCTGTTGCTGGGAGTCCCACTCTTCAGGCTTTTCTTGCTGGGACCATGACGACTTGGAAGTCTGAGAACCTTCAACTTGAGTCTCATCATCTACAGCATACCCATCTTTATTGTCCTCTGTAATATGCACCGTCTGCTTTGGAGACTGGGGCCTGCGAAGATACAGGCCATGTGCATGTAATGTCAGCTATAGTTTATACACAAACAAAACACATACACAGATACATAAGGGTTTGATATAGAACAGAAAGTTTGCATTTTGTCATCTGTTTATGGCGTGTCTTGGAAATCCAGCACACCAGTGACATCATCATGTGTTGTTCGACTGATTGTGTTAGAGTGTGGGTTATTTCGTTTTTCCGCAGTTACTTTTATTCTGAATGTTGTTTTGACAAATATTCACGTTTATGTTATTTTGTTATATTTCTCGTCTGATGTTGTTGCCCATACACTGCTAGTTGATATGATATTTGACATCTATTATTAAATATTCCAACTTCCATCTATTCGTATTTGTGTTTCATAACGTAAATATACTGTTTTATATCTTGTAAACATCAAATAATTTCTGAATGTTGCAACAGATAACGATGTATTACCTAAATAAAAGAAAGAATCATCGTCATTTCTTCTCCTTTTCCTTCTTCTCTAAGCCTCACTTACTTTTCAGCGTTGAGGAGAGACATAGTTTGCCGTTCTTTCCTCTTCTGTTGGCCTCTCCTTTTTCTAGTGTTTCTAATATTTCATCAACTCATCTTTTCTTGAATGGCTTTTTGGTATTGTGTCCTAGCAGCGTTTATTGTTATTCAAAGCTCGTTTTGTTGTCTTTTGATTTGTCTGTATTATCACGTGGCTAAACCATTGATCTTTTTCTTTATGACAATGACTTTTACAATGATGAGAATTATTCCTATAACCTCTTATTGCTTTTTTCTTCAGTTCTACATTTCTGATCATATCTCTCAGGCTCTTTCCTGTCATGTTGATCTATTGAGGCATAATTCTATTTTTGTGGTTGGAAGGTTCAGTCAGAACTAGACATGCTAGGAATAAAGAAAGCAATATTCAATGCTGTCGCCGCGTACTGTACAAGATTTTTATTTCACTCTCCATTCGCTGAAAAAAACAGCTTTATATTTTCATGATAAAAATACATCACCAAAAAAAAAAAAAAATAGGAAAACAACTGGTGTATTCCATTCATCAACAATAAGTAGCTCTCATACACTTACTCGGTTTATCTTTATTTTGGAGTTCAGTTTATCTGGAACAATATCTGGAATAATATCTGGAATAATATCTGGAATAATATCTGAAACAATATCTGGAATAATATCTGGAATAATATCTGGAATACTATCTGGAACAATATCTGAAACAATATCTGGAATAATATCTGGAATAATATCTGGAATAATATCTGGAATACTATCTGGAACAATATCTGAAACAATATCTGGAATAATATCTGGAATAATATCTGGAATAATATCTGGAATAATATCTGGAATAATATCTGGGACAATATCTGGAATAACTAACATAAATGTACCTGCGCTGTCGCGACTTTGATTTCGGGGTCTCTGGGCGTTGTTTCTGCCGTGTTGGTTCTTGTTTTGGGCTTTCCACACACTGACACTGCCTGGGGTCAAAGATCATGTATTCAGGACAGGTGTAGTCAAGCCATTGTTTTCTGTAATCTTGTCTGGTAAACACCTGGTAGACGTTTGCTTGTGATGGGTGGTGTCTCTTCACACCTCTCTCGCATTCTGGTGGGAACACAAAATATCGCATTTGTATTGATCCACATGTGCTATAAAGCGTTATAATAGCCTCACATGTGCTATAAAGGGTTATAATGAGCCTCATTTTCAAGCCTGAGCTAAATGTGATGTCGTTGGCATTATTTCTGTCTTATTGTCTATCCCTCCAGTGGCATCTTGAAGCACTTGACGGCCACTTTTACCCCGGGGCTAAAATTAAAGAAAGGGACAACATTTCAAAAGAAAACAATAAAGAAGTAATAACACATTTTAATATATGACAGATTTTTCCCTCGAGCGGCGCCAACTCATATACCTGCCCCGGGATACTGCAGCAACCTAAGCAACGCCATTATATCCGACTGATTCGATCTCCTTCATATTCTGATACCATATTGCCTGGTATTATTATATACGCTATATATATGGTATTATTATTATATATTATGTGTTTATGTTCAATCCTAAAGAGGCGACTCTATAATGTCTTTGATATAGGGTGTGTTTCTGATCGTCCTATCTATATATCTATCTATCTATCTATCTATCTATCTATCTATCTATCTATCTATCTATCTATCTATCTATCTATCTATCTATCTATCTATCTATCTATCTATCTATCTATCTATCTATCTATCTATCTATCTATCTATCTATCTATCTATCTATCTATCTATCTATCTATCTATCTATCTATCTTTCGTTCGCCTGAAGTATTGTCTATATCTGCAATGTCATTTCCAGTAAAAATGTTAAAATCTTTTGTAATTCTTGCAGTGGCCCATATAATTTTGCCTGTAGTATTGTATCTATGGGCCAATGGATTTCCCTCAGTCTACTATATTCAGTGCAGTCTTGAAGTACGTGTTCGGTAGTCTGTGGCGCCTGTCCACATGTACATGTAGTTGAGGTGCTGATGTTGAAATTTGAATACAAGCGACTGTCGAATCGATTGTGTGCTGTTCTGAGGAGTATAATGATAACATGTTCCCATCCACTAATATTATGAAAGGCATCCTGACTTTGTGTGTGTGGTCCTCTGATTTATTTGATTATATGTTCTTATGATGTTATGTAACCGGTACATCTGGTTGTGTGCCTGTTGCACCTTCCTTTGCCAACTGATCCATTTTCTCGTTTCCTGGTATTCCACAGTGAGATAGGATCCACTGCAGGGCAACCCTATGGTGCTTGCAGAGTTCAGTCAATTATGTCTGCAGGTGTGTCAATTTTCTGGATTGTAGTGCCTGGAGTACTGATCTTGCATCTGTCAAAAACACTATAGGCTGTCGGCTAAGATTACTGTTCAGCAGTTTTTCTATGGCCAACTTTATTGCTTGGATTTCTGCATCGTAATTGTGACAATATTTCCCAGTTGCTATTTTATTCATATCCTTAGTGTTATTTTGGTACTCTATGTATGCACCTGCTCTCCCATTCTTTACTGCATTCTGTGCTGATCCATCTGTGTACACATGAATCCATAGGTCTTGTGGGTATTCTTCATCCAGGAAACTGAGAGTTATTGTTTTACGCTGTAGACTATTCTGTTCCTCTTTGTCAACTATTCCTTTCACTTCTGTCCGTATTTGTATCGACAATCATGATTCCTCTGTCCGGGGAGTCTGTTCTGGTTGGGCAGTAGGGGGTTAACAACTCTTGGCATGTCTGATGTTTGTCTACAAATACGCTTGGCTTGGTGGATAAAACTGCTTCTCTTAAGTCGTCCCAATGCAAGTTTTGGAATCGGTCCTTCATTTGATGTCTCTGCAAGCATGACAATTTTTTGCCCGTATCAGCACCTTTGTGTCCCTCCGTTCTCTCAGTGCTGGTATCTTCCACAATTTCTCCATCTCCAATATTGGTGTTGATTTCATTGCTCCTGTGATGACCCTAAGTGCCTGGTTTTGTACTTTATCCAGCTCTTGCAGTGTGGTGTTTGATGCTGAGCACCATGCCGATGATCCATATTCTAAATGTGGGCGTATACTCTGTTGGTAAACTTTACTGAGTACTTTCCCACTCGCACCCCACGTGGTTCCACACAGCTTTCTTAGAATAGCCAACTTTCTCCTTGCTTTTTGGGTTGCCTTATGTATCTGCTGTTTCCAAGATAGTTTGTTATCAAATGTAACTCCGAGATACGTAAATTGTATGTCTTCTTTCACAGGCTCATTGTTTATGTAGATGGGTCCTGCTTTTTGTTTTGGGGAGAGAGTGAAAAGTGTAGTACTGCATTTGTCTGTATTGATGCTGATACGCCATCTATTTGTCCATGATTTCAATGCATCCATAGCTCTTTGCAACAATTTGGAGGCCACTCTTGCATACTCCTCTGTGCACCACATTACCAAGTCATCTGCATACATTGCCACTTTGATGCCATGTGGTAGTTCAGTAACTAGGTCATTGATGTAGATTAGAAAAAGTGTTGGAGATAGTACCCCTCCCTGTGGAACGCCTTGACGCAGTAAGACCTTCTTACTCTTAAGACCATCCAGTTGCACTCTGGCTCTCCTGTTATGCAGGTATGCTTTGACTCGGTTGTACATCCTGCCATTGACTCCATAATTTCTCAGTTTTTTTCAAAAGACCTTCCTTCCATACCTTATCAAATGCTTTCTTTAGGTCTATCCATGCTGACAGTACCAATTTCTTTTCTTGAAACACATCCTTAATTTCTGGGGAAAGATATGTTGCCTGATCTTCGGTAGAGTAACACTGTCTAAAGCCTGCTTGTTGTGGGACAAGAGGTTTTCACTTTGCAGATATCACTGCAGTCTGAGATTGATTATACGTTCCATTGTTTTACACAAACAGCTTGTAAGGCTAATTGGTCTATAGCTGGATGTTGTTGAACCATCTTTTCCCAGCTTTAGTAATGGTATCATAATTGCTTCTCTCCATGCCTGTGGCGCTCTACCTGTGATCCAGCAAATGTTGTAGATCTGCAGTAGTTTTGCTTTAGCTGCAGTTCCCAAGTTCTTCATCATTTCATTGGACACTCCATCACTGCCTGGTGACGTTTTAAATTTTAATTTGGATATTGCCAGCTCTAGCTCTCTTTGTGTAATGGGTATTTCCATGACTTCACTTCATGAATGGCCCCTTCTTGTCTTGCATTGTGTTGCTTTAAGCGGGTCTCTTGTCGTTTCTCTAGGCTAATTTCAATATTATTGTCATTTGCAAAGAAATCTGCAAAGTGATTTGCTGTGTACTTACATGTTAGGATATTTCTATCCTTCTTCAGTATAATTTTGGTTTTCCTTTCTTTACCCTCATTATTAAGCTGTTTTACAAGCTACCACACTTTCCTTGTGTCTCGTTCAAGATTCAAGGACTCTGTTTTCTCTTTCCAGCTTCTCTGTCCGGCTTGTAGTTTAGTTCATTAAAATTTGGATTTAGCATGCTGATAGTTATTGTGGTGTTTCTGGCAAGGATTATTTTCTGCTTGCTTTCAAGATGTTTCCATGTCATTGTGAAGTTGCTCAAGTTCACTACTCCAGTATGGTATGTAGTGTTTCCCTGCCCCTGTATGTGTTGTTTCACTGACAGCTTGTATTTTAGTCTACTGAATTCATCAACTATTTTTTTCCTGTCTCTGTCTGTATTTAGATCTTTAGTCAGTACACTGGTGTAATGTTGATACATTTTCCAGTCTGCCTTTTTGTAATTCCATCTGGCGAGAGTGCTGCTCTCACTGAAGGCCTCATTTTGAACCACTAAAAAGACTTGTCGGTGGTTGCTGCCTCCAAGTTGTTTCACAACAATACGTGTGTTATTCCAATCCAGGTCTGGTGAATGGAAAGCAAGGTTTGGTGTAGATGTGGCATGCCATGATCTGGGATAGAATGTTAGTGGATCTGTTGTCTGGTTTAGCAGTATAAGTCTTTTGTCGTCTTGCCAAATTCCAACCTCTTCACCCCTGTTGTCCATATGTTCATAGCCCAAGCTCTGTGAATGGGTGTTAAAGTCTGCACATACAATTATTCTTTCTTTTACTGAAATTGTGTCTTGTGCCAGTGGGCGGAAGCTCGGACAATAGTGGTTAAATAAATGAGAGTCTGTATTTTTCTGTCCTGAGGTGCAGTATTTTATATTCAGCCCCATCCATATACACTTCAAGCTCGCATGTATTGATGTTGTTCTTTACAAGTGTCAAAATTCCGCCCTTTTGTCAGTTTTTTTTCTCTGTCAGATCGGTAACATTAGTATCCCATAATCTTCAAGGCTATGTCGTTGTTTAGATGGGTTTCCTGCACACAGCATACGCTTACTTGCTCTTTATGTAGTATATTTTCGAACTATATTTTTACTGTACACATCTCTTTTGCTGTTGATTCCTTCAGCATTGCAGTTAATTATTTTAAGTGGTATTTGTTTTGATTGGCCAGTAGCTCTATTCTCTCGCCCCCTGACTCCACGGGGCGGTTGAGAAGGACATCCAGTAATAGTGGTTGGGTTCTTTCGAGGCACTGCACCTGCCTGAGTGTCCATCACAGGTTGAGTGCCATATCAATTCGCAGTCATAAACATACTTCCCATTGGCGTGAGTGCATGGCATCCTGATTGTTGTAGTGCGTCTTTTAGCTGGTTGCCTCCGGCTTCAGCGCTTAAACTTGCTAGAGTAGGTTGTGGTCTTGCTCGGGTGTAGGAAGGCCTGGCCAGTCTTAGTTTTCAGTCCCTTAAGCCCCATCCCTACGACAAGGAGCTGGCCTTAATGGGGTCGTCCTTGATAAAAGGTTTGACACTTATAACAAAAGAATAACAGACATATATTATTAACCAACAGTTGTTTTTATTGTCAGGTAGCCTCTGTAGATCAGTGAATTAATTTATAATTGTATGTCCTGTTTATGTTCCTGCAGAAGGCTAATTTTGGGCAGCAACGTCGTAACTTTTTGTAACATCTTTTTTAAACGGTAAAACTGTAACCATAGGCCAAGGCATTCAAATGGTTAGAGTCACAAGACTACACCCACGCATGTATACTGAGTGATTCGATGAGCATGATAAAAAAGTGGAGGCGGGCTCTGTACGCATGCAATGGGTAGAGTCGCTGCAGAAATCCAAAATACGTAAGGTCACCTTTGTCTATGTCCCTGGACATGCGGGAGTACGGGGAAATGAGAGAGCGGACAGGTTGGCTAGCTGCGCTGTCGTTGAGGACGGGCAACCGATGGATCGGGCGGACATCATCAATGCCCTCCGAGATGTGGGAAGAGCACAGGACTTCGACAAACACAGATCAACGTCACTTCTTCGGATGATGGAAATGGGAGTTAAGATGGGCACAGCCAGCCAGAAATGAGAAAATTGGTGGCCGTGTAAGAAGACTTATCAACCAACATAGAACTGGAGTCGTCAGTCGCTGGACACTGAGGGAATTGCTGAGGAGGGGATCTGAGCACCTATGGACATGTTCGGAGTGCAATGATGATGACCCGCAAATAACTCAATAACTGTAACCATGTTTTAAAATGAAATGATTTTTTTTTGTGCTTTAAAAATAGACGACTATTAAATCAACGACTTCAGTCGCAAAATAGATTCATCTTATTTCTTAATTTCCACATATTCACAAGTATTGTCTTACCGTTGGGAGAGTCGGATTGCTGAGCATAACTTGTAGTTGTCCATGTTAGATGAACGGTGAACACAATAGCAGTGACGTGTATCTGGAATTTGAATCTTTGAAATAGTTATATAATACCAACAATAAATTCACATATGAAAACGTAAATCTCTTGTTACTGATAATAATGATACTACTAATAATAACACCCCTATACTGGTTACGAGTGGGCGAGTTGCTTGGACCAATTGTTTTCAAGCAAACTGATATGGGTTTGATTCCCAAGAAGATATTTTTTTTTACATATCGAAGGTAAATTAAAATAAAACGTGTACATCACGTAGCAACATAACTGTAGCATGCACATACAATTGTTATTACAACCCTAGAGAAACACTACCATCTGTTCCCGTCAGATACCAAGAAAATTGATTGATTATCTAAGTAGGGATTATTATTATTGAGAGCTCTTCAGTAAAGGATAGTAGGTATTTAAAATATAACAGTAACAACAGGGGAGCCCAAACTATACCACCCGCGTCATCGCCGACGGGTCAGTGGGCGAGAGCTGATCAAGTTCTCACTTCACTTAAACTATAACTATATATAGTTAAGTAAAGCCATCCAATGCCACAGTGGTCAAGTGAACAGTGCTCTCGCTACTGACTAGAGGAATTCTTGTTCAATTCCCAGATGTGGAGAGTGAAAATAGGTACCATAGATTTTTTTTCTTTGAAAATAAGACGGCCTAGAGTAATACCGTCCATACCACTCATAAAACGTGTCCCTTGTCATTGAGAAATATGGTCACTAGTATCATGATCCTCATATACTTAAAGGCGTAATCAGAATCTTACCTTACCTACATTCTGGAGAGAGAACACTTGGTCGAGCTTTGCTTTCAATATAAAAGCAGTACCCTAGAGAATAATGTTCTCTACACTCCACTCCTCATCGACAACAATGTCGGGTGAGGAGGAGGAGGGGGAGATGTTGAGGGGTGAAGGGTAGTCCTGGCAGTAAAGGATTGACGCTGACTCGTCAACAGATGATGACGCTACGACAACCTATCACAGCCTGGCTTAGCCAATAAACGACCTGTGGTACGTGCGTTCTGCTATACTCCAAGTATATCAGTTTAAGAACGTTAGCAAAAACTGAGCATTTCTTGTTTGGTTTATTGACTTAACTGACCTTCTTTGTGAAATTGTTATATTTCCTTGTATTAACAGTGTCCTGCCCGTTATTATATTTCCTTGTATTAACCACTCTTAGTGTCCTGTACGTTATTATATTTCCTTGTATTAACTCTTAGTGTCCTGTACGTTATTATATTTCCTTGTATTAACTCTTAGTGTACTGTACGTTATTACATTTCCTTGTACTAACTCTTTGTGTCCTGTGCGTTGTTATATTTCCTGGTATTAACTCTAAATTTCTTGTGCGTTGTTATATTTCCTTGTATTAACTCTAAATTTCCTGTACGTCGTTATATTTCCTTGTGTTAACTCTTAGTGCCCAGTAAAAAGAAAAGTAAAGTACCCCCGTCACGCCAAGTGGCGTATAGGGAATATGGTGTTAGTGACCATAACTTTCACAGACCTTCGGCACATGATTTTTGGGGTAATGTGGTCGGTATTACGCCCGTGCCGCTTTACTTTCCCAGAAAAAAATCCGGTACCCATTAAAGGCTGGGTGAACCAGAAGCCGTCGATTGGGATCGAACCCTCCCTCTTGTCCTTTGCAGTCCAGTTAACTACTAACCACTAAGCACTGAGCTATCGCAGCTCCCTTAGTGCCCAGTGCGTCTACTGTATTTATTAATGCGCACATTTAACAGAACAATGCAATGGTGAAATCATATTTGTAGAATAGAACTTTCATTCTGTATGTTTTCATTTTTTTAACACTACCACAGTGTTTTCATTGACAAGAAATAATACATTAATTCAGCACTGAGATAAATAAATATCATTCTGTTGTTTCTGTTCACCTGACGAGTAAAGAAATCCATATCTTTGACTTTGTCCACCCTTGAAAGAATGTTAGGTGGGTGCACATGCGTTTGTTTTCTGGTTTGCAGCAAGTCAACATATCTGCGCTAGTTTTCTGGTTTGCAACAAGTCAACATATATGTGCTAGTTTTCTGGTTTGCAACAAGTCAACATATCTGTGCTAGTTTTCTAGTTTACAGCACATCAACATATATGTGATAGTTTTCTGGTTTGCAACAAGTCAACATATCTGTGCTAGTTTTCTGGTTTGCAGCAAGTCAACATATATGTGCTAGTTTTCTGGTTTGCAGCAAGTCAACATATCTGTGCTAGTTTTCATCTTGGCAATTTTGAGAACCGGGTTGCTTTCCATTTTGTTACCCACCAACTTGGCCTAAGTTAATCTGTTTCCATGGGCACAGCGAAGAGGTGGGGTAGGCTCTGGATAGTTCTGCTCCACTGGTTTTGGTGAAAGTGGTCAGCTAGGAATCGTCGACCGTTTCAGGCCCACACTACGTTCCCGTCTGTTCTGATGTTTCTTTGTAGTTCAAATGAGATCAGAGCTTGGAAACATGGACTGGATTCTCATATAGTATTACACGTTTACAATTATTGAGAAGATATCTGTGTGTAGAAATCTGGACTGGATTCTCATATAGTATTTATATAACTACATAAATACACATATATACATATATATATATCCATTGTCCCTTCTAGCCGAAGACGGCACACGGGGCAGAAATATTAAACTCTCCATATCCGATTATCTCTGCCATTAAGTATCAGACTTTGCAAAGAACCATCATTGTATTTTGCCACAATCCCTGTTCTGGGCTAACCTCTCAACCTCGACAATGGAGCTGAAGCCTGCTGTTGTTGCTTCTCTCCTCAGTGCCCTTTTCAGTGTTTCTCGTGGTCCATCTCTTTTTCCTGTAAATTATGGTTCGTATTTGAGGGTTTGTTTTGATATTCTTTTCATCACATGGTCAACATAGCTTCTGTTGATTATATATATTTATGGATCACCAAGTCGCATGTCCTTTATAGAAGGACCATTCACCACAGCCCATCTGAAAAAAATGTGTCTCTAGCCAGTTCTTCCACTTCTTCTGATAACATTTCAAAGTCTCCTTGATGTCTTGAAATTGCCTTCTTCTTGGTCTGTCACTGACATGTGGGTAAGGAACCATGTCTTCCGTTATTGTTATTTCCAGCCCGCTGTCTTTTGACGTGGCCATAGTATTTTAAATTTCCTCTCTAGAATGGTGTTTATAAGCCAGTTCTTTTTCATGTTAAATTTTAAAATATATCTTCTCTTTGCCATTTTTTTTCATTATCCAAGTTATCTTAATAATTTTTCTGTAGCAGGTTGTTTCGAATGAATCGATTTTCTTGCTAACTGTTTGCGATATGTCACAATCCTATGCATGCCCTCGGTAATTTAAATGTTACTGCCCTGCTGGTATTGTGCCACATTTTCTTCTTGGCGTTTAATTTTTGTGCTGCTGTTGCTAATCTTCTTCTGATCTCTTTCTGACAGTCTCCATTGTTAGTTTCTACAGATGCCAGATATTCATGGTTTGTTACAATTTGAAGTTCATGCCTGTGAGTTGGCTTGTTGTTCTGCCACAAGAACATTATCTTAGTTTTCTGTATGTTTACATAGAGGTTTTGCTCTTCTCTGTGTTTTTCTTTAACACATTCAATTATCTCTTTTAATCCTACTGCACTGCTTAAGAAGAAAACTATATCATTATCGTATTTGAGTTCTTGAATTAGGTTGACATTTATTGTGAAAAGATGAATTTCACAAATCTGTCATTGTTTCTGACATATTTTTGGACGTTTTGTCATTTCTTTTATTTCTGTACTAGTCTCGAATTCAGTGCACGGTACACAAAGTATTTCTCTTGAGGATCTTGATTTCAAATGCATCCAATTTATTTTCTATTTCTTCAGTATTTCATGCAAAAAAGGGTGCATAATATATTTGATTTGAAAACACAGAGCTTTATTTTTGTGCTTAGTAGTAAATAACAAATACACCATTGCAAATTGAAGTGTGTGTGAAATAAAAATGTAATATTTCATTTTCCAAATATTTATTTTTTGTGAAATCAATTATAACGATCTCTTTGCTAAAACACTATACCTTTTTGTGTGCAAAAGTAAAACTGATGAGAGTTTTTTTTTTTTCAGTGAAATGTTTATGAGAAGGTTGAGTTAAAAACAGCGCACTATTTGACACGTCAGAGCATCACTAAATGCATTTACCTTATATAATCTTCATAAATAGAACATTTCCTAGCATGAATATTTACTATAATTATTTCCTTCACTCCTACTAACTGTGTAAGTAAAAAAAAGTAAAGTGCCCTAATCACGCCAAGTGACGGATTGGGAATATGGTGTTAGTGACCATATATTTTACAGACCTTCTGCACATGATTTTTTGGGTAATGTGGTCGGTGTTACGCCCGTGCCGCTTTACTTTCCCAGAAAAAAATCTGGTACCCATTCCTAACTGTGTAGTTGAACATATATCGTGCTGCTAAATTACATTAATTAATTGTTGTTCGTAAATTATGTGCACACAAATATTAGAAAACGATACAAAAAGACTTAAAACAAATAAATTAGATTCAAAGAAATGACGCATTAAAACAATTGTTAATGCAATTTGTAAAAAAAAAAATCAGTTTCTTCAAAGTAACTTACATTCGTTATTATTATAACAACGTATAGTGAGCATATATTGAATTATGAATTATTTACATTTATTAGTGAACACAACTAATGAAAGTGTATAACAATTTCCTTCAGACCTGTGAAAAGTGCATGACTTTGGCGTGAGGGAGGCACTTGTCACTTGTCGAAACCTTTGGAAGAAATGGCAAAAATTTGGGAAGATAAAATTGTTGTTCTGGTTAGGCAAGGGCTAGACTGTAAACGTGTTTCCCGCCTTCTCATGTTTGTTTGACGCTGATTCAGACGTGACCACTCCGTCACTTCATGCAGTCACTTCTGTCTACATTGCGCATGCAATGTTTTAGTTTCGTTGTGGGGTTTCAGAATTGAAGACTTGGTTCTACATCAGTTTTTGGTCGCCATTAATACAATGCCCCTCAGAGATATCAGGAATATTAACTGAGATGTGCGGGGTCAAGTGAGGGAAGTGTTTGCGAGGGTGGGCGGATTTCTTCAAATTGAGAAGGGTGGGTGCGATATTTTGAAAACAGCAAGATAGAAGCATAAATTAGCAAACTGGACAGCAAAAGAGTGAGAATGTTTGAGAGAAAAAAAGCAGGGATGGTGATGTTAATGAAATGAATGAGCATGAAATGCAAGTTATTAGATGTAGTCTTTTCTATGTGTACTCGGCAATAAAAGACTGAATGAAATGCATGATGATTCGAAGGTACGGAGAAAATGAGATATGCTTTCAATGTCAAGTTGTTAGAAAACAATTTTGAAACAAATTCTCGCAATTTCTGCTTACATTGAATATGAAATAATTGTCTTTTTTGATAAAATGAATGTCTTATTATCTTCTTCTTATTCTTCTGCGTTCTCCCGACGACCGTTTCTCGCGTGCCTGTCTTTGAAAGAGTGGTACGTGGATAGTGTTGCCTTGTTTTGTGGCGTGCGGCAAGCAGCGAATATGTGTATCTTTCCGCCCAATGCATCCAACTTCTGCATGATATTTTGAGTTCTTGCTTGCCTTCCCTGTTTCACCTTTATTCGTATGGCCTAACTCTGTGTCTAGAACCACCATCGGGAGGTAGAGCAGAGTCTTGATCAGCTGTGGCTCACTGATCTTGACGCAAGCAGTCGCTGGTTACTTCTAGCTTACGCTGTAGAACGTTTCGACTCAACGAAGCCACTGATCAACGATCTAAAGAATGAAGTTCCCCGACAGACCCATAGGTGCACAATAATTCTCAAAGATATCGCAAATTATGCAAGTTAAGTTCTTACAGCTTGCTGGTTATACACATTACTGATCTGTCCTGTCAACCGCCCCATCATCATTGTTCCTAATCAGAATCCTGATACTCGGAGTTTCATAGCTACACCTTCGCTATTCATCACTCTCCGATATTTGGTTACAGAGAGAGACTTCTATACGTATCTTTTCTTGTCAAACTTCAAACTGTTTCCTCTAGTTACGGGTTCCCTCGAACTAAGCCTCAACTCCTCCAGTTTTGTGATGTTCGAAGTTACCAAGTCAGTAGATAACTGTCCAAGACAGTAGAATTTGCTGGAGCATCACTTGGGTTGTCAGAGGCAAGGATTTGGTTATTTGGTTATTTGGTTATGGAAGGCCCCGGTATCACTGCAAACGAATTAAAATCCATAATTGCTCAAACGCCCGTGCCAGTGGAATCATCCGAATTACTAACTCATCTCCCAAACAAAGAAAGGTAACTGTAGTCCCCATCATAGCAGTCTCAGCACACGCCAAAAGACATAATTCTAAATCTAAGTCTAGAGAATAATGTTCTCTAAACTCCACTCCTCATCGACAACAATGTCGGGTGAGGAGGAGGAGGGGGGATGTTGAGGGGTGAAGGGTAGTCCTGGCAGCTAAGGATTGACGCTGACTCGTCAACAGATGATGACGCTACGACAACCTATCACAGCCTGGCTGAGCCAGTAAACGACCTGTGGTACGTGCTGACAGCGTACTAGGCAAGGAAAGTATATGAGCTGACAGCGTACTAGGCAAGGATAATATGTGGGTTGACAGCATCCCAGACAAGTATGTGGGTTGACTGCGTCAAAGTACCTGGTTTAACAGTTATCAGCCAAGGCAAGTAATCGGGTTGACAGCGTACCATGGGAGTATGTGGGTTAACAGCATCCCAAGCAAGTATGTGGTTTAACAGCGTCACAGGTAAGTATGTGAGTTAACAGCGTCCCAGGCAAGTATGTGGGTTAACATCATCCCAGGCAAGTATGTGAGTTGACAGCGTCACAGGCAAGTATGTGAGTTGACATCGTCACAGGCAAGTATGTGGGTTAACAGCGTCCCAGGCAAGTATGTGGGTTAACATCATCCCAGGCAAGTATGTGAGTTGACAGCGTCACAGGCAAGTATGTGAGTTGACATCGTCACAGGCAAGTATGTGGGTTAACAGCGTCCCAGGCAAGTATGTGGTTTAACAGCGTCACAGGCAAGTATGTGGGTTAACAGCATCCCAAGTAAGTATGTGGGTTAACAGCATCCCAAGTAAGTATGTGGTTTAACAGCATCCCGGGCAAGCATGTGGGTTAACAGCATCCCAAGCAAGTATGTGGGTTAACAGCATCCCAGACAAGTATGTGGGTTAACAGCATCCCAAGCACGTAAGTGGGTTAACAGCGTCACAGGCAAGTATGTGGGTTAACTGCATCACAGGCAAGTATGTGGGTTAACAACATCCCAAGTAAGTATGTGGGTTAACAGCGTCCCAGGCAGGTATGTGGGTTGACAGCGTCCCCGGAAAGTCAAATAATAGGGTTGACAGTGTCACAGACAAGTCAAATATGTGGGTTGGTATTGTCCCAGACAAGTCAAATATGTGGATTTACAGCGTCCGAGGCAAGGAAAGTATTGAGCCTCATAACCTCATCATCATCATCATCAAGTACCCGACCTGCTGGCGTAGGTGATCATGTCTCTCCACAACTTTCGATCTCGGCAGCTATTAATCATTTCTATTGTTGACCTTCTGCCAAGCCATTCTCTTAAGCTGTCTGTTATTTTTTCTCTTTCCTTCCCTCTATCTCTTCGTCCCTCAATTTTCCCAGTTGTTACAATATATTCCAGTTCTTCTCTTCTCATTACATGGCCAAAAATGATGATTGTTTCTTCTTAATATTGGAACTTAGCTCTTTTTTTGCTTTGACCTCTCTCAGAACATTTTCATTACTCTTCTTAGCTGTCCATGGTACTCTCAACATTTTTCTGTAAAACCACATTTCTACAGACTCCAGTGATTTTCTTGTCTGTTGTCCTATTGTCCATGATTCGCATCCATATATTAAGACTGGCTCTACGTAACATTTAATAACTCTTTTTCTTGTTTCTATTGTTAAAAATGGATTGCACAGTATCTTCCTAATTTTTTTTTTTTTTTTTTTTTTTGGATAGCTGCTTTTGCCTGAGCCATATTGCATCTCACCTCTTTTGTACATCTTCCGTCTGAGGTTAACAAAGTTCCCAAATTTTTTAATTCATTTAACCTACTATGCTCTAATTTAATATTTACTTATTTCTTTTCTTTTTCCTTGAAAATTGTGTAACCCTCATAATTTTACACACCGGCAACCTCCCTGCAGTACCCTTACTGCTACGCCGCTGGATTTGGACAATATTTTTGGAGGCACGGAAACTAATGGCCCGAACATTACAAATAACTATCGACATACAGCAAGACCAAGAGTTTTTAGGTCTAGTGAAGCAAATCTAAAAATGCACATTTAAGAGGATAAAATGGTCCGCAAGGCGATCAACGCAGCGCAGCAAAATTCACTATACGAACAATGAGGAAATAGGAAAAGAGAGGAGCAGAGAATCACGGTAACTTCCGGTCATTTTGTTTGATTGTCACTGGCTTGAGCAAAATATAGAAATAAAGTGTCAACAGAAAAGAGCACGAATAGTTCCTTTTCCCAAACAGATAAAAGCACGCTGGTGTCATTTGTGGGTTGTGGGAAAAACAAATGTTGGAACAAGGCATCTCATGTCCTGCTTGGATGTCACCATAGTGCTATCTGACATGACGTCCGTGTTCTCACAAGCTGACGAAAATCTGGACTTTAAATAAACGTTTTGTGTTTTCACTATGATTCCCCTCTCACGAATACACGTCTTTCTCAGTTCTTGTTTTCTCTTATATACATCTTTACGGTTAATACCAATAAGCTAACTGAAAATAATTGTTTATCATCATCAGCTTGGGTGTTCTTTGCCGGAACGCTTCTCTCACCAAGGACCATCTGAGAGTCTCTGATGTTGCCTAGAAGTCAGTCTACTTGTAATGTTTAGGTCTTGTCTTTTGATATATCTGTCTTCACTTCTCGTTTTCATTATCCAGAGTATCGTAAGGTTTTTTCTTTTGCATTTTGCTTCAAATGAGTCAAATTTGCCGTTTGTGCGAGTAAGAGAGAGAGAGAGAGAGAGAGAGAGAGAGAGAGAGAGAGAGATAGAGAGAGAAAGAGAGAGAGAGAGAGGGAGAGAGAGATGTTATGTCGAAGATCTGAATGATTCAAGAGTCAAGATTCAAGAAAGGATTGTTATGATGTTCCAAATGGATAGACAGTGACCACAGCTAAAAACGATAGCCCTTTGATTTATTGAATGAATGATCAATGAAGAGAACATACTATGAGAAAGCAAAAACACGGAATCAAGTTAGAAAGATGATGCCGTGATATTCACAGGTAGGTCTATGCTGTTCGGAACCAGAACGATGACGTTTCTCGGCTGCAGTTAAAAGTAAGACCATAATGACAATCCCTGGCACGAGAACAGGAAGTCCAAGAGTATCTTTCTGTTGCTGTAGTTAGCTTGACGGTTATCGTTATGAATTATTGTATTTGTTCTGAAAAAACAACCTCAAGCGACGCTTAATGAATTAAAATTTTAAAGGCTTGACAATTTCAAGGATTCGCGGATTTTCTTTCACGAATATGTAAGGGTCACAAGCTATATGAGAGGTGACATGTTTAGAATGTCATTATAAAGTCAGCTACCGGAATGAACACACTTGGTTAATTACGGATTTTAATTCGTTTGCAGTGATACCGGGGCCTTCCATAACCAAATAACCAAATAACACACTTAGTTGCTGGAACAGGAGTGAAGCAGATATGGAAATGTCCAGTCTGCAGTGACGTCAATCCATTCTAAAGTCTAAAATCTTACCAAGTCAGCAACAGCTCAGACATTCATCTTGGAGAAGTGAGGTCAACATAAAATAGTTATTTGAATAAAGACAAGATTAATAAAAAACGATTCAGAGACAACAAGACAATTATAATTCATTAATTTGTGCTAACTGAAGTGAACAAATGCGCATGCCTGAGTATGTTCTGCCAACTAACGAACGATCCAATTATAAAAGGTACATGATATTGTATTAACATTTTTTTTTCAATTTTGTTTGTCAATTCACCATGAAAGGTTTGTTGTCTCTTTCATGAGATTAATTGACTAATCGACTTGTACAGCTTCTGGACTCACTGAAGTTCATGTGGGTACTATTATGCTTTTCTGAATTGTCCGGGTTCTGTTTGAGAAGCTAGAGGTTCCATTCTAGAGCTATTTCAATACTAGATCTTTATCAACTTAATATATCGTGCTGACTGAAATAATTGAGAGAAAAGATACAAGGAAGCAAAAAGAAAAGATAGAAGCTTAATATGAGAATTGTCTGACAGGAAGTCAACAACAGAACTAATTGATATAAAGTTGTGGAGGGAAGTTATCACCCTAGCCAGCAGGCACGATAGTTGTCGACACAAATTGAGAATTGCATCATCCACAAACTGCCTCATAAATAATTATAATCCTCATTCTATTTTTTTTCTATAGTTGCTTTTATTTTATTTTATTGTTTGATACCATTCCACGGCTGTTGGTTTTCATTTACAAGTTGCACGTTAGTTCCAATCTTGGAATTTGTCAGCGAATGAATGAAGAAGTCATGAGTCTAGTATATTCTCTCATGAGTCTGAGTCTATTACATTCTCTCTTGAGTTTAGTACATTCTCTCGTGAGTCTAGTATATTCTCTCTTGAGTTTAGTACATTCTTTCATAGATCTAGAACATTATCTCATGGATCTAGAACATTCTCTCTTGAGTTTAGTACGTTCTCTCTTGAGTCTAGTACATTCTCTCATGGGTCTAGAACATTATCTCATGAGTCTAATACATTCTCTCATGAGTCTAGTACATTCTCTCATGGGTCTAGAACATTATCTCATGAGTCTAATACATTCTCTCATGAGTCTAGTACATTCTCTCATGGGTCTAGAACATTATCTCATGAGTCTAATACATTCTCTCATGAGTCTAGTACATTCTCTCGTGAGTTTAGTACATTCTCTCATGGATCTAGAACATTCTCTCGTGAGTTTAGTACATTCTCTCATGGATCTAAAACATTATCTCATGAGTCTAGTACATTCTCTCATGGGTCTAGAACATTATCTCATGAGTCTAGTACATTCTCTCATGGGTCTAGAACATTATCTCATGAGTCTAGTACATTCTCTCATAGGTCTAGAACATTCTCTCGTGAGTCTAGTACATGCTCTACATTCTTAAAATTGATACGGTGATCAAGTGAAGTCTTGATCAACTTTGTATCAGACTGTTACTTCTTGCCAGGCGAATGTAGATTCGTGTTTCTCTGAGCTGTTTCATTTGAATTTAAAAAAAAATCATTTGATTCGATTTCAAAATAATCTTATTTGTCGCTCTTTCATCAAGGAGGTGTGCGTGACCGTGCGGCTAAAACCGATGTTCCGCTGGCTGAAAAGCCGGCGTACGGTGTTCGAAGCCCGCGATAGACAGAAAGGATTTTTTCTATCGGGGGTGAAATAAAAATCCTGAGTCTCACACGTCGTGGCGACTGCTTGACCAAGCGGCCTTTATCCCTCGGGTTCTATCGTTGCCCCCCGACATACACCAGCAATGGTACTATGTGTCGTAAAGATAGTTGTTTTTTTTTTCCACGAAAAGAACAATTTTTTTTCCTTTTAATTAAAGAGGGAAATATATTCGGCTTGAAAATATTGTTTTTTTTGTTGTTTTTTTTCCACTCGTCAAAGAAATGTTATTTTTCACTCGTGTGTTTCTCATGGAATCAACTTCATTGCTATCGTTAGTCGGGGTGTCCTCATTTTTTTTTCTCTGCGTGTTCCATTTAACGAATCGAATACAGTAACTTTTTTTGCCAGGTCTGGGGCTTATAAACATAGAAGGGACAATTTAACTTGAGGCTTTTTTTTATTTATAAATTTCCTGACCATGTTTTCCTGAAACAGAACAAAAACCTGGCCATTGGGGTGGCAGAAACGGAAAAGGCACGTTATATGTAATATTCTTTATTTATGAACTATGTGCATGTAGAAGTTAACTGCATTTCACTATGAAACTGTGCTGAACATTTGAGCTATTGATTATACAAATTATTGGCATCCATGATATTGATATGGACTACAAAGGACAAGAGGTAGGGTTCGATCCCAACCGACGGCTTCCGGTTCACCCCGCCTTAAATGGGTACCGGATTTTTTTTTCTGGGAAAGTAAAGCGGCACGGGCGTAATACCGACCACATTGCCCCAAAAATCATGTGCCGAAGGTTTATAAAAATTATGGTCACTAACCATATTGATGGATAGATGCAGTGACAGAGACATGTAACAACAAAGGGAAATCACTAATTCAGAAAGTTCGAGCAGCTCAAGAACGACAAATGGTATAAACCACGACACCTTTTAGGTATCAGTGAAAAGAGAAAAGAAGAAGAAGAAGAAGTAGAAGAAGAAGAAGAAGAACATATTTTCTATACGCCACTTGGCGTGATGGGGCACTTTACTTTTACTTTACTTATCATATTGATATATTGAAACTTAAGGTTATAGTTCATGATTTATCGATATTAAAGTAATTTTTTTTTTTGTTACTAACAACTGAAGGAAAAAAATGATTAAAGCGGGACAAAACGGTGAGAGCTGACGTCTTTTTAACGGGACGGCCGGGAGACAAAACGGTAAGAACTGACGTCTTTTTAACGGGACAGTTGGAAGACAAAACGGTGAGAACGTGACGTCTTTTTAACGGGACAGTTGGGAGACAAAACGGTGAGAACGTGACGTCTTTTTAACGGTGCGGTTGGGAGACAAAAAAGTGAGAACTGACGTCTTTTTAATGGTACGGTTGGGAGACAAAACTGTGAGAACTGACGTCTTTTTAACGGTACGGTTGGGAGACCAAACGGTAAAAACGTATGTCTTTTTAACGGTACGGTTAGGAGACAAAACGGTATTGTTCCATACAGAAAAGAATGCGAATAGATTCTATACCTATACCATACAAAAAATATATTTAAAAATAGAAGTTATGAAAGAAGAACACGTGATCACTCAGAATGAGATGGGCTGATAGCATCCAAGAAACGTTACAACATCAACGAACAATAGTTGAGACTGCCAGAAGGGCAAGAACTAGAACTTTGTAATACCCTCAACAACCGAGGTATAAGATGAAGTGAAGTGAAAGAGAGAGAGAGAGAGAGAGAGAGAGAGAGAGAGAGAGAGAGAGAGAGAGAGAGAGAGAGAGAGAAGGAATGGGGGAATAGAGATAGAGACTGCCCAATGGTATGTATGAGCACGAGGATGACGTCATGAGTCATTCTCTTTATTCTTGAAATTGAAACTTTATGGAAGTGCTTTCTATGTGTGACGTCATGAGTCATTCTCATCATTCTTGAAATTGAAACTTTATGGAAGTGCTTTCTATTTGTGACGTCATGAGTCATTCTATTTATTCTTGAAATTGAAACTTTATGGAAGTGCTTTCTATTTGTGAAGTCATGAGTCATTCTCTTCATTCTTGAAATTGAAACTTTATGGAAGTGCTTTCTATTTGTGACGTCATGAGTCATTCTATTTATTCTTGAAATTGAAACGTTACGGAAGTGCTTTCTATTTGTGACGTCATGAGTCATTCTCTTCATTCTTGAAATTGAAACTTTATGGAAGTGCTTTCTATTTGTGAAGTCATGAGTCATTCTCTTCATTCTTGAAATTGAAACTTTATGGAAGTGCTTTCTATTTGTGACGTCATGAGTCATTCTATTTATTCTTGAAATTGAAACTTTATGGAAGTGCTTTCTATTTGTGAAGTCATGAGTCATTCTCTCATTCTTGAAATTGAAACTTTATGGAAGTGCTTTCTATTTGTGACGTCATGAGTCATTCTCTTCATTCTTGAAATTGAAACTTTATGGAAGTGCTTTCTATTTGTGACGTCATGAGTCATTCTATTTATTCTTGAAATTGAAACTTTATGGAAGTGCTTTCTACTTGTGACGTCATGAGTTATTCTCTTTATTCTTGAAACTGAAACGTTATGGAAGTGCTTTCTATTTGTGACGTCATGAGTCATTCTCTTCATTCTTGAAATTGAAACTTTATGGAAGTGCTTTCTATCTGTGACATCATGAGTCATTCTCGAAATTGAAACTTTATGGAAGTGTTTTCTATCTGTGACGTCATGAGTCATTCTCGAAATTGAAACTTTATGGAAGTGCTTTCTATCTGTGATGTCATGAGTCATTCTCGAAATTGAAACTTTATGGAAGTGCTTTCTATCTGTGACGTCATGAGTCATTCTCGAAATTGAAACTTTATGGAAGTGCTTTCTATCTGTGATGTCATGAGTCATTCTCTTCATTCTTGAAATTGAAACTTTATGGAAGTTCTTTCTATCTGTGACGTCACACATAAAATGTCAATTTCCTTTTTTAGTCAAAGTCAATGGAAACAGATGCATGAATGATATTTTAGTAATGATTAATTCTACACATTTATTTGTGCTTCTCTTCATCCTAAAAAATGTGATTTGACAATAGTTGTTATGGAGGTGATGTGTAAGACAAAATCAGGAAAGGAAAGCACACAAACTCCAGGATGTACATGGTGGTTTATATAAATCTGTATTAATCTTGTCTGCACACAAATATACTACAATAGAAAACAGGTACTGGTATGGGTATCCTGTACTATTTAAAACAATTTCACTGAAAAATAATTACCGTAAAAAACATGCTGAGGTGCGTGTAAAGTCTGTATGGTTATATGTGTCTGCTTGTGTTAAGATGCATGTAAAATCTGTATGGTTATATGTGTCTGCTTGTGCTAATGTGAGTATAAAGTCTGTATGATTATATGTGTCTGTTAAGATGCGTGTAAAGTCTTTATGATTATATGTGTCTGTTAAGATGCGTGTAAAGTCTGTATGATTATATGTGTCTGTTAAGATGCATGCAAAGTCTGTATAATTATATGTGTCTGCTTGTGTTAAGGTGCGTGTAAAGTCTGTATGATTGTATGTGTCTGTTAAGGTGCGTGTAAAGTCTGCATGATTATATGTCTCTGCTTGTGCTAATGTGAGTATAGAGTCTGTATGATTATATTTGTCTGCTTGTGAATGTAAAGTCTTATTATTTTTATGTGTCTGCTTGTGTGTGTAAAGTCTGTATGATTATGTGTGATTGTATTGTGTTTGTGAGTATGAATGAATCACTCTTAGGACGAAGTGATTGAATCATTCTCAATATTTACAGGCATGCTCTATGAAGACAACAAATGTCTTTTACAAAAATGTACAATAAAAAAAATGATTTTCAAAAACAGAAACTGTCCACATAAAAAGAATCAATTATAAACTTCAACTGTATTTACACATTAGTGATAGGTAACTATGGTAGGTGATTTTGGAATAGAATTAATAACAAAAATATTGAATGATATCTACAACAGCAGATATATACCACAAGACCTGCTAAAATTAACATTCATAGCCCTATCAAAGAAATATGGTGAGATGGAATGCGATGATCATCGCACAATAAGCCTTATGAGTCACATGACTAAGATATTACTAAGAATCATCATGCGAAGAGTGCGAAACAAAATCAGTACAGAAATTAGCGATGAACAGTGTGGTTTGGTTTTGTTAGAGGTAAAGGAACAAGCAATGCCATTTATATCATAAGATCTTTAGTAGAAAGAGCAATAGAGGTGAAAACAGATCTATACCTATGTTTCATAGATTATACCAAAGCATTTGACAAAGTAAAGCACCAAGAAATAATCACATTTTTAGAAGACATAAACGTAGATAGCAAAGATCTAAGAATAATAAAGAACATGTACTGGCAACAAACAGCGGCCATAAGAACTGGAAATCAACTGGGAATGTTTCAACAAATAAAACAAGGTGTTAGACAAGGTTGTGTGCTGTCACCAGATTTGTTTAATATTTATAGTGAGATTATTTTAAGATCCATAAGGGGCATGCCTGGAATAACAATTGGAGGTCATAATATAAATAATCTAAGGTATGCTGATGATACAGTCTTAATCGTTAAGAGTGAAAATGAGTTACAAGAAATGTTGGACATTATAGTGAAAGAAAGCAAAAATAAAGGACTCAGCCTTAATAGCAAAAAGACAGAGGTAATGGTAACAACAAAGAACAAGACATCACCTCAGTGCAAAATAAAGACAAGTGGAACAATATTAAAACAGGTAAATGAATTTAAATATTTGGGAACTTTGTTAGCCTCAGACCGAAGATGTACAACAGAGGTGAGATGCAGAATTACTCAAGCAAAAGCAGCTTTCCAAAAAATAAGGAAGATACTATGCAATCCATTCTTGAAAAAAGAAAGAAGAAAAAAAGTTCTTAAATGTTATGTAGAGCCAGTCTTAACATATGGATGTGAATCATGGACAATAGGACAACAGACAAGGAAATCACTGGAGTCTGTAGAGATGTGGTTTTACAGAAGAATGTTGAGAATACCATGGACAGCTAAGAAGAGTAATGAAAACATTCTGAAAGAGGCCAAAGCAAAAACAGAGAGCTAATTTCCAATATTAGGAAGAAACAATCATCATTTTTTGGCCATGTAATGAGAAGAGAACAGCTGGAATATATTGTAACAACTGAGAAAATTGAGGGACGAAGAGATAGAGGGAAGCAAAGAAAAAAGATAACAGACAGCTTAAAAGAATGGCTTGGCAGAAGGTCAACAACAGAAATGATAAAGAACTGTCAAGATCGAAAGTGACATGATCACCTACGCCAGTAGGCCCGGTACTTGATGATGACATTAATTTTTTTTTTACTTTCTGTCTATTGACCTTTTGAGCCGTAGCTGGCCCATAGGGTGTAGACCAAGATACTCCTTCTCTTATCTGAATTTTTGTTGTAGCAGTTTTCAATTCTTTTAAAGATATTTTATCAAATCTTGCCATTTGTCTCTGTTCTGTGCAAGCAGCTCTATCTCATTGAGGGAGCCGATTCCTGCTGCTCTTGCCTCTCTCATCAATGTTCTTCTCAGTGTCTCTCCGGGTCTTCCTCTTTTCCTCTTACCTGTTGTTTCCCACATGAGGGCTTGCTTTGCTATTCGGTTATTATCTCTTCTCATCACATATCCAACATATGACCATCGTCTTTTCTTGATTACTGAAGATATTAGTGGTTGATTGGCGATTTCTCTATTATCCTTGTTTGTTTTGAATTCGTTCCACGCTATACCAAGTATTTTCCTTAGACATTTATTTTCAAATGCGTTCAACTTTGTTGCTATATCTCTTGTTGTTTTCAAGCTTTCACACGCATACGTAAGGGTTGATAGTACATTTCATTTTAATAGTCTAAGTTTTATTAATTCAAACAAAAATTTACGTTTTACAATAATTGAAGTCAAATACTTATTTATTACAATAATTGAAATCAAATACCTATTTATTACAATAGTTCAAACAAATACTTTTTTATTACAATAATTGAAATCAAATACCTATTTATTACAATAGTTCAAACAAATACTTTTTTATTACAATAATGACAGAAATAGAATAGTGATTTACCTTACTGTGGGAATAGGTGTTTAGAAACCTTGGTGATATCATAAAAAGGGATCTTTTCTTCTTTTTTGTGGAAATAAGAAAAATGAGAGAGAAAAAATAAACAACCAGCAAATTTATTTTTTGACAGTACAGACTATTAATGTTTATTTCTCGAATGAACAATCTTCATAACAAATAATATAACTGCTAAAATCAATTATAAAATTTATATGATTTATTTTTAATTTTAAGACAAATTTTGGTGGTGAATTTTATAGGGCACCCATCTTGTGACAAAATGATGTTAATACCCCCCAGCTGCAGGAAGGTCTTCTCCAAACTGACACAATTATGGTGCTCCCCCAACATCTTATTTTTCTTAGCATTCACTCATTAAGTGGACGAGGGTGCATTGTGTTGCTAGTTTATAGCAAAGCCATGATATCTAGACCTCTCAGTCAATATCAAGACCTCTCAGTCAATATCTAGACCTCTCAGTTAATATCTAGAACTCTTATTCAATATCTAGACCTCTCAGTCAATATCTAGACCTCTCAGTTAATATCTAGCCCTCTCAGTCAATATCTAGACCTTTCAGTTAATATCTAGACCTTTCAGTTAATATCTACACCTTTCAGTTAATATCTAGACTTTTCAGTCAATATCTAGACCTTTCAGTCAATATCTAGAGCTTTCAGTCAATATCTAGAGCTTTCAGTCAATATCTAGAGCTTTCAGTCAATATCTAGAGCTTTCAGTCAATATCTAGAGCTTTCAGTCAATATCTAGAGCTTTCAGTTAATATCTAGACCTTTCAGTTAATATCTAGACCTTTCAGCCTGACATATCCATATTTGGCATTGGTAGGTTTTGCTTAACTGTTTTTGTCTTGGCAGTGGCCAATTTTGGTCAACTCTCATTGATTTTAACTGCCAAGGGTTCTTAAACATTGAATGCACATGAGACATCCTGTTTTTCGGCATTATCTGAGAGGGCTAAACATCAAATCCAACTACCTACAGAATTGGGGAGGGTAAAGCCATAAAGAAATATAAATTCAAAGTGAAAATTCTCACTGTCTGTAGCAAGGTTTAAACCAGGGACCTTCGCATCCAGAGCAATGTCTTACCTTTAGACTACCCACGGCCAACCTCTTGAAGACCAGAGATTTTCTTTGCGAGAGTAGAAAGATTTAAGTTAATGATGACAACATTACTCCGAAATGTGCCGAAGCTTTGCAAAGAAAATGGCATTGACAGTAACACCATGTTCTGCATATACATAATGAGTACTTTTCAGTTATAATTAAAAAATATGAATTGATCTATTGGAATAATTATTTCAAACAGTTTTAGTACAATAAAATGAAATGATTTTCATTATATACTATATAAAGTTGTCCATATAACACAGATAAAGAAATCAATTTACTTTAAGAATAAATAGGAAATAAAACAGAAAAATGTTAATAAACCAAATTGTAAAAAAAACATGTGGAGTCGTGATATTTCAACACATAAAAAACTTGATATGTACATATATCTATTGTATTTTGTACAAATGCTCACTAGGAATATACAAACAATATGCTCTTAGACTATTTAGGCACCCATTATAACAAGTAGCTGTCATAAATGAATATTTATAAAATATATAAAGGATAATGATATAATTTTCATTTCTGCAAGTCTTCAAACAACAATCTTGGATATAGTGTTGAAGCTATATACAAGATAAAAGAGATAAAACATCCTCCATAATCTAAAATAAATACTTCTTTCATAAACAGTGCTATTATATTTTATTTTTATGACTAATTTCTAGGAACAAAATAGGATAGAGAAATATAAAATCTGTCATTAACTGCTGATCTTTCGCCAACCCTTTCTCCTTTTAAATTAAATTTCTTACTTGACGAAACTCATTGAAAGGCCATCCTTAGAAAACCCTTGTTAGATAAAAGCACTTAATAACAACAATAATCATCAACATGTACACACAAAATATAACAATTTGCCACTTGGAATAAATATAGTTATCTTGTATGGTAAAAGGCTGGAATGTTACAAGTCAGGAATGTTCAAAGTCAGGAATGTTACTTTACCATGCAAAACTATTATTGGAATGTTACTGTAATGGCACATATTGGAAATATGGATACTGTAAGGTGTATCTTATTTTAATACAGAAATAGAATTTCTCTTAATTAAAACATTTGCAGATATAAATTACACACAAATAAGTCATTGTGAGTCTGCCATATCTATCCCAACATAGTAGATTGCATGAGACTTTTAACATTACCACAAAATACATGTTTTGACCTGTATGAAACAAGTTAAAAAAACAGGAAGAATAAACAAACTGTATCACAGAAACATTTTGACGCTTTCCTTGTTAGGTGCAATTAGAAGTGCATATCTCACCTGATTAAAAGGAGAGTCCAACAGTGACAATGAAATCATTCATTTTCATTACACATACATTAGCATAGAAAATAAAAAATAAGATCATGGTTAAATATTTGTGTGAGTTAAAACTAAAAATAGAAAATGTTTAACTCTTTCAGTACGTTTCGGTGCACTATGCGCCATGCCGATTTTGGCCACGTATGTTTTGCAGCATAGTGCGCCATTCTCAATTTGATTAGTGTGAACCGTCATCAAACCATAATCTTTTTCATGTCTTGTATCATCTTGGTATTGGTGAAATTAATACCTTGTTTAATTATCTAAAAATTCATATGTAATATGTTATATAAATATAAATATGTAGATTGATTCTTAAAGCAATGAAACATTTTTATCTGACATCTCTACCTTTTACATCTCACATTGATAAAAAACTTCTGTACGGAAAGAGACAAACATATCTCATATTGCTGTATGTAGATGACACTGGTGGTGTTCAGTTACACATTTTTTTAAAGTTGAAGGTTTGTTTTATTAAAATTTAGAATGTACCTTCTTCTTCTTTTTTCTTTCTCACTGATACTGAAAAGGTGTCATGGTTATATCATTTCTCATTCTTGAGCTGCTCGAACTGTCTGAATTAATGATTTTCCTTTGTTGTTACATGTCTCTATCACTGCATCTATCCATCTTCTTCTAGGTCTTCCTCTTGGAATGTACCACTCACAGAAATATCAAACTTAATAGCAAACTGATTTGCTGATCGTCCTGAATGTGGGTGTTGGCACATTGCAGTTTTGTTGGTGTCGCTGCAGTGTGTGGTCTCCAGGAGTGTGGTTGATTGAGCAGATTGCTTTCACTATCGTTTAATGGAAAACAGTTTACCCAACAATTGATGGTGCTTTAACCACTGCTAACTCTCTGCACTTATTCTTTAAGTGCCTCTGAATGTTTGTGATGCTCTCACTTTCCATAAAGTTAAATTCAATGACTGTTCTTTGCAGTGACAATATTCAAAGACTCTTTTTTTTTTTGGAAGCTAACTGTATCACTCTCATCTATCAGCAGATGATGAACAGATTCTAAAAATGTTGCACATTTCTTTTTTTCAAAACAAAATTAATAGAGGAAAAAAATGTGATGTATTACTTATACTCATGTGTGTGTATGCATGTATGTGTATATTTATTTATTTATGCCCATAATAAAATGTAAAATGATATGGCAAATAACTGTTATAATATGTACAAATTTACTTTACTTTTAATGCAAATATGAACTACCAAATTTACTAACATACATTATGAAATAAAAATTATTCTTTGCATTGTAACTTAAGTACTGGTATTTTATTTCAAATAAATAATGTGCAAATCAAATATTTTTTTTAAAAAGTGGAATGTGGCATCAAAATCAGATAATATTCTATCAATCCTCTTTTATTTTGAGGTTGAAAAGTTAACTTATCTGTTATCTCAGTAAAAAAATAATTCAGTTAGTCTCAGACTGCAATGAGTATAAAACATCACAAATAGTATTAACTCCTTTCCCTGTCAAAATTATTTAGCATTTCTTACTTTACATTTAAATTTTGTAGCTAATGAGTTAACAAGTTTTCATAAATCATAAAAGAAATGTTACATAATTTGCATAATGGAGTAAAGAAAATTAATTCAGTCACAGTTTATATTTAAACTTGGTTGTTAATGAGTTTATAATAGATGTTTTGTTGTAAATCATTTTTACATGGTTAAAGATAATTTAGACAATTTGCATAATGGAGTAAGATGTATAATATTTTGCATGAAAATAGCAAAAATATAAAACATTTGCATGATGTTTTAAAATACAGCCAATATTAATGACAATATTAAAAGTCCTTAATTTGTGTGACAATATAGGATGCCCAATAATTTGTCCAACTACATAAAACAAAATAATTTGCATTTAGATACTAGAAATATTATGCAAATATGTCATACAAGTTTTGATAATCCTCAGTCAGTGCAGCACATCATTTTTACTTGCATACTTTACTTTTGCAAAAACCTGGCTCATGAGTTTTCTTTCTTTCTTTTTCTCCATAAACTAGAAAGCAGAAGACACACATCATCCTCAAATGTCTGCAACTTAACAGATTGCTGGTAGTCAATACAGCTTGACAATTACAACCAAAACAGCTGCATTGTACATTTAAAATCCTGATTCTCTGTTTTATTCTATTCTATTTTATTTTCAATTCTAGAATTTTTTTAACCATTCAGTCATAAACATCATGCGCTCTCCCATCATTTCTACCCCTAGCTGTTACATGCAGGAATTATGATGGTGATATCAACATACCTCACAACTAGCTTTCATCTCCATGTTATTATAAGTCTTCCCTGTTTACTTCTACTCATCCTGTGAGAAAAGGGTATCTAGTACTGCTTGTGGAAGGTTTTCAAAACATTTATTAAATCTATCCCCATAGATTTTATTTAACATTTCTTCACCTGCTGGTTGATTTGTTTTCTGTCACAGTTTATCATTTCTATTTATATCTGATCATTTGATCGCAAATATTCTCTTTAAATAATCTTAATAAAGCTCTGCAGGTTTCTTGCGTTCCTGATTTATAATGTCTATGTTTCTGATTCATACAGTAGAACACATATGACATTTATATTTAACAATCTCTGTTGAATTGTTAAGAAGATCTGTTAACAATTTAGATATAAATCCTGTGAGAAAACACTATTGGTTTCCTAATTTAGCTAAAACATCCATGTTTGTGCCTCATACTCTCTCAATGCATCTTCTTCTTCCTTTCAGCTCTCTGTGGAGCATAAGTCTTCAGTAAACATCCTCCAAGCTATTCTGTTTTTTTAAGATATTCCATGTTTTCCCCATAACCTTCATCTCTGCTTCCGCCTGTCTTCTCCAAGAATATTTTTACCTTCCTCTTTGTCTCTTCCCTAGGGGATTCCAAAAAAGGACCTGTCGTGTAATACACTCAGTTGGCTTCCACAGTGTGTGTCCTATCCAACACCATCATCTTCATTATATCTCTTTGTTCACTGGTATTTGACTGGTAGTTTTCCATAATTCTATGTTAGTAATTTTGTCCAGCCATTTTTATCCTTTTATTCTGCACAAGCATCCATTAATGAAGGGTCTGTATCTTTATTATTGTTATTTTAGTTGTTCTCCATGTTTCACAGCCATATAATAGGACTGACTTAACATTCTCTGTCAATACTTCTATCAAGATAAGTGAATGATCTTCCATTTTTTTTTACCTCCTATGACTTTTAATTAGTTCTAGTTGCATTTATTCTAAAATTTTTTTTTTTCTTGGCTTATATTAAATCCAATCTTATATATAATAAAATAATATTACTGACTTCCTTTTGGCGTTTTCTCATAAGTGTATGACAACAATGTTAAAGCATATGCAATAATCCAAGTTTGAACTGTGCACATGGATTATGTTGAATATCATTCTTACTTTGTCATGTGACTTTTTTTTTACAACCAAACCAGTAAAATCAGCAAGGGGCGATAATTTTACATTTCTACCTGACCTAAATCTCAACTTCAAACCTTTTTGTTAGCTGTTCTGCATGAAGTATTTTTATGTTATTCCTTAATGTACATTTTTAATGATAGTAACAAGTTTAATTTTTTTTTTTAAGTGTCAAAGAAGTATTCAGAGCATTTGTATGTTTTTACTGCCACCAATTTTTAAATTATTATTGAAGTTAAAATACAAGGGAAATTTTCATTGAAACGAAATGCTGCAGGATAAAGCCTAGTAATTTGTAGAAACATAATTCACAGTTGATTAAAACCGACCATTTGAAGAGTGAAATCCCAACATATTGAAACACTACTGCAGGATTTCTCAAGAATGTTCTATGATAAGATTAAAATTGACAAAGGAATTATATATATATATAAACTTGTATTCTAACCAGAAGATTATACTGTAGGCAGTGATCATCTACCATGTTAGCAAGTTTGTTAGACATCTTTCAGATGCATAAGGCAGATTATAATTTTATCTGTAACTTACTGGTGCTTGTAATATAATAAGTAATTTAATTATTAATTAATAAGTGTAATAATCTTTCCATGGTTTGCAGAGACCTGGAAGTTTTAAGTAAAAAAAATTCTAATCAGACTAAAAATGGTGTGTGTGGTGGTGGTGGTTGGGGGGAGAGAACACTGTTGAGTTTAAGCCACGACTTTCTCATCAAGTTCAAAAGTCTCCATCTGAATTTCTCATGGTAGGTTGTTTTTAAAAAATAAATAAACTATCTTGACGGCATTTTTCCCACTACTGGGGTCTGCTGGAGGGACTTATAGGACCAGAGAATAGAGGCTGCTTGTCCAGTGCAGTCTCCACAAAGTGTTCAGGTCTGAGTTTTAATTTCACCCCTTCTATGAAAAAAACTTTTGACCCTACTGGGATTCAAACCTCTATTCTTCTGGTTTGGAGCTTGACAAGTTATCGATTCATCATTTCTCTACTTTCTGACCACAGGTGAGATCATGTGCCTAGGCCTATCTGAGATGGATAAGAAATGTAGGATGCAAGTTCAATTGCATAAAAGAATCCTTGGTAGCTGAAAATTGAAAAGGGTAGGCTATTTCCTGTTTCCAAAGTAAAAGTAAAAAAAAAATGTAAATTTCCAGGTTTCATAAAAAAAAAAAGCTAATTATATATTAATCAGCTTTATGAAACGGACTCAGGATTACTTGCTTGGCTGTGCACTGTACTGACTTTCTTACTTGTGCTACACTATACTGAAACTTTCTTACTTGTACTACATTATACTGAAACTTTCTTCCTTGTACTATACTATACTGAAACTTTCTTGCTTGTGCTACACTGTACTGAAACTTTCTTGCTTGTGCTACACTGTACTGAAACTTTCTTCCTTGTACTACACTATACTGAAACTTTCTTCCTTGTACTACACTATACTGAAACTTTCTTCCTTGTACTACACTATACTGAAACTTTCTTCCTTGTACTACACTATACTGAAACTTTCTTCCTTGTACTACACTATACTGAAACTTTCTTGCTTGTACTACACTATACTGAAACTTTCTTCCTTGTACTACACTATACTGAAACTTTCTTCCTTGTACTACACTATACTGAAACTTTCTTGCTTGTGCTACACTATACTGAAACTTTCTTGCTTGTGCTACACTATACTGAAACTTTCTTCCTTGTACTACACTATACTGAAACTTTCTTGCTTGTACTACACTATACTGAAACTTTCTTCCTTGTACTACACTATACTGAAACTTTCTTCCTTGTACTACACTATACTGAAACTTTCTTCCTTGTACTACACTATACTGAAACTTTCTTCCTTGTACTACACTGTACTGAAACTTTCTTGCTTGTGCTACACTGTAAGGAAACTTTCTTATTTGTGCTGCACACTAGCACTGAGAATTTCTTGCATTCTTGTTTATGCTACACTGTACTAAAACTTTCTTGTTAATGCAACACTGTTCTAAAATGTTCTTCTCTGTGCACTGTACTGAAACTTTTTTGTTTGTTTACTGTAAAGAAACTTTCTTGTTTGGTCACTGTACTGAAACATTTTTGTTTGGTCACTGTACTGAAACTTTCTTGTTTGGTTACTGTAAAGAAACTTTCTTGTTTGGCCACTGTACTGAAACCTTCTTGTTTGGTTATGGTACTGAAACTTTCCTATATAATTAGGCAACAGACCAAAATGCTAACAGTCACTGTCTAAATACAATGATAATTGTCTTATGTACAAGAACAAAATGTAACAGATAAACTGCACTACTGTAACATTGCATGCTTTCTCATTTCACACCATTTACCATTATCATACTCTACTGATATTTCCAGTCAGTGCTGAAAATCTTCTGAAAATACCACCATTGTTTTTTTTCTGACCAGGATTTTTGACTTCTGTGTTAAGGTCATCCAATGATTCCTTACTAGAGGAGAGATTAACAGATTCTAGGCTGGCTTGTCTATCAAGATCTAAAGCTGGTGAGCTTTGTCCTACAACATCTGGGATGGATGAACTAATCATGCTATGTCCAGAGTGGTCAGGAGATATATCTGGAGAAACCTGATGGTCATCTAGCTCCTGCAATGATTGCTCTTGCTCTGAATATTGAAAATCATGTTGGGTGTTTTCAAGGTTATTATTTGCAAAAGCTGTATTGCCACTATTGTTCAAAGGATATGCTTGAGTATGCTGTTGCTGAACAATATTTGAGGAAGGTATCTGATAATGTGATATGGCCAAAGCTTTAAGCACAGAAGCCTCTGTATCTCGTAATGGGGTGCTAAGATGTGTGTGTGAATAATCAACTTCATGATCTGGAAATGCTTGATTAACACTTGGATTACTATGCCTAGAATGGGACATAGTAGTGTTATCATTGTAATTAATGTCGCTATGATTCCCAATAAGTGTGTTTCCATATACTAATGGACCTGTTTGGTTATTGTTGTTGTTTGGAAACTGTTGCTGTTGATACTGAGGAATTTGGATCTTCTGAACAGCAGCTTTGCTGTAAGGACCATATGAAGGGTTTACAGAAGAGTTGGCTGAGGAGAGCTGAGATCGAATTGAGGCCTGCTTTTGAAGAGGTTGTTGTCTTTGCTGCATCAATGCACTTCTCTCCACTGAAGAAGAGTTAATGTGTGGAGCCAGCTGACCATTGGGTCCTTGCATGTAATATACAACTCCCTCTGGAATATCAGATACGCCATTATCTTTTCCTCTCATTGATGGTGATGTAACTAAGCAAACCTGCCCACCTGTAAGAGACTGCAGGTCTGATGCTCTAGCCATGTTACTTTGGTCACTCAGAAAACTACTTTGGGTTGTCCTCTTACTGTTCTCTGACCTATTGTCCACAAAAGCTTGATTGCCGTGAATTTTTCTGCGCACTGCATCACTACCAATGGGACTTACAGGCAATGGCCGGCTAGAATATGGAGACACATATTGTCCTGTTGATACTAGTGATATTGGATCATTTCTAGTGTGGCTTTGCAAGTCAGATGGTGATGACCTTTGTCGATTTCTCAAGGATGTAGCTTGAGATACTGAATCAAATTCAGGTATAAAAGCTAAATTGTGCACACCTCCATTACTGTCTGAAGCACTGCCCTCACCATTGCTGAGCATGAGATTGTTAACTATAGGGTAAGGGTTCATAGCATTGGAGAACCTGATGCCATGAGTATCAGTGTATGGCTGGTACACAATTTTGTCAGGTTCATCATATATTTCTTCTTTACATGATTGTATTTCTTTCGTAAGACCTGAAAAAAAAATATATATGTTTAAAAAAAATTATTTCTCAAATATCAAGTTTAATTAAAAACCGATTTCATTAAATGTAAAATAAAAAAATGTAAATAGGCACTACAGATTTTCTGGGAAGTAAAGGCAACCTGGCAGGATGCCAATCACTTCACCCAAAAAATGTGGAAATAATTGTGCAAAAATATGGTCACTAATACCATACGTCTTATGGTCCGGCTACGGCTCGAAAGGCCAATAGATAGATAGATAGAATACCATATTCTTCATGTGCCCAGTAATATTCCCCACATGCCTGGCAAGGCATGAAGGGAACTATTACTTACTTACTATAAAAATGATATGTGTCTGCGTTGTGTTGTGGTTTGCAGTATAACTGTTATATTTGCACTTTTCGGCCCAACACATCCAACTTCAGCACAACATTTTTTAGTACCGGGTTGTCTTCCCTCTTCGATCCCTGCTCACTTGGCCAGACTAGACAGGTTAGTCTGTTACTGGAGGCATCACGGAGAGGTGGAGCAGGGTCTGGATGGCTCTGGTTCACCGATTCTGGCGCGAGCCATCAGTTGTGGGTCGCTGAGAACTTCCAGCTCTAGTGCTGGGAGTTGTCAAAGATAATTATAAAAATATAAATATAAAGCAGGGCTCTATTTGTCTTCTGTCTTACTCAGAACCTATTAAATTTGACACCAGGCTCTATCTTTACAATTGTGATGCTCTGTTTCCATATTGTATGGCAGATGAGTGTTGATGTTGGCACTTTGTGTGATGATGTGAACATTTTGTGTTTTGATGTTGGCACTTTGTGTGATGTGAACATTTTGAAGGATCTTGTTCACACATTGCATCATGCTGTGAACAGTATGAATGACACAGTAACACTTTGAATGATAATGTGAACACTTTGAATGATGATGTGAACAATGAATGATGATAAGTGCACTTTGAATGACGATGTGAACACTTTGAATGAGGATTTGAACACTTTGAATGATGATGTGATCACTGAATGATGATAAGTGCACTTTGAATGACGATGTGAACACTTTGAATGAGGATTTGAACACTTTGAATGATGATGTGATCACTGAATGATGATAAGTGCACTTTGAATGACGATGTGAACACTTTGAATGATGATGTGAACACTGAATGATGATAAGTGCACTTTGAATGACGATGTGAACACTGAATGATGATGAGTGCACTTTGAATGGTGATATGAACACTTTGAATGACGATGAGTGCACTTTGAATGAAGGTGTGAACACTTGAATGAAGATGTGAACATTTTGAATGAAGATGTGAACACTTTGAATAAAGATGTGAACACTTTGAAAAAGATGTGAACACTTTGAATAAAGATGTGAACACTTCCATTGCTAATTTCATTGTTGCTGCCGTGGTAGTTGAGGTAACCTAGACAATGTCACACACACACACACACCCCCCCCCCCCCCCACATAATTTTAGAACCCTTTAACCTGTTTTTAACACGCCCATTGGCCGATCAATCGCGTATCCCAGCACCACATGTTATTTTTCCTTCTGGCCATGGTGCAGGGAAATCAATTTTATTTTTGTTTCTCGTACCAGTTTTAAACTATTTTGTTTTGATTGCTTCATTATTAGTTAGCCATGTAGGATTAATTTTATTCACTTACATATTTTTGTGTGCGTTGTTTGTCTGTTACTGCTGAAGGCCTATTGCACCGAAGCGTTGTTCAAATTTGTGTCATCCATTAATTACGTAAAGATTTAATCATTCCATATTTTCTTCTTTTTTTTTCATTTCTCCTTCACATTCAGCTTTACTGCAGCTTCACAGTTTTATGCATTTATTTGAATTTCTTTGCCTTGACAATCACACCTAAGTCCAACTTTGCAGAAATAGGTGGGACCCTGTGTATGTGCGGTCTTAGGGGCAGTAATGCAGTTCTATTGAATTGAGGCCTACCAGAATCACAGAGACAATCCTGTCATTCAGTAATTATAGCACCTGGTGAATGAGACTCTATGAATGCTTCATTTACCTGTGGGTGGTGTCATGAGCAAACATATATTGAATGATAAGGTGAACACTTTGAATGATGATGTAGACACTTTGAATGATGATGTAGACACTTTGAATGATGATGTAGACACTTTGTATGATTGTATGATGATGTGAATGCTTTGAATCATGATATAGACATTTTTAATAATAATGTACACACTTTGTATGATATAGAAACGTTTATAATGGTTGCCTGATCATTTGAGCACTTCAGTAATTATGTGGACATTTTGTGTGATGATGTGGACACTTCATGTTGTGATGTGGGTAGTTTTGGTGATAATCTTGCTACAAAGTGTGAAGCTAATTGTCAATAATTTGCTATAATTTGAGCACACTTACACATGCTGACAAAAGAAAACAATTTAAAATTAGGATTAGTATTAACATTTCTTTCCTGTGTGGCAGATTGAAAACTGTTATAATGTATTTTTTAACAGTTAAGGCAAATACACACCAGTTGCTCTTGAATAAAGAATACAAAAGGAATAAAATAAAACAGGCACTGAAAAAAAAACCCAGTCATATCAATAGCAAGACAACTGAAAATTCTAACCATAGAATGCCAACATAGAACAAGTAATGAAATTTGAGTATCTAGGAACAACATTTTCTGAAGATGGTAAAAATTGATAAAAGAGAATAGATTGACGCAAAAGGTGAACTATATATTGGACTTCTATCCCCTATACTTCAACACAAAGCGATATCTATCATTATCAAGAAACATCTTATACAGAGTATATTAATCTCCACATTAAGCTTTTCTTCCTCAGCGATCTGCTAATGCTATGTATTTAGACATTTAGGACTTCTTGGGTCACGAAGAAGATGGTGTGTATGAGGTCACCACCAAGTTCCCATAACTGGTCATGCAGGGTTGTTTCTGTGGACCATATTTGTGTTCTTAGGGTATGAGAGTGCTGCAGTCCTGTAGTATATGCTCTGGAGTTTATCTGGATGCTCTGCAGTCACAAAGTCCTATCTTATGTAGATGTGCTCTGAGGTCACAATGACCTGTTCTGAGTGAACATCTTGGTCTACTCATGTCTGCTGAGGTTGTTTAGGCAGAACTAATGTGGGTGCTATCAATGCCAGTTATAGTCTATTACAGCTTAGCATAAAAGAAAACCTGTCACCACAGAGATGAGATGTCTGAGAAAAGCGATTGGAGTGGGCATAGAGGATAGAATCAAAAACTATTATTATTATTATTTTTTGTTTTCTTTAGGTGTAGTAAGATGAACATGGAATGGAAATAACAAAAAGCAATACTGTCACTTTACCTTTGTACTTCTTTGTGAAGAAAATAATTAAAGCAGCAAAGGCTACGAGTACTGCCAGTATCAAAACAATAATTAAAGATATAAGCAGAATATCTGATTGTCTGTATTCTGGCACAGTTGCAGCGCTCTCCTTGGCTTCTTCTGTAGGATCTGGTGTTTTGGGCACTGGGCAGTGTTGACACAAATTCTGAAATATGATTTTAATTTGTAAATGTAGTTGATACATTTATTTGTGTGTTTATATGTCTGTAAAGCAGGCTCAAACAGATTACAATAATTTAGATTGGAGTGACATAATAATACAATACCTCTTTTACATTGTAAATGAACTGCAATAAGATAGTTGTTTGTGAGCTTCTCTGCTGATGGCAAGAGGTTGGGTTCAATCCCAATTGCCCGCTTCTAGATTGTAGCATCATTCCTGTGCTATCAGATGTTACAAAGAACTTGTACTGCATCTGGCTAAGAGACTTTATTCTGTGCAAGCTTTTTAATCTTAGTAAAGTCAATGCCTGCTATTTGTGCCTCGCTTGTCAGTGTTTTCCTTGGTGCGTTTACAAAAGTGATCTTTTTCTATCATTTGCATTTCGGTGTTTGCTTTGTAGTTCTCTGATTATCTCTTCTCATGTGGATAAAATATGCCCACATTTTTTCCTGATGATTGATGTTACTGTTGGTTTCATGGCCATATCTCTTATTTATACACTAATCTTAATTTTCTCCATTATATACACAATATTTTCCTTGCACATTTGTTTTTTGAATGCAACTACTTTAATCAATATTTTTTTTATTTCCAACTTTAATATGCCAGCTTTTTAGGTTTAGGTTCCCATTCTGAGATGGATAACAGAAAGTTTTTTTTCTGGGAATTAAAGACATCACTGATATAGTTCTGATTATATATTTTATTTAAATGTGCTAACAGTACCAAAAAAATATGGTCACTAACACCCAACAAGGTCTTGAGGCATGTAAGAAAGAATGTGAGAAGGAAGTAACCAGACAAACAACAGAATAAAACACAGCTTCTCCGCCCATGGCAATGCACAACACAAGTTGTTTTCCAGTCCAGATTTTATGTGTTTTTTTTGCCAGTAACAACATTCCATCAACACTATTCACAATACCTAACATAATCCAACTTTTACAAATCTCCAATACCGAAAATGAAACTAACGGGATAACAATTTCAGGCAGGGGAGGACATTCAATCAGTCACAGGCAATTTTCAACAGGTTTAAGAAAATAACTTCCAGGAAAGCTTCTGTAACTGGCAGCATGATTAGGATCATTGTCAATATTCAAAATGGGACAGCTTTGAAAATGATGGTGGCGACTAACATGTAAGACAGGCCATTCCTCTTTTATGTATTCAGTCCTGATATATTTTTTTACAGCACCTCATACTAAATGTATATGCCACACTCAAGACGTGATGCAGCTGTTTCTGCTTCTTATATAACACAAGAAATTGTAATCTTCCGATAGCAATACCATAATGCAAAATTCAAGGAAAAAGCAACAAAGTTGAAAGCTGTCGACAACTCATAACTGATGACTTGCGCCAAGATCAGTAAACCACAATCAACATATAACACCTATAATCAACACATATAATCACACCTACAATCAACAATTATATTCAACACCTACAATCAACACCTAAAATCAACACCTATAATCAACACCAACAATCAACACCTACAATCAACACCTATAATCACACCTACAATCAACACCTATAATCAACACCTACAATCAACACCTACAATCAACACCAACAATCAACACCTACAATCAACACCTATAATCACACCTACAATCAACACTTATAATCACACTTACAATCAACACCTATAATCACACCTACAATCACACCTATAATCAACACCGATAATCAACACCTACAATCAACACCTATAATCACACCTACAATAAACACTTATAATCACACTTACAATCAACACCTATAATCACACCTACAATCACACCTATAATCAACACCGATAATCAACACCTACAATCAACACCTACAATCAACACCAATAATCAACACCTACAATCAACACCTACAATCAACACCTACAATCAACACCTACAATCAACACCTATAATCAACACCTATAATCAACACCGATAATCAACACCTACAATCAACACCTATAATCAACACCTACAATCAACACCTATAATCAACACCTACAATCAACACCTATAATCAACACCTACAATCAACACCGATAATCAACACCTACAATCAACACCTATAATCAACACCTTCCAGGAAAAATCAGTCTGCATATGCTTCAAAAATTGCTGGGACAGGTGGTGGTGCGGATATAGGGATCTACCGACTACAATGAAACTGATTCCATGAATAGAATAGAATAGAATAGAATAGAATAGAATAGAATAGAATAGAATAGAATAGAATAGAATAGAATAGAATAGAATAGAATAGAATAGAATAGAATAATGTCCAAAGAGTGGTCATCCAGTGGATACCATCACACTGTAATATACAAGGAAACGAACACTGAGACAAACTAGCTAAGGAGAGAGGGAGATTACCATAAGAGAACCATCTGGTCTGTAATGATGAAGCCAAATCCATTATCAAAGGCCAGTATAATGAAAAATGAAAACAAGAAAACCCAAAGTATAACAAGAGGAACAGATACCTCCAACTATCAAGGCGGGATCGAGTCATCATACTTCACCTACACACTTGACAACAAAAGAATGAGAAACCACATGTTCACCAAACTCAAAATAGGAACTACCAGCCAATGCCACTTTACCCTGGATAACATAACAACATAACATGTTCTACAGGATTGCCCCCAGTACACAGACCTGAGGAGGACAATGTGGCCCACACTCACCTCCCTGGAAGAGAAACTCTACAGGGCAACCAAATCACTGAAACAGACAGCTGCCTTCAAAGGAGAGCCTAGAGTCCTTGTCTGAATAAGCCATGATCGTAGACAAATAGAATAGAATAGAATAGAATAGAATAGAATAGAATAGAATAGAATAAAATAGAATAGAATAGAATAGAATAGAATAGAATAGAATAGAATAGAATAGAATAGAATAGAATAGAATAGAATAGAATAGAATAGAATAGAATAGAATAGAATAGAATAGTCACAGACTATCCACAGACCAGTCAAACCTTCAATGGATCTTGCTCACAAATGAGTTGCAAATACCTCTTCCCCACTGGAACTATAAGAGAGCAGATTGGGCAAAGTTTGCCAGGCTCACTGATGCATATACCACGCCTATCAACACCCACGAAAAGAAGGTTAATAATATGATAGAGCGGTTAACAAATGGAATCCTTAGAGCTTCTAAAGAATCCATTCCTAGAGGAGCAAGGAGCAAGAACAAACTACAAGCCATACTGGAACAAGGAAATACAAAGACTAGAAGAGGAACTGGACTCTGCCAGAGAACTAGCTGAAACATCACACAGCACAGAGAGCAACATTGCCTACAAAGCAGCCTTGGCCAAATACAGACGTGAGGTCATGATATCAGCAAGACAGAGCTGGACAGACAAAACAGAGAGCCTTAATCTAGACAAAAATGGTAATAAATTATGGAAACTTGCGAAAGCTCTAAACAACGAAAACAACTGCTGACCTTCAATATCATTAGCACACAACCAGAACATCCTCACAGGCAAAAGGGCAGCAAATCTACTGATAGAGACTTACAAAAACATTAGTAGAACAATCATTCCAATAGACAAACAGAAGGCTGCAAGACGGGAAAACCAAGATGCAAAACACGTGCCGTTAGCACTAGAGGAGCATCAGGCGACCATTTTTACCCCAACTGAATTAGATTTTGCCTTCAAAGGATTGAAGCTCAAAAGGTCCCCTGGTAAAGATGGAATCACCAACGAAATGCTCATAAATCTGGGACAGAAAGCCAAGGGCCAGCTTCTAAGGATAATAAATACTAGCTGGAAGAGAGGTCATGTGCCAGCAATCTGGAAAGAAGCTATTATGGTGCTCATCCTCAAGCATAGAAAAGACCCACTAGATCCAAGTAGCTACAGACCAATTAGCTTACTGAGCTACCTGAGTAAACTCATGGAAAGGCTGGTTAACAGAAGACTTATGTGGCATTTGGAGACAAAACAACAAATCGTACCACAACAAAGTGGCTTCCGTCAGCACAGTTAAACTGAAGACCTGGTCACCTACATCGCACAGGAAATAGAGGATGCTCTACAAGAAAAGAAACACACATTGGCAGTGTGGATCAACATGGAGAAGGCTTTTGATAGGGTTTGATAAGAGGGTTTAAAGAACAATCTTTTTTAGACTTGGCATCAAGGGTCGTTTATTCAATTGGGTCTCTCAATACCTTCAGGATAGAACGGTCAGAGTACAAGTTCAAGGTCAACTAAGTAAGAAGGTCACAATCGAACAAGGTGTCCCACAAGGCGGAGTCTTGTCCCTAACACTCTTTTTAATTTTCATAAATGACATCGCAATGGACATTCCACCCCGAATACACTCAGCAATATACGCAGATGATCTGGCGTTATGGGCTCGCGAGGAAAGTATGTCAGTGGCTGGTTCCAGGATGCAAGATGCCCTAGGTGAACTTGAAAAGTGGGCGAACACCTGGTTCTTACCATTAACGAAAAAAAAACTACATATACAATTTTCAGCCTATCAAGAAACACACTCTCTGCAAACTTGAAGATAAAAGACCATATTGGCCAAAATCCAACATATCTTGGCGTCACCATGAATCGCAGAATGACTTGGAAAAATCAGATAGACAGAGCAAGAAAAAAAGCCACAAAACGAACTAAAATTATGAAGAAATTCGCAGGAATGAACTGGGGAGCTGACGCAATATCTTGAAACGACTATACATAGGAAGAGTCAGACCAGTCCTAGAGTATGGAGTCACAGCCTGGGTTATGGCCTCCAAATCACACCTTAGCAAAATTAACAGAACACAGAACCAAGCTGTCCGTATCATCACTGGTGCTATGAAATCTACACCTATCAAGACTCTAGAAACAGTAACAGGTTTACAACCCTTAGATGACAGACGGGTCACTAAAGTATTGCAACAAGCGGAGAAATATAGAAGGCTCCTTAGCCACCCCATGCACCAAAGAATAACTGGTTTTGGATTTGTACGACTAAAGAGGAGCAACTTCGCTGCAATCGCCAATGAACTAACTACTGGAGACCCAGTGCTTTCCCAAACAATACCGAAACCCTTGGGCCCAACCGATATGTCTCCTCATGGGAAACATAAATTACCAGAACTTAAGGAAAAATATAACAGGAATCATGAAAAAAGGCACCCAATCAAACACAGAAAGAAAACACGTAGCAGAAAAACACATACACGATACCTACCCACAGGACTCTTGGTCCCACATATACACAGATGGCTCTGCTACAAATGCCACCAGAAATGGAGGGGGGGGGGGGGGTGTTCTTGACGCTGAATAACCAGGATGAGATCACCAAGTCAATAGCTACTGGAAAATTCTCAAACAACTTTAAAGCAAAAACTGAGGCCCTCAGAGATGCTGTAACACTGGCTACTCAACACAAAAATAACAAGCACAATAAATTGGTGATTCTGACTGATGCACTGTCAGTACTATCAGCTCTAAAAAGTCCCAAGAACAATGAACTAGATGACTGAGAACAACCCTTGATCAACTATGCAATAACTTCCAGAGAGTAGTCATTCAGTGGATACCATCACACTGTAATATACATGGGAACGAACGCGCAGACAAATTAGCTAAAGAGGTAGGGAGATTACCACAAGAGAACCATCCGCTCAGTTATGATGAAGCCAAATCCATCCTCAAAGGTCAGTACCATGAAAAATGGAAACAAGAACACCCAAAGCATAAAAAAAGGGACGGATACCATCAACAATCAAGGAGGGATCAAGTCATCATACTTTGCCTACGCACTGGCCACAATAGAATGAGGAATCACATATTCACCAAATTCAAAATAGGTACAACCAGCCTATGTCACTGTACACTGGACAATATGACTACAAAACATGTTCTACAGGATTACCCAGGACACAGACCTGAGAAGAGCAATGTGGTCCACACCCACCTCCCTAGAAGAGAAACTATATGGGGCAATCGAATCACTTAAACAGACAGCTGACTTCATGAGAGAGTCTGGAATCATACTCTGATTGAGTCTTGATCGCAGAGAGAAAGATAGAGAGAGAATAGAATAGAATAGAATAGAATAGAATAGAATAGAATAGAATAGAATAGAATAGAATAGAATAGAATAGAATAGAATAGAATAGATAGCTAGCCACATTCTGGTGCCTTCATCAGAGTATGAATGGCACAACACGACACAGAGGCATACCAGACTTTCAGAGCACAGGCCAGGATATGGCACAAATCTGATGAGAGCAAAGGGAAGGCCCTGCTTGTCCGCTACATTGAGCAGACGGACCAAAGAAATGAGGTTGTAAGAATGAAGATACGGGGATCGCTGTCAAAATTGTGTAAGGATGTAGTGCTGGAAGAAGATCTCACAATCACAACCGATACCATTCGGACAACACTTAAAAGGTCACACAACACTGCACCTAGTCCAGATGGTGTTCGGTACGATGACATAGGCGATTTAGCTGACGACGACTTGACAAAACTGGCCAATGAGTTTAATGCCAGCATTCGGAGTGGCCAGATTAAGGAGGAGTGGCTACACAGCTACTTACTACCGCTACCGAAGCCAAACAAGGACCATTCTCAGATCAGTGCCTACAGAAACATCACAATGCAGAACATTGTGGGCAAGCTGCTGGAGAAAATAGTTGCCCGTGTCCTCACCTGTCACCTTTAACAGAAATGCGCATTCCCACCCACACTCGGAGGTTATAGATATCACAAAGAGACATGGCTCAATGCTGCAGTCTTTGCCTATGACGTCTTCGAAGGCTTCCACAGATGAGAGGAGACGTGCTGCTGCTATAGATCTAGAGGATGCATACAACAGGGTACCATTTGAATACCTCATGCTTATGCTCTTGAAACTGGCGGTGCACCCCTTCCTCATTAGATGGATCACTGCGGCACTGTTTCAGAGGAAGGTGATACTCAGATGTGGAAGTTGGTCTTCCAAGCTAACATCCATTTGTCCAGGGCTGCCACAAGGCTTACCATTGTCACTAGTTCTATTTAACGTGTACACAATAATGATCACAAAACAACAACTGGATGGGAGGGGAAGAACTATGACTTTTGCTGATGATATTCTGGTATATTGACAGGGAAGAGACAGACGGGGAATCGCCTCCACAATGCAAGACAAACTCGATCGCATTTCTTCCTGGTGTGGGGTTTCAGGTGCCTTGGTTAATCCTAATAAAGCATCATTTTCATGGTTCTCCCTTAACAATCATATCGTTAATACGACCACACCGGTAGTACGAATGGGAGCTGATGAGGTGACCAGGGACAAGTTGATGACATACCTCGGAGTTAAGTTTGATCGCAGCCTGTGTTTTCGGGACCACGTCAACAATGTGAAAACAAAATCCCACAAAGGATTAGCCGCCTTAAAGGTCATGGCAGCTGCCAACATCGAGCAGAGGCTACTTACTCTTCTGTTCCAGGGATTAGTCCTCACACCAATCGAGTATGCCCTGGCAATTCTTACTCTCAGTACGACTCAAATTGATAGGCTGGAGAAAATACAAAATGAAGCCATGCGCATTATTTTGGGATGTACAAGGGACACTCCCTGTGTAGCAATGAGGTATCTTCTTGACTTTCCAACCATGGATGACAGAATCAAGAACTGGAGAGCACGAGCATACCTGACGATTAGTACAGATAAACAGCATCCATTGGATTGCACCACGTGCTCAAACACAGGGAAAGGTGCCAGGCTAAAAAGAGGCAAATCATGGGTGGGCCGAGCAGAAGATGTCATCAAACAGGTCTGTGGGCTTACCAATATTAGCGATGGTGCATGGGCATTTACAGCACGCCGGCAGGCAGAATAGTGAAAGAAGACCGTGGTGCATACGTCATGACCACGAGTAGCATGACAATGGAGGTGATGGCAGTAACCTAGGCATGCATTTAAATGGTTAGAGTCACAAGACTAACCCCACGCAAGTATACTGAGTGATTCGATGAGCATGAAAAAAAAAGTGGAGGCGGGCTATGTACACATGCAATGGGTAGAGTCATTGCAGAAGTCCAAAATACATAAGGTCACCTTTGTCTATGTCCCTGGACATGCGGGAGTACGGGAAAATGAAAGAGCGGACAGGTTGGCTAGCTGCACTGTCGTTGAGGACAGGCAACCAATGGATCGGGTGGACATCATCAATGCCCTCCGAGATGTGGGAAGAGCACAGGATTTCGACAAACACAGATCCACGTCACTTCTTCGGATGATGGAAATGGGAGTTAAGATGGGCACAGCCAGAAAATCTTAGTGGCCGTGTAAGAAGACTTATCAACCAACATAGAACTGGAGTCGTAAGTCGCTGGACACTGCGGGACTTGCTGAGGAGGGGATCTGAGCACCTATGGACATCTTCGGAGTGCAATGATGATGACCCGCAAATAACTCAAAGAATAGAATAGAATAGAATAGAATAGAATAGAATAGAATAGAATAGAATAGAATAGAATAGAATAGAATAGAATAGAATAGAATAGAATTATCCAGATCTTGCTTCACCTCTTCACTGTGCCCCTAGAAACAGTTTAATCAGTCCAGTATGACCAAGTAAGTAGGGCTCAAGAGAAAAGGCAACCCAGTACTCAAAAATGTCATTCTAAAGTCAGACGTGTTGGACTTGATGACATAAATATCACAGTTATACTTCAAACCACAACATACAAAAATGATGTCCACTTAACATGTTTTTAAGGGCTGATGACAGAGAAGACTATTTATTCCTTTAGTAGCCATCGGGTAAATGCAAGAAAGAGTAAGATTACCTCAGTTTAATAGAAGAAGAGAGTAAGGAAAAAGTAAAAGTGCTGTTGTAACAACAGCATTTTTTGTTTTATATTACAATGATCAGTACCGCCTATGAGACTCAAGTGATGTGGTCAATTGTAGTGGCTATTCTGGTATTTTGATAACTGTTTGAGAATTCTAAAGTTTGTCCTGGTTGTTTTGCAATGATAAGACATTTTTTATCAACAAGTACCATCACTGCAAGAATTATGGGAATCCTCATTTTGTTAGTAATATGGCTATTTATATTTAATACTCTTAGGGAGGAATAAAGAAAAATCTTGGTCAGTTATAGCATGTTGGCACTGTTGACCAAAGGTGGCTAGATTTCTTCCTTAGGTGTAGACACAATTAAAACGCCATGATACAATAACATCTTACATTACAAAAGTCACAAGATATTAACCTACCTCACTGCATTTAGCTGTGACTTCTTGTACAATATTTCCTGCTTCATCATAGAACTTTAATCTTTCCTTTTGAAAGTCATTGGGGCCCCAAGTGGTACCAGGTCTTGATGAACCAACCTGATGATCAATGAAAAAATGTTTTTCTGAGTTAAAGGTATATTTATAAAATAAAACCTCAAACATGCAGGAATATAAATGTACTAGGGCAAGCCAGATGTGTACACAACTAGGAAAGCTACTAGAACAGTGACACACATACAAAGTCATCAGCTGAAAGTGGCTGATCACCTATGGGTTTGCCCAGAGTGTTGTGTTTTTAACTCTAACTATAAAGGACAATTTCCTTGCGCAATATGAAAGAAGGCAAAGCTCCTGGACCAGATAATATAACTAAAGAAAAGATTGAAGCCATGGGTGATTTTGGAATAGAAATAATTACAAAAATATTGAATGATATCTACAACAGCGGATATATACCAGACGACATGCTCAAATCAATATTCATAGCCCTACCAAAGAAATCGGGTGTGATTGAATGCGATGATCATCGCACAAAAAGCCTTATGAGTCATATGACTAAGATATTACTAAGAATCATCATGCGAAGAGTGCGAAACAAAATCAATCCAGAAATTAGCGATGAACAGAGTGGTTTTGTTTGAGATAAAGGAACAAGCAATGCCATTTATATCATAATATCTTTAGTAGAAAGAGCCATAGAGGTGAAAACAGATCTATACCTATGTTTCATAGAATACACCAAGACATTTGACAAAGTAAAGCACCAAGAAATAATCAACATTTTAGAAAGCATAAACATAGACAGCAAAGATCTAAGAATAATAAAGAACATGTACTGGCAACAAACAGCGGCCATAAGAACTGGAAACCAATTGGGAATGTTTCAACAAATAAAACAGGGTGTTAGACAAGGTTGTGTGCTGTCACCAGATTTAATATTTATAGTGAGATTATTTTAAGATCCATAAGGGGCATGCCTGGAATATCAATTAGAGGTCATAATATAAATAATCTAAGGTATGCTGATGATACAGTATTAATCGCTAAGAGTGAAATGAGTTACAAGAAATGTTGGACATTATAGTGAAAGAAAGCAAAAATAAAGGACTCAGCCTTAAAAGCAAAAAGACAGAGGTAATGGTAACAATAAAGAAAAAGACATCACCTCAGTGCAAAATATAGACAAGTGGAACAATATTAAAACAGGTAAATGAATTTAAATATTTGGGAACTTTGTTAACCTCAGACGAAAGATGTACAAAAGAGGTGAGATGCAGAATGGCTCAGGCAAAAGCAGCTTTCCAAAAAATGAGGAAAATACTATGCAATCCATTTTTGACAATAGAAACAAGAAAAAGAGTTCTTAAATGTTACGTAGAGCCAGTCTTAACATATGGATGCGAATCATGGACAATAGGACAACAGACAAGAAAATCACTGGAGTCTGTAGAAATGTGGTTTTACAGAAGAATGTCGAGAATACCATGGACAGCGAAGAAGAGTAATGAAGAGGTTCTGAGAGAGGTCAAAGCAAAAAGAGAGCTAATTTTCAATGTTAGGAAGAGACAATCATCATTTTTTGGCCATGTAATTAGAAGGGAACAACTTGAATATATTGTAACAACTGGAAAAATTGAGGGACGAAGAGATAGAGGGAAGCAAAGAGAAAAAATAACAAACAGCTTAAGAGAATGGCTTGGCAGAAGGTCAACAACAGAAATGATAAATAGCTGCCGAGATTGAAAGTTGTGGAGAGACATAATCACCTATGCCACTAGGCCCGGTACTTGATGATGATGATGATAAAGGACAATAAAGAGGCAGTGCACTTCTGTGACAAGTGTTTAACAATACCATATGTTCTCAACTAATTTTCCCAGATAATGAAATGAGTGTACATTAAAGCTGCAGTTGCTCACTGGTTGAGTATACACCTAAGTAATGTAAAGAACCCCCGTCACGCCAAATGGCGTATAGGAATATGGTGTTAGTGACCATAAATTTTACAGACCTACGGCACATGGTTTTTGGGGTAATGTGGTTGGTATTACGCCCATGCCGCTTTACTTTCCCAGAAAAAAATCTGGTATCCATTAAAGGCTGGGTGAACCGGAAGCCATCAATTGGGATCGAACCCTACCTCTTGTCCTTTGTAGTCTAGGTCACTAACCACTGAGCTCAAGCGGCTCCCGAGTATACACCTAGCTTACCATTAAAGGTTATTCCTTCTTATCATGCCCATTTGGATACCATGCCTTGACCATAGTCAAGGGGAGAAAAAAATAGAGCTACTGCCACATGCATGTTGTAAGAGGTGATTAAGAAGGTTGGGGTCAAAGTCTTTGCTAGTACTATAGAGTTCATGTATATGAGCTGAAGCAATCTTCGGTGTTTTCAATAATGTATAGCGGGTATGTCATATAATGGGGAACATGCTGAGGGATCTTAGTACTGTGAAGTTATATGTTGTGCAATGAAGATGATCTGTTGACTGAAATAAACTAAACTAAACATTCATTTTCATTTAAAATTGTATTACCAATTGTTGTTGTTCTCAAAACTATGTCAAATTCTAATATACAATTGCTGACATCACCCTTGTGCATGTCTATCATCTCCACCACAGATGCACCTGAGCCTTCAGTACTTTGTCACAATCTCTCATAAGATTTGGATTGCATATCTGGAAATATTTTGTTTTGGTCTGAGGCATATATAAGACTAATTTCAGGGGGACAGATTTGTTTACAACACTCAGAAAGATTCACAAATACACAAATAATCAACAACAGTAAAAACAAAAGACTGCCTGAAGCAAGATCAAAAACCGTACTTCTTGATGCAGCACCCTACCACTATAGACCTGTTCTACAGCAAACTGCCAGTTTATAACTGTCCCACAATTACATTCTCCTTACTTATCACTCTCCAATAAATGATCACAAAGAAACTTCAAAATATTCTTTGTCAAATTCTAGTTTCCATTACAAATGCACTTGGTGCAAACCTGTTAGTTCTTTCATCGCCATAGATTCTAGAGTGACCAGATATAGGGTTGCAAGTCTTACGTTTTTCCCGCAAGATTCACATTTCTTCATTACATTTTATGGCTTATGCTTTTCTTTTTTCCTTTAAATTGATTTCTCATGTTTTTCCTTGCATACACAAAATTATTGGATGATATTGTAAAATTTGCAGGAAACTGAAAATATGAAACCATTTTTTCTCATGGTTAAAAAAGTTTTATTCATTTTTATCAATAATAAGAAATGACATGTAATTAATGTAAAACTGTCAATGCTCTATTCATTTTTACCAAATTGGAAAGTGTATTTTTTATGTTATCATGTCACTACACCTCTCAATTGTATCTTGTAGCCTCAATTAGTTATTAATGTAGTTATTAGTAGGGGTGGTAGTTGTAGTAGTAGTGGCAGTAGTAGTAGTATCAGTGGTAGTGGTAGTAGCAGTGGTAGTAGTAGTAGTAGTAGCAGGAGTAGTAGCAGCAGCAGTAGTAGCAGCAGCAGTAGTAGTAGTAACAGCAGCAACAGCAGCAGTGGTAGTAGGTAGTGGTACTATTAGATTACATATCACATGTTGGGCCAGAGCCATAAGATAAAGTGTCATTAATATTTTATGAAAAGTGAAAATCTTCCTTTTTTTATTTACAAAAGCTATGAAATCTCTCTCTCTTTCTCTCTCTCTCTCTCTCTCTCTCTCTCTCTCTCTCTCTCTCTCTCTCTCTCTCTCTCTCTGTGTGTGCAAGCATGCGTGTGCACAGGCGTGTGTGTAAAAAAAAAAAAAAAAGAGCAGCATATTTTTGACCTTATAATATAATATGAATTGAGAGCCCCATGTTATAAATGATCTCTTGAAAGCCAATGCAGTACAGCAGTAACTGCTTCAACTTCCTCTCTCATGTTTGAAGTGGATGACCTCCTTGGGATGGAAATAAATGTGGGACAACTCTCCCCAAATGTGACTTTTTTTGCACAAAATTTGTAATGGGTCTAAGAATTAATAACTTAGTCAACTCCAAGGCATAAAGATCGCCAACAGTATTTCTTTCACAGGGATTAATTATACCAAAAATATATTTTGCTAATCAATATAAAGTGTCACCATAATATATTGCATACTTGAAAAAGCATTTATAATTAAATGCGCACAAATTCATCGTCATTTTAATGTATACAATTTACAGTCAACACATGTTTCTTTTATACTTGAATTCTTACCACAACATATGGATTTCCATCAGGTGTCTGCTGTTGGATATTATAGATATCAAATCCTAAATTTCCATTTCCATTTGCGTCAAAAACATTGTACTTTAGATTTCCTTGCTGTCGAGTTTGATCTTTAATATATTTAATAACTGAATCTGTATTTTGACGAAAGTAGTTGCATGGAAATTCATCTTCACACAACCTGGAAATCATTGCATACATAACATGAGATAAGTCAAAGGAAGTAACAAAGTGGAGATGATACATGAGCAGCTTACAAGTAAGAATTATGAGAGTGTAATGTTTGAAATAAGAATGATACAGGTCCAAGATTTGAAATAAAATAATACAAGTGCAGTGTTATAAAGTCATCATCAAGTACCGGGCCTAGTGGGGTAGGTGATCATGTTATAAAGTAGGACTGATATAAGTGCAATGTTATAAAGTAGGACTGATATAAGTGCAATGCTTTGAAGTCAGAATGGTACAGGTACTGTATTTAAATTGAATGATTAATTAAATGTTTTGAAATGATATAAGTGATATGTTTTCAGGAGAGGACAATAAAAGTTCAGTTTCTTGATGTAAGAAAATAAAGTTGATAGCCTATCTCATTAGAATGACACCTAACTAGCTACCAAAGTGTGCCTGATAGCCAATTATTTAACTGTAAGGATCAAGGAAGACTCAGCTGGATAGACAATAACATAGAGATCCTGCAGCAGTGTATCCAGGAGTTGTCAGTTTGACATGCAGCCAAGGATGACTGCAGCTCCCCACAATGCTTCATAACATGTGGATTACATCTAAAGATGAAGAAGGGATTAGCACCAAACCAGGAGATTTCACTTTCTCAGATAAAAACATTGAGTCTTTCTTTATCTTCTTCTTGCAATAACCCTGGGGTTTCGCTGGGGCACCATTGACTGAATTAATCAACTTTTCTCATTTCTCTCTATCTTCAGAGTTCTTTGGAACTCATTACGCTTGAACTTGAAACACAATCAAGAAAATGACTGAAGGCAAAAGAGATATAGTTAGTGAATATTTATAATCATCAGGGCCGTTAACAACAAAAATTAATAAAACATCAGAATAACAAATGACAAAAAAAATGTTCTGATACAGAGAAAGAAAAAATAACTCATTTGGTGTATATTAAATGAATTTATAATTACATTTAGTTGTGAAAGTAATTAATTATAATAAATAGCGAAAGTTTCAGGACAGATTATATCATTGTTATATGGACAATTAATGACATAATTGATGAACAAATGAGAACAATATGTCATGAAGATCAAAATGAGCTAATGCCATCTGATAATGAACCATTTATTCATTCATTTTCCTCTTGGGCGTGACGACAGCACATAGGACAAACGTCACAGTTCTCCACGATTCACAATTTACTACTAGTTTTTGTAGTTCTTGGTTGATTCTTAGTCCCATGGTTGAGCTTACACTAGTAATTCTTCTGTGTAGTGAATCTCTGGGTCTACCTTGATTTCTTTTACCAAATGGTTTCCACAGTAATGCTTGATGGGGAAGTCTTTCTTCATTCATTTTCAGCACATGACTGATGTATTTCCAATGCCTTCTTATAAATAGCTCCAAACATATTATTGTTTTGATTCGTCTCTTATCCTTTCATTTGAAATGTATTTTTCCAACTTTTGTTTGAGATCCTAAGAAGACTCTTTTCAAAGGTATTTAATTTCCTATTGAAAGTCTTGGTGTATTTTCAACTTTCACATCCATACATTCCACTGATCTATACATAGATTTTAATTTAACAACACTTTTATTTATATGTTAGCTTAGTTACATCATACAAATCAAAAGGTAATTTCTTTACAACATATGTTGTCTGCTTTCCTTCAATATATATTTTTTGTTGCTCTGCTTTTCATTTTCTTATCCTTTAACATAATAAAAAATATTGTCAATTAGTTTGGATATTGTCATCATCATCATCATCAAGTACCATGCCTGCTGGCGCAGGTGATCATGTCTCTCCACAAATTTTGATATTGATAGTTATTTATCATTTCTATTGTTGACCTTCTTGGATATTGTAGGGCAGCCAAAAACCCTTTCCCTCTGTTCAGTCAGTAGCATACATCACAGAGTGCCTTGTGATCAATCTACCTTTGGTATCTCTACCTATACTGTTTTCTGCCAGCTATTGTTTCTCTGGGTATAGTAACCTATTTTATTTACCTTATTGTTTCTGAATCTGGGTATATTCAGTTCTAACATTAGCAGCTTGTTGTATCATCTTTACCTTTTGGTTGTTTCTGATGAACAATTCTTAGTTGGTGATTTTGTTTGGCCAGAACTTAGAAAAATGTTCTTTGTTATTTCATGTGAAATCTCAGTCTTGATGTTTTCTATTGTTGACCTCATACATTAGGATCCATAAGGAATCATTCAATCATTATCTCTTATATACCTTTAACAAGAACTTGTTTTTCAGCTGGAATATGTTTAGGTAAACTTTTATTATATTAATTGTCCTGGGATAAATATTTTATAAGTATAAATAAGAAATAATATTTTCTAAAGTATAAATAAGATTTTCCGGTTGGATCCAAAATGGAGGATTTGTTTTTCTCCCGCTTGGTATAGAACCGTTGATTAGAGGTTTTACAAGCCGTTATCGTAAACACATGTTTGTTAATGAAATGTAGACCTGATACAGAATGTGTAAATTAGCAGTAGATAATAGTGAAAGTATTTTCGACCCGAAACTTATCAGCACAAACACAAAACTTAGACTATTCAAATCAAACGTACTATCTACCCTTACATATACATGTGAGAGCTGGAAAACAACAAAAGACATAGAAACAATGTTGAACGCATTTGAAAGTAAATGTCTAAGGAAAATACTTGGTATAGCATGGGACGAATTAAAAACAAATGAAGAAATGATAGAAATCACCAATCAACCACTAATATCTTCAGTAATCAAGAAAAGACGATGGTCATATGTTGGACATATGATGAGGAGAGATAATAACGTGTCTTTTCAAAAGTACCTACCACCACCTCCCTTCCTCATACAAATATAAAAAGACAAAGCTGTACCACCCTTTTCATCTTGATTCACAGAAACTACAAAATGATTAAAAGTGTAGGCATTGAACCAATCATAAGTTACATGCAGAAACACCAAATAAACTGTTTTGTCCTTCTAAAAAGAATGTTGTACAAGTCCTTACCATACAAAGCATATATTAAAAGAGGAGAAAGGAAAAGAGCAAAAGATAAAGAGTAAGATGGACCGACAACATCAAGGAAATACTACAATAGCATCAACTGGCAATGACTGAAGCCACAAAAATGAGCAGTATCCAGAACTTTGTATCTTCCTGTACAAGAAGAAGTGAAGAAAGAAAGAGAAAGAGACAAAATGATTGTGTCGCCTAGTCTCACATTATCAGACAATCAATGTTTGTGGGTTATTTGAAGACAGAAACAAATTAACAGCGGACATTTTCATCATGAAGCCTTTTGGAGAAATTGAAAATTTAAACTTTAGAGTGCCATTGGAGAAGAAAGTAGACAATTGATCAACAAAATTAATTTCTTTGATCCTTCTCTTGACAAAAGTAAGCATACCAACACATCAAAAGCCTGGTACACCACAATTTTCTCATCTTTAAATACCCAAACATTTCTGGATAGGCGGCCGAGCAGATATTGGTGGGAACTCCCGTGCTAAGACGCTGGTTCAAGTCTAGTACTTTACCTTTACCTTTCTCATCTTAAAGAATTTCTTCTACCTTTTTAGCTCCATGTGGAGCATAGGTCTTCAACAAACACTTTCCAAGTCGTTCTGTTTTTTGCCATTCTTTTAAGATCATTCCATGTCTTCCCCATGTCTTCCCCATCATCTTCATCTCTGCTTCTATCTGTCTTCTCCAAGAATTCCTTGGTCTTCCTCTTTGTCTTTTCCCGTGGGGATTCAAAAAAAGGGCCTGTTGTGTAATACTCTCAGTTGGCTTCCATAGTGTGTGTCCTATTCAGCGCCATCGTCTTCACTGTATCTCTTTATCCACTGGTATTTGACTGGTACATTTCCATAATTCTATGTTAGTGATTTTGTCCTGCTATTTCCATCCTTTTATTCTGCGTAAGCATCCATTTATGAAAGTCTGTATCTTCGTGATTGTCAATTTTGTTGTTCTCCATGTTTCACAACCATATAATAGGACCACCTTAACATTTGAGTTGAAAATTTTTATTTTTGTATTTAACCAAATTTATTTGGATTTCCATATGTTTCCCAGTGCAATGAAAGCTCCTCTTGCTTTTGATATCCTTATTTTGATATCATTTTCTGTTCCTCCCTCTTTATCTATATTACTGCCCAGATATATGTAAGATTGTACATCTAATAGAGGTATTTCTCCTAGTTTTATTTGGTTATTGCCAGCTGTATTAATTCTCATAATGTTGGTCTTATTTCTATTAATCTTCAGTCCTAGCTGTTGTGATCTCTCATCAAGTATGCTCATTTTATCCTGCATCTGTTGATGGCTGTGTGATAGGAGAGCTATGTCATCAGTAAAGTCTAAATCATCAAGTTGTTTGGTCAGTGACCACTGGATTCCATTTCTGTTGTTTTGAGTTATTTTCATAATCCAATCTATGGCCAGTAGAAAGAGAAATGGAGACAGAAGGCATCCCTGCCGTACTCCTGTTCTTATTTCAAATGCTTCTGTAAGCTGTCCTTCATGCACCACACTACATTTCGTTCCTTCATATATTGTTTTTATCAGGTTAATAAACTTTATGGGGATTCCGTAATGACTCAACAACTTACAAAGCATTATTCTGTCTAAACTATCAAATGTATTTCCGTAATCTAGTAGCCTCCGTCAGTCATAGCTGACTATGGATTTTTCAGCGCCCCTAGAAATGTTATTTTTTCCTTTCTTTTCTTTTGCCGTGTATTCTGTTTCTCTATGAGTCTGTCTGCTTCTTCTTTGAGGTGAACCTTTAGAGTGTGTTTCCAGAGATTGCGGTCTACAGCTATGTCTTCCCATGCTGCAGGGTTTATGTTCAGATTCTTCATGTCACGTTTACACACATCTACAAATTGAAGTTTTGGGCGCCCCCTAGTTCTTTTACCATATGCCAGTTGTCCGTAGAGTATATCTTTTGGTACGCGGCTATCTTTCATACGGTGTACATGGCCAAGCCAGCATAACCTACGTTGTTTGAGCAGCGTGTATATATTCAGTAGGTCTGTGCGAGTCAGGACCTCCACGTTTGTCACTTTATCCTTCCAGGTGATACCAAGATATTTCCGTAATCTATGAATCCAATATAAAGTGGGGATTTTAGTTCTAAACTTTGTTCAACTATTATACGTAGAGTAGTTATTTGATCAGCACATGATCTGTTCTTCCTAAAACCTGCTTGTTCATTTCTCAAGTGTTTCTCTATGGCCTCTTTTAGTCTCTCCAGAATGATTCTGCTTCATATTTTTCCTGGCACTGATAGTAGCATAGTTCCCCTATAATTTGTGCACTCCTGTAAACTTCCTTTCTTTGGTAGTTTCATCATATAACCTTCTTTCCAGTCTAGGTATTTCTTCCCTCTCCCAAATTTTATCTAATAGATTATGTAGCATCTTGGTAGAGGTGTTAATATCTGCTTTGATGGCTTCCAAAGGAATTTCATCTGGTCCTGTGGCTTTACCATTTTTTAATAGTTTGATGGCTTTCATTATTTCTTGTTTGCTTGGTTTTCCACAGTTAACATGTAACTCTTCTTCTGCTGGTAGTATATCTGGTGGATTATTTGAGCCGGGTCTATTCAAATGTTCTTCAAAGTGCTCTTTCCATCTCTCCATTTGTTCCCTTATATCACTAAGCGGATTTCCTTCCTTATCTTTAATAAAGGCATTGATCTGTTTGTATTTTCCACTTAATTTCTTTGTGCTGTTGTACAGTTCTTTCATATTCCTTTTATTTGCTGCTTCTTCTGCCTCTTTAGCTAGTTCATCTACATATTTCCTCTTATCCCTTTTAATGCATCTTCTCACTTATTTGTAAGCTTCCTGTGTCTTGGCTTTATTACTTCTCGTTTTGCTTTTATTTATGTCTGCTTTCTTGTTCTTTCTTTCTTTAATTTTGTCCAGGGTCTCTGCTGTCAGCCATGCCTTATTCTGACATTCTCTTTTCCCCAGTGTTTCTTCGCATGTCTCTTTCCATATATCTTTTACCTGTTTCCAATGATCTTCTATATTTATTGTATTTTCTAGTTGTTGGAGGACTTGGTATTTGTTTGATATTGTGACTGCGAATTTATTTTTAATTACTTGTTCTTTAAGAAACCCTACATTGAAATACTTTCTACCCTTATTCGTTGTAGTATACCTTTTTAGTTTAATTTTAAGTTTGGCTATCATAAGATGATGATCAGAAGCTACATCTGCCCCTCTATATACTTTTACATCCTGTAAGGATGACTTAAACTTATTATTAATACATATGTGATCAATTTGATTTTCCATTCTATGATCTGGTGACACCCATGTAGCTTTGTGTATTCTTTTATGCTGGAATATTGTTCCTCCTAGGCTCACTTGATTAAGGGCACAGAAATTCACAAATATCTCTCCATTCTCATTTATATCTCCAAGTCCATGTTTTCCCATAATCTCTTCGAAGCCTCTGTTGTCTGATCCTACTTTAGCATTTAGATCCCCCATCAAGATTATAATATCCTTGTCTCATCTTGCATCCATCTGACATTGTAGCTGTTTATAGAAATCATCTTTAACTAAATCATCTTTATCGTTGGTTGGTGCATAGCATTGGATAATGTGTAATTTTATTTTGTTTTTGGCTGTTTTAAATGTTGCTCTCATTAGTTTCGGTCCTACTGCTTCCCATTCTATTAGTGTCTTCTGTGCATTCCTTGATAGCATTATAGCTACCCCTTCACTATGTTGTGCTCCAGGTTCCTGGTGTCCTGATGACAAAATCATCTCTCCTGTATTTAGTTTTATTTTTCCCGTTCCCAGCCATCTTGTTTCACACATTCCCAGAATATCTATCTTGTAGTTTGTCATTTCTGCTGCTACCTGTGCAACTTTTCCTTGTTCGTTTAGAGTACGAACATTCCAGGTGCCAATCTGGAGAATTTCCTGGTAGACAAAGGGTGAGTCGGCAACCCGGACTCCTTACGGCTTTCTCCGGCTTGCGCATATGGCTCTTAGACAGAGAGCCCTTCTCTTTCCTGGATGGCGGATTTACTTTTTCTCTCTTTGACTTGTCCATGTTTGTGAAGTTTTTTCGGCTTATTTTTTTACAGTATGGGATAGCCAGTCCCATGCCCAACCCTCCTTTCTCGCCTCTTACAAACATGCCTGGTAGGGTACAGCGCCACTATTCTCTACTCCCCTTTCAGGCCCCCTGCAGCGCATGGGCGCTTAAAGAATTACCTTTACCTTTCTCATTCTTAAATAATTTGGTGATAGAATTTCTGGTAAACTTTTTAGAGATAAAGTCCTACCTTTATTTATGTTCTGTGTTCTACTCAGATGTGTCCTGAACCAGGTTTTTAAAAAAAAACATGCTTACTTGCTCTTTGCTTCTGCTAAGCCATTGCCCAATGCATAAACAGCATTCATTACTTGTGTCACTCTCTGTTCTCCAGCTCTTGCATCAAGCTGCTCTTTTGAAAATTTCTGGTTTGGATCACAGTCTCTGAAAGGATGAAAGGAGTAGAGTTAAAATGATGACTGCTTGATTCTAATTGTGATTAAGTGATTGGTGAAAACACTTGATGTGACATGAGTTCACGTCATTCGGATGAAAGAGATGGGAGTTAAGATGGGCACAGCCAGAAATGAGAAACTTAGTGGGCATGTAAGAAGACTAATAAACCTACACAGAACTGGAGTCGTAAGTCGCTGGACACTTCGAGGCTTGCTGAGGAGGGGGATCCGAGCACCTATGGACATGTTCGGAGTGCAATGAGGATGACCTGCTAATAACTCAATAACTTGATTGAATAATGAATGAACTATATTTAGTATGAATAGATGAAAATACAAGAACTTATGAACTTACAACACAGCTAGAGAGAGCAGGTGGCCAAATTGGTAACTCATCATGCTCCAAAACAGGAGAACACAGGTTCAAATCCTGGTAGGGTCAAAAGTTTTTCTATCGGGGATGAAATAAAAGCTCATCAAAACATCTCATGGCAATTGCTCAGGATAAGCAGCCTTTATTTTCCGATCCTATATGTTTCCCCAGCAGACATTTGTAATGGAACAATACTGTAGAGATAGTTTTTTAGTTCTATTATCTATCTATTGACCTTTCGTGCCATAGCTGGCCCATAGGGCATAGACCCAGATACTCTTTCTATTATTTTTTTAGTTACAGTTAAATTAATTGACATATTTTGTTCAATTTTTTTATTTGAGAAGGCAATTCTTTACCAATTTATTCTATTGTTATAATTATTAAAAATCATCTAGACAGTTTCTTCTTCTCCATCTTGACTTAGACCTACATATTTGCATAGTGGTCTTTAACTAGACAGTTAAATGAGTATGACATTTTTTTATATTAACAATTTACCTTAATTTGTATGGATTCATTGGGCCATGTTAGAGTCTCCGTGGTTGAGTGATTAGTGAACTGTTCCTTGACCAGAAAGGTCTGGGTTCAATTGTTAGGAGTGAATATTTTTTTTTAGAATATTATGGTTCTGGGGTTTACCCAGTCTCTAAAAATTGGTACCAGAGGTTTCTATTGGAAGTAAGGGTGGCTTTGCATGATACCAACCACATCACCTAAACATGTGCTGTTGGTCATAGAAAATATATGGTCATGGGCACCATTTTCCCATAAACCTATCAAGGGATGGAGGACACCTTTGGCCCAATGCCATGTAATGATATCTGCAGGTATTTCTGAGTTCCCTTGTAGTTCTGTACAAGTTGTTTCATTTTTCAGGTTTTTGAGGAAGTTGAGCTGCTCTGATGTCAGTGAGCTTTGGACAGTCAAAAAGGTGATGTTCTACTGTTTCATGTGGGTGTACACAGAATGGACATGCTAGCATTTGGTTTTGTTGTATTCTACTGATGTGGTTGTTCAGTGGTTCTACTGATGTGGTTGTTCAGTGGTTCTACTGATGTGGTTGTTCAGTGGTACATGACCGGTTCTCAGGTCTGGAGATGCTGGTTTGGTTTATTATTTTTAAGCTGTTAATTTTGTCATTGGGATTTGGCCTTGACATGTATTTAAAAAAGATCTCTCCCTGTTTTTTCCATGGCCCATCCATTCAGCCAATTTTCTCTACTGTTAGAGTTTATGATTTGTTTGGCTGCCTTTATGAGATGTTGATGTTAAATTATGTCTGTCTGGATCCTCTCTTAGCTAATGTATCTGCCTTATAATTTCCTGATGTGTTGGAGTGTGGAATCCATTGCAACACTAGCCTTATGTTATGTCTGTTAATAAGGTTATCTATATCTATGGTGAGTTGTGTGAGTTCTGGCTTGTTTATGTTACTACCTAGCACCTGCAGAGCTGATTTGGAATCTGTAAAAATGGCTATATTTATTTTCTTTGATGGTATGGTATCGAAAACAGTAGTCAGATGATACACTACTGCTTGCAAGGCTGTTATATCTGCTTCATAATTGTTGCTGACTTCACCACATGGATCACATAGCTCTTCTGCTGTTCCACCTAGATAATGTGTCAGAATCCAATATCCAGCTTTGAAAGTTACCTTTGTGGCTGCATCATCACTACATACGTGTATCCAGTCATCTGGACAAGTATTAATGGTTTTCCTTGCAGCAGTTGTTATTGATACTGGGTCAGCATTTTTCTCTACCTCTTTATCTGATGGGGGACTGGTTGGTCTTGGGGTAAGATGCCATTCTTGAGACAGAGAGGTTGTGAGTTCAAATATCAGTTGTGATTTTTATTTGTGATTTCTCTCTGTGGCAGCCACCCCTGGTCTCAGTAGTTAGGCCCAGCTTGAAATGCCAATTATTCACCAATGGAAAAAATATGAGTACCTCTGAAGACAGAGTTATCTGCCTGTTTGGAGAGGGACCTCTGTGCACATGGCTGCCAGGAAAAAATGGATTAACACATACAATTCAGTTTCTAGTGTCCTGGGACTTCACCAGAGGTGAAAGCTGGCAAATGAAAAAAAGAAAAAATCTATTCTGTCATATTTTTCTATACAGATTTCTGGGTTTATATATTTTGCATTTGGTGACAGTTCTTTGATGACTCTTGATGTTTGTTGACATTTCTCAAGTAAGTGGTACTTCTCTTGTATATTCCTGACATTCTCCAAATTTAAGATGTGTTTGGATTTTGGTTAGGAGCACATGCTTCTACTAACTCTCTGTTAGTATGGTCTATCTCCATTCTTTTTTGTCTTCAATATAGCACTATAGTGGCCTTGTCTCTTCTCATTTCTAAAGGTTCTACATTGCAGTGTATTTCACATGCTGCATTCACTGTGGACTTCACTGTATCAATGATGAACAGTAGTGCACTGTTTTGTATCCTGTGCTCTTCCTACATCTCGGAGGGCATTGATGATGTCCGCCTGATACATTGGTTGCCCGTCCTCAACGAAAGCACAGCTAGCCAACCTGTCCGCTCTTTCATTTCCCTGTACTCCCGCATGTCCAGGGACATAGACAAAGGTGACCTTACGTATTTTGGATTTCTGCAACGACTCTACCCATTGCATGCGTACAGAACCCGCCTCCACTTTTTTTATCATGCTCATCGATAACTCAGTATACATGCGTGGATGTAGTCTTGTGACTCTAACCATTTGAATGCCTTGGTCACTGCCATCACCTCCATTGTCATGACGTATGCACCACTGTCTTCGTAGACTATTCTGCCTGCTGGAGCTAATGAGTATTGGTCTGTGCACACCATGAGCTGTGTGTTTCATCTGACTGGTGTTTCTATATTCCAATTGCTTACGATGAATGATTATATCTAAGGACAGGTTAGCTGTGTTCACAATCAGTACTATAATACACCTTGTGTCTTTTGACGTGTGCTGTGTTTGCTATGATAGGGACTGCAACTGCCTTTCTTTGTTTGGATGTTCGATGATATGTTAATTCGGATGATTCCACTGGCACAGGTGGTTGAGCAATTATGAATTTCCATTCATTTGCAGTGATACTGGGGCCTTCGAATAACTATAACCATGACTACAAAGCCTTTCATAAGTTGTACTCTTCATGTTGCTTTCTTTGCCAGGTTTTCTACATTTTTATTTAGGTTCAATTGATTATTTAGTTGTACTCTTTAGTATGTGGGGTGCTCCTCTTTTTGTAGACCTCTCTGTTGGAGACTAAGCTTGATATTTGCCCTGGCCATTTTGTTATTCTGGTAAATATTGTGTATACTATCTTATGTGTACTGATCTTTATTTTCCAGGTATTAAAATATTCTTCTATGCATCTGAGGTTTTTATTTAGTTGTGATTTAGCTATCCTAATATTTGTCTTTGTAATCCAGATAACAAGGTCTTCAGCATTAAACACTTTTTCATTTATCAGGATTTTGACCAGGCTGTTAATGTATAATAAAAAGAGGGAGCAGCTAAGTGGTGATCCCTCTGGTAAGCATTCTTCTAGAATCTTTTTGTCTGGTATAGAGTCATTTAATTTAGTTTGGATTGTCCTGTTAATTAGGAAGTGTTTGACCCATTTGTAAAGTTGTCTGTGTTTACCCATGTCTCTCATCTTCAATGGGAGTCTGTTCTGCCAAACTCAAATGTAGGATTGTTGCAAGTCAACTAGGATGGCTAGAGTAAGTTGTTTCTTCTGGAAACTACCCTGGCCTTGCTGCATTTACATGAAGATTTGGTGTTCTGCATTATTACCTGCCCTATACCCAGTTTGGCACAGGTTATATGGCACATAGGGCAGAAATTCTAGCCTCTTGTGTCTGACAATCTTTAAACTGTCAGACTTTGCACCAGACCTGCATTGTGTCTCGCCACACTTCTTTGTTCTAGGAGAGATGTTCAATCTCAAAGATGCCACTGATGTCTGCTGTTGTTGCCTCTCACTTTAATGTTCTTTTTTGTGTTTCTCTAGGTTAGCCTCTTTTTCTTTTATCCTCTGGTTCCCATTTGAGGGCCTGCTTATTAGAAGCTTATAAATACCAGTATAGTCTGCTGTTGACCATACTCTCAGCTATTTTTTCCTATATACAATGCTAGAGATAGGGCTGATAACTTCTTGGATCATCAGGCCATTTTTTCTTCTTGAGCAGTAGAACCACATAGGCATTCCTCCTCTTGCTGTCTCTCCATGTCTTGTTGATACGTCTAATTAATGTTTCCTTTCCTGACTTACCAAGGTACTTGATTATCTCATTATATACCAAGTCTGGCCCTGAAGATTTTTCTGGATTTTAACTTTTATATTGTCTTTTCTAATTCCTACAAAGTAAAACACAACATAAATAATTTGCGATATGCGGATGACACAGTCTTAATAGCAGAGATAGAGAATGAACTACAAGAAATGATAGACATAATAGTAAAAGAAAGCATCAAGAAAAGCCTCAGTCTGAATAGTAAGAAAACAGAAGTAATGGTCATATCGAAGAAACAATCATCACCAGCATGCAGCATAAAAATAAACAGGACAAATCTGAAACAAGTGCAACGCATCAAATACTTGGACACAATAATAACATATTGGATGGAAGATGCACCACGGAAATAAAAAGCAGAATAGCTCAGGCCAAAATAGCATTTCAGAAAATGAAAAATATCTTATGCAACAAATCTATATCAATAGAAATGAGAAAGAGAATTCATCGGTGCTATATAGAACAAATTCTGACCTATGGAAGCGAGTCATGGACAGTAGACAAACAAATTAAAAGACGATAGCCAAAGAGATGGGATTTCTCAGAAGAATGTTAAAAGTTCCCTGGACAGCTAAAAAGACCAATGAGGAAATTCTCAAAGAGGCCAACACAAAAAGGGAACTCTTAAAAAACATCAGAAAAAAGCAATCAACATTTTTCGGGCACATCATGAGAAGAGGAAAGTTGGAATACTTGGTCACAAGTGGCAAAATAAAAGGAAAGAGAGATCGCGGACGACAAAGAGAGAAAATACTGGATAGCTTGGTGTCATGGTATGGAAAACAGTCAACAACAGAACTGATACGATACACTGTAGATAGAAGCATTTACTGTGGGTGCTCTTTCAATTGATTTCAAATTACATAGAAGTAATTTATTTGTTTCTATGTGTTTGTTTGCTCTATTGACTGAAGCAAAGTACGGGTTAAGATTTTCTACAATTTTCCACCCAGAGCTGGCAGTATCATTAGTAAAATTGAGTGTTTTGGGGTTTGCCACATGTTTATCACCAGACAGATGTTGCATCAATCTTCAGGTTTTGGTACCTTTCTGCCACAGATCAAGTATGGAGACAAATAATAATAAATGAATATTATTATAGAGGGAAACTTCCGAGGCGATAATCAGCGAATCAATTCAGAGGAAGAGGTATGTTTACAGCACACTGAAAAATTGACAAATAATCAACAACAGAAAAAAGTCTTCAGGTTTTGGTACCTTCCTGCCACAGATCAAGTATGCTGCATGTTTCTTACCATTTCTCTTTCTTTGCTTGTTTAGTAATAAGTTTAACATTGATACTAGCTTTATTATAGTTGATCTTGTGTTGCAAAGTTGGAGTCTGCTCAAATGTTGTCCTAGCTTTATTCCTATCTGAGACTGCTGTCCGTAGTTCAATGTTTCAAAATGGGCAATATTTTGTTCTGCATACTTTAGGCGGTATAGTTTGCTATGAAGTACTTAGGAAGATTCGTGTAAAAGTTTCATGAATTCGTCCACATCATTATCATCTATGTTTCCCAGTAGTTTCTATGTATCATTTCCAAACAGATTACTTGAAATTCCATATTGTCCTCTTATTTGTCTGGATTTTGGGGGTTGTAGTGTCTTTGGTGGTTACTATGGGTCTGTGATCACTGTCTATCTTCTTACTTGGATGCATCAGGAGTTTATGATGTTAGCAGAGCAGATGGTCAAGTCAGGTCTACTGAGGGAGAGATAAACTCTATAAAGTAAGGCCAGCTCAAAAGGATAATAGATAGATTTGAATATAACGAATTACTGAAGATAAAGAAATCAGACACTCAAATTTATATGAGATGCAAAAATGTTGGAAAGAAATAACGTTGCTTAGTCATATTCATAATCTGATCTTTTTTTTTCAAATGTGAATTAGAATTATAAATAATATTTTTAAAAACTAAATTTAAGTTTGATTTATAAATAAAATAACCGTTTTAGCATTCTGGTAAAGTGTAAAACATCAAATTTTGGATTTATTTATATATTTTTAAAAATTAATTATCATATAATGTTTTGGAGCGCAGGGTGGTCTAGTCTGGAAAAGATAGCCCAGGGTTCAATTCTCAGTTTTTCACTTTCAATGTGTGGTTTCTTCATGGCTCCCTGCTCTCCACTAGTGAGAGTGCATTTCCAGCCCTCTCGGTTATTACAAAAAAAACAGGAGATCCTGTGTGCATTCTGCACATGTTAAAGAACCCTTAACAAAATGTTAAAACTCTTGAATGCAAAAAAAAAGAGAGAATATCTCTGAAGTGGGAGAATATCTGCTTGTATGGTGGGGGACACCTGAGCATACAGCTTCCAGTGTGAAAAATGGGAACAAGGGATATTCACACATAATACAGTCCCTTGAGACTTTACTTGAGCTACAGTTAGCATATAAGGCTTCATTTTTCCCCCATCTTCTCATGAAGTTCTTCAACATATTTCTATATTTCCTATTTCAGACCAACCTTTCATAGATCTTCATATATTGGTGAAACAGCAGCACCTTAATAAACATTTATTTTTCTCTCATTCATTCACTTGGGCATACATATCTGTGTATTAAGCATTTTAAGTTATAAACATCTACAATGTGTTCACTTACTGTCTGAAAGTGTTGATAAATCCTCCCTTTAAACTACAGTTGAATTCATTCTGCCAAAACTCTGAGAACCAAATGTTGCTGTCATTGGCTGCTGGTATTTTAGATGCTAAATGTTCCTTAAATTGTGAGTAATTATCCAGCAGAATGTCTTGAACTTTCAGAGTCAGTGAACCACGAGCAGATTTTTGTCCTGTGTTGTAAATGCCTTGGTTGATTCCCCAATCTTCACTTCCAATGAATATAAATTTTCCATACAACTGATCCCTCTCCAGAAAGGATAAGAAACTCCTGAACCTGACGTCTATCCCAAAGAAAATTACAACTTTCACATTTTGATTAATAAATCTTGTGTAGATTTTACGAAAATCTGTTCCATCTGTATCAGAATCAATTTCATTAACTACTTCTTCAACACCAATGCAAACTCTTGAACCTTCTCTCATAATAGCATTTTTAAAAGCCTCAACCCCCTTAGCTCCATAGTTATTCTTAACATACAAAAGACCAATGTATTCCCAGTTCATAGTAGTGACAATTTTCAGCATGACTTCTGCCTGGTAGACATCACTTGGTACTGTTCGCAGAAAATAAGGGAAATCAATCTCACTATCCAAATCCGGAGAGCTGGCAGAATAGGATACAACTGGGATATTCATAGGCATAAAAAAATGTGCTGTAGATATTGTGCAGCCACTTGATCGACATGCAACAACTCCCACAAGTTTTTCCTTAGGCACAAAATTGATAAAATCTGAGATATCAGAGCTGAGTAAACTGGAGAAATAGTGAGATAAAATAGTTGTTGATCTTACAGGGCTATAACAGTCATCTATAGCAATAGCTCCAAAGTTGATCCCAGTGTTTCTCCTGAGGTCTCTGACTGCATATAAGAAACCTTCAGCTGCAACAACATCATTTCCAACACTTCTGAAGCTTCCACATTTAAATGGGTTGCTGTGGCTGGTTTCATGAATGGAAAACACACCTAAAATATAAACATCACCCTCAAGAAATGTAGTTGGGATGATGTTATCAGTCAGGCAGTCAACACAAGTGGTGCTACACACAGATGTGGGTAAACCGGATGGTTGTCCAGATGGTGTCAAGAATTGCATTTTGTTTATTTCCAATATAGTTTGACCATCAATGTAGGAACCAACTATTTCATACTGCAAGAAAATCAATAATTTATTAGCAAAATATCAACAAATTATCAAATAGGAAAAAAAATTAATATAAATATTGTTAAAAATGTAAGAATTATTAGCATTATCTATTAAACGACAATAAATACTGATGCCTGTGATGGTTCAAATTTGTAACAATCTTTGGAATAGATTATGAAAAATGTAAGAGATAAATAAGTAACAGGATCTCTCAGATAAAAGCAAATTTTCAAATCTTAAAAAAATTGACAAATGGGTGTTTTGTTTAATAACAGAGTAAAAGAATAATGAAATGTTGTGAGGAGTCAATAATCTCTTTTAGATGTGAGTCAATGGATTAACAATTCAAAATGTCTCTTGCAACCCATGAGATTTGATTTTTAAAAAATTGATTCTTTCAAAATTGACAGCTAAGAAACCAAAATAAAACAATAACATGACTAAATAGTGTAGCAAATAAGAGTAACAATAAAGGAAATAAAATTAAGACAATATGAAAGATTAAAAGCAGGAAAAATAAAAAAAAGTTAAATGGAAAAATTTGAGACCGAATAAGACTGCTGGAATAAGAAATAACAAAAGAAATTAGCAAATGTTCAAAGAATATTTTACTATCATAGAAAAACTTCCTAGAAGAAACCAAAAATGGATAAATTCCACAACGGCTGTTTTCTTTACCAATTAAAGACTTTAAAGTAAATTTAAAATAAAGAAAAAGTCATCAGCTCTTAAAATACACCTTGAATTCTGTACTAAGTTGATAATGGACCAGCAATAATTGCAATTTTTGTTCTGGAAAATTCCAATCAGGTGTGCATTTTATTAGATATGATGAAAAACTACACCAGTTAGTCTTAATTAATCTTGTAAGATATGATCATGAATGTAGCTGGCTAGCTCTTACTCTGGATTTCCACAGTTATAAAACAAACAAATTATTCATAAAATAAAAATGTGTCATGTAAGATGCTATCCACCAATGACAAAGCATGAAGGAGGCCTGAGGGGGCATTTGCTCCATGCATCATATTCCCAGGGACAACAATTCAAAAGAAAACTGAAAAAAAGCAATAAAAATGTTTTGTAATAACATGTTGCCTTTTCCAGGGCACATGCAGCCCATACTATGCCTTTGCTGTCAATGCAATGAACTTTGGCTGCACTGCATCTCTATTTGTATCTATCTCTTGCATTGTTGGTAGATTGTTATTAGTCCATCTTAACATGTTCATCTTCCATTTATAGCACTGTCTTCTCCAATTAACATTCCTGCTTTCCAAATAAACTGACCTTCAAATTCATGCCTTGTCTCTTCATTTCAAATTATGTAACAAGATTAATGTATACATGAAAACAGTTTTTTTTTTAATTTAAAATTATTATTATTGGGTGCATCTGCATTTTTTAAAGTTTGGCTACCACTGAGCACCATTTAATTATGTCTCTTGTAAACATACTCCACTTATTTATAGGGTTCACTTGTCCACCTTTTGGTGTTTTCAGTCTACTTCAGTCTTGGTCTGCCTCTGTCTTGTTTACCTTGTACCTTCCCTTCCAAGATGACATATAAAAGGGTATTGTGTCTCTTCACGCGTCCCAAAAATTTTAATTGTCTTACTCAAATTAGTCATTGTTACAATAATGATAATAACAATAATTATTTATTTTTTTAATTATTAGTCGCCATTGCAATTTTAAAAAAATACAAATAATAAATAGCAATAATAAAACATACATTCAAAAATACCACCAGAAATTAAAAAAATTAAGTCTTCTTTTTGTTCTTCATTTCCTCATTTTTTTGTGTGCCTTTCTGCATTGAAGGGAAATATAATTTGCAGTCTTTTGCTCTTCTGTTAGCCTCTCTTGCTGTTGTTTCCTTATGTTTCTAATATTCCATCAATCCATCTTTTTCTTGGTAAGCCCTTGGGTCTGGGGTTCTCAAAACATTTATTGATGGCTCATTTAAGTAATGCAAGTAAAAAAGCAATTACACTAAGATCATAGTTGCAATTAACAAATAATATGTTGTAATAAAACAGTTCAACTGCAGTCATCACTATCACAATGATCTATAAGAATCATCACCACTTTCAATTACAAGAATATAAGTAAGCCACAACCAATATCATCATGAAGAATAATAAACCAACTATGCTGTACACGATCAACACCACATAAGATAATCAAATCACTCAAATACACATCAATCACCAAAATTAGCATACAAATTCAACAAACATCAAGATAATTAACAACTAAACAGGGACAACATTTTAACAAAAATAAGCACAGCAAATATTAACACAATCAGTAAATATGAAACATAAAAACAATAAACATCAGAACAGCACTACAATAAATACCAGACCAGCAGCTCTTATAAACACCAGAGCACCACCACAATAAACATCAGAACAGCAGCTCTTATAAACACCATAATTGCACCACAATAAACATCAGAACAGCAGCTCTTATAAACACCAGAATTGCACCACAATAAACATCAGAACAGCAGCTCTTATAAACACCAGAATTGCACCACAATAAACATCAGAACAGCAGCTCTTATAAACACCAGAATTGCACCACAATAAACATCAGAAAGCAGCTCTTATAAACACCAGAATTGCACCACAATAAACATCAGAACAGCAGCTCTTATAAACACCAGAATTGCACCACAATAATCATCAGAACAGCAGCTCTTATAAACACCAGAACTGCACCACAATAAACATCAGAACAGCAGCTCTTATAAACACCAGAATTGCACCACAATAAACACCAGAACACCACCACAATTATCTGTATATTTACCTCTCCTGATCGTTTGTACTGGTAGAGTGAATATGTAGCTTTTTTATTCACTAGCTTGATATCACCATTTTTATCAAAACTGACTGTATAGTTTTGCTCCCTGAACTTGTTGGGAGGGACACCACTTTCCATTAATTTATAATCAACTGTAACATTCTTGACTTGTTTCAGAACATTTCCCTTTTCCACATTTGTTTTCTAAAGATTGAGATAGAAAAAACAAGCATGAAATACTCTAGACCAGAAACATAAATTACAAATGAAATGAATGCATGTGTGTTTGCTAACATCTTTGTAAAATTTGTGATACTAAATATTTTAATAATTTGTTTATATTTATATCTTCTTCTTGTTCTTCTTCATATTTACTTTCTTATTTACTTTTCAGTGATAAAAAAAGGTGGAGTGAGGGACAGAGTTGTTTTTTTATCTTTGTTTGGCCTCTTATTCGACTGCTATATTTCTGAATATTTCTAGTATTCTGCCAATTTGTCACTGATGCCTATTTGGTCTTTTGTTTTTTCAGCAGTTGTTGATAGTTATGTGGATCAAGTGAAATTGTTTGTCGTGTCTTGAAACTAGATCATTTACTTTGTTGTTTATTTATTTATAGGCCTATTAGATGTCTATCTGGTTAACATAAATGAAATCAATGTCATTTCTATTTGGCCGCTTCAGTGGCTCTTCCAGTTCATTGTATCTATCTATCTATTGACCTTTCGAGCTGCAGCCGTCCCATAGGGAATAGACCCAGATCTATCTATCTATCTATTGTCCTTTCTATAATAGAAATCATGACAACAACGTTAAGGGGGATTCCAATAGAAAACCCTCATTTGGTAGGCGACATCATGTGCTACAGGTGATACCTGATTTTCACCAAGCTATTGTAAGCAAAATAAAGATAAAACAGACCCTAAAGATAGACTTGGTGCAGTTGAATGCAGTGACTTCAGAACAATAAGCCTAATGAGCCAGGTAACAAAAATTTTACTAAAAGTTATACAGGAAAGGATTCAGAATAAAATCAATACTGAATCAGATGAGCAACAATTTGGATTCAAGAAAAACAGTGGGACAAAAGAAGCCATATTCAGCATGAGAACATTGACTGAAAAGTACACAGAAGTAAACAAACCAATATATGCCTGCTTTATAGACCACACCAAAGCTTTCGATAGAATACACCATAACCAACTTATAGACTGCCTAAAGGATATAAATCTAGACGACGCAGACGTACAACTAATATGTAATTTGTACTGGGAGCAAACAGCAATAATAAGATATAACAAGGAGAACTCTACACCCATGGACATAAAAATAGGAGTAAGACAAGGATGCTATCACCAAGCTTGTTCAATCTATACACTGAGCAAATCTTTAAAAACATCTCAGAGATACCAGGCCTAAACATTAATGGAAAGATAATCAATAACCTGAGATATGCTGATGATACTGTTCTACTAGCAGAAAATCCTAAAGACCTACAACAATTGCTTAATGTGATAAACATAACGAGCAAAAAATATGGACTAGAAATGAATATCAAAAAGACTAAAACTATGATCATAAACAAAGAGAATTCTCAAGACCTACAATTAAATATCACAGTTGAGGGAATACATCTGGAGACAGTCCAGAGTTACAACTACCTGGAACATACTATAACCAATGATGGAAAATGCAAAACTGAAATAAACAAAAGAATAGGTATGGCAAAAAGTAATTTTAATGCCATGAAAAATATACTAACAACAAAACAAATATCAGCAGGTCTGAAACTAAGAATGGCAAAATGTTACATCTTCTCAATATTCCTGTATGGTGCAGAAACATGGACATTAGACAAGAAAACAGAACAGAAAATTGAAGCCTTTGAAATGTGGATTTATAGAAGAATAGGTAGAATTGGATGGAAACAAAAGATAACAAACGATAAAGTTTTAAAACAACTGAAAATAAAAAGAGAACTACTAAATACAATTAAGACAAGACAAATGAAATTTTTGGGGCATGTTAAAAGACACAACAGCCTACTAAAAGTAATATTGGAAGGAAAAATACAAGGTAAAAGAGGCAGAGGCAGACCAAGACTAACATGGACGAGTAACATCAAAAGATGGTCAAGTCAATCTATCACAGCCTGCACCTTCAAAGCAAGAAACAGAGTAGAATGGCGATCAATGGTAGCCAACCTTCGTTGCGGAGAAGGCACACGATGATGATGATGATGAAAGATAGACTTGGAATATGAGAACACTCATGCAGAAGGGTAAACTGGAAAACATCAAACAGGGAATGAAAAGAATGGGTTTACATTTACTGGGACTTTGTGAAATGAGATACACTGGATCAGAGAAGAAATATTCTGATGAACATAAAATAATCTATTCTGGAGGTACTGAACACCAACGAGGAGTAGGTATCATCATGGATGCAGAAAGAGCAAGAACAGTGAAAGGCTTATACCCAATATCTGACAGAGTCCTTTTAGTGAAATTGAATGGAAAGCCAATAGATATAAATCTTATACAAGTTTATGCACCAACAGCAGACAGTCTAGAGGAAACAACTGATAAATTTTATGACAAGTTAAATAAGGCACTTCGTGAATGCAAACCACATGAAAACACCATAGTTCTAGGGATCTTAACGCAAAAGTAGGAAAGGAAAGAGTTGAGGAAGTAGTTGATCATTATGGCTTAGGCAAGAGGAATGAAAGAGGTGAGAATCTTATTGACTGGGCAAGAACAAACAACATGATGATAAGAAACACCTGGTTTAAGCAGCATCCATAAAAATTAATAGCAAAAAGACAGAGGTAATGGTAACAACAAAGAAAAAGACATCACCTCAGTGCAAAATAAAGACAAGTGGAACAATATTAAAACAGGTAAATGAATTTAAATATTTGGGAACTTTGTTAACCTCAGACGGAAGATGTACAACAGAGGTGAGATGCAGAATGGCTCAGGCAAAAGCTGCTTTTCAAAAAATTAGGAAGATACTATGCAATCCATTTTTTGAAAATAGAAACAAGAAAAAGAGTTCTTAAATGTTATGTAGAGCCAGTCTTAACATATGGATGTGAGTCATGGACAATAGGACAACAGACAAGAATATCACAAGTTTGTAGAAATATGGTTTTACAGAAGAATGTTGAAAGAATACCATGGACAGCTAAGAAGAGTAATGAAAATGTTCTGAAAGAGGCCAAAGCAAAAAGTAAGCTAATTTCCAATACTAGGAAGAAACAATTATCATTTTGTGGTCATGTAATGAGAAGAGAACAGCTGGAATATATTGTAACAACTGGGGAAATTAAGGGATGAAGAGATAGAGGGATGATAGAGGGAAGCAAAGAGAAAAGATACCAGACAGCTTAAGAAAATGGCTTGGTAGAAGGTCAACAACAGAAATGATAAACAACTGTCATGATCGAAAGTTGTGGAGAGACATGATTACCCATGCCAGCAGGCTTGGTACTTGATGATGATTGTCCTTTCGAGCCAAAGACGGCGCATAGGGCAGAACCATAATCTCAAAAACAGAAACCTTGCATGCCAAAATGGCACATATTGCAAGGATCACAAGTATTTTCCTTAGACATTTATTTTCAAAGGCTTTCAACTTTGTTTCTATGTCTCTTGTTGTTTTCCAGCTCTCAGATGCATACGTAAGAATAGTTAGAATGTTTGATTTGAATAATCTAAGTTTTGTGTGTGTTCTGATAAGTTTTGATTTCCACAACTTTTCAAGGCTTCTGAACGACGTTGCTGCTTTAGCTATTTTGATTCTAATTTCTTTACTTGTCAATCAATGTGACTTCCAAGATAGATAAAGTGGGCAATCTCTTCCACTGGTTTATTTTCCATGTATATTCTGTCATCTGTTGGAATTAAGCTTTTCATGACTTTAGTCATTTCATGATTGATCTCAAGTCCAATTTTGCTGGCTATTGATGATAGTTCATTTGTATTTTCCTGCATTGTTTTTATCTGACTGCTGGTGAGGACTATGTCATCAGCAAATTCAAGGTCCTCCAAATAGCCTCCTTGTAGCCATTCGATGCCTTTGTTACCAGTGCAACATTTCTTCATTATGAAATCCATAACAATTCAAAATAACAAGGGTGATAAAATACATCCTTGTTTAACCCCAGTTCATTATATGCTTATCCAAAATTCTGCAACTCCAGGTTATCATTTTGCCTGAGTTTAGTTTCCAATTTTGTCTATAACTAAATTTTGTGCAAAAAATGTTCCAAAGTGAACTTGTTAGCTCAGGTTAGCATGACATGTGGAAATGAGTCCAGGTCAATCAGGCAACAGATAAACAATCTTTGGAGACAATAGAAATTTAGTTTTTGTAGAAAAATATACTGAGACTACCAAGGACAACAGAATTAAAAAAAAGAGTAACATGAACATTCTAAAAGAGGTTATGGCAAAACAAAAGCTTAATACTAATATCATTAGAAACAATCATCATTTAATGGCTAATGAGAAGAGAACATCATAAATATATTGTGAAATGTGAAAAAAGGAGACAAAATAACGGGAAATAAAAAGAAAAGATATTTACACAGATGGTCCTGCTATTCAGCAAGTATGGAACTGGTGAGCATTCACAACTCATTTTGGAGGTAGAACTATAAAGGAAGACAATGGTGTTTCAGCTTTGATTGCAAGCAGTTTGACTGGAAGTTATGACTGTCACAAAAGTATTGGCATGGCTGGAGAGACAGGCATATACCTATGTGTGGTGAGTATGCCGACAGCAGTAGTTAGAGTCTCTGGGGAGGTCTAGTCTGACAAAAGTCTGCTTCATTTTCATGCCAGGGCATGATGGTGTAAGAGGAAATGAGCATGCTGACAGGTTGCCAGCTTGGCTGATGATGAGTGTGAAAGGGCAATCCACAGCAGTCACATTCTGAATGCCTTCAGGGACACAAGATGAAAAACAAACACAAATGATGACTGAATTCACAACTATGAACAGACTGCATTAATATCTTATCAAGTTGGGAGATGCCAGATGGGAGCTCTATGCAGGAAGTCAAGGATGACTTGTCAACAAACACAATATCATTAGTCTTTACACATTGAGGATACACTGCTGAGGAGATCTGAGCACTTATGAACTTGTCCAATGCACAGTGTGGATGACCTGTCATTTAAACTAAACTAGACAGAAAAAATGCTAGGGAATTTATGACAGAAAAATTTGGTAGGAAGTCAACAACAGAAGCTGTGGAGAAAATCTTCACCTATGCCTTTAGGAAAGGCAATTGATTATGATGATGAGTATCATGGTGCATGCATGCATGCTTATGTATATGTGCACGTGTAAAATACATCTGCACTCTTCCAAATAATTTCCACATTCTATCAATATCTGTTTATTCTAACATACCAGATCAGCACAGACTCCAGGATCACCATTACAGGCAACTTTGTGCTCATTCTTCAGTGCCTCTGCTAAGGCAAAGACAGCATGTAAAGTCAGTGGTACAAATGTATCAAGAGTGTTGGGACTTAACAAAGGGTTAGCATTGTTAGCATTTTCATTGAGATATTGCTGAATGAGTGGATGACTTTCTGTTCCACTTCTAACCCTCCTGAAATATTTCAAGAAAAGAAACACAATAGTTTACTTTATAATCAATTCAGAAGCAGATATATTAGCAATAAAAAAAACACATAGCAGATTAATAAAAACAATAATAACAATATTAAGTTTTCTATCTTAGGAGATAAATTTATGTGTCATAATAGATCAATTAAAAACAAACATAAAAAGATGACCTTTCCATAATACAAGCTGGAGCAAGGTGTCATTGTCTTCATCTTCTGAGCCTGTTCTGTTTGTGGATTTTTTCCAAGTACACCACGCTACTTGTGTCCTTGTGTAATTTATATGTTTCTAGCCTCTGAGTCTCTCTATAATATATCATTGTTTATTTATTATTATTGTCTTCTCATAATGTGTTGTCTAAGCCTCAGAATCTCCCTTTCTGTCTCTTGTGTTCATTTCAAAAGAACAAAATAGCAGATTTACAAACAAATAATTTGACAAGATTGATAATAACATTGGTTTGTGTATAAGATGGAAGATATAATAAATATAAGAAGAACAAAAATAACCTGGTTAAGAAATAAACAAACTAGTAGATCTATTTAGAATATGAGCTGACAGGCTCATGAATCGATGGATATTTATATTTTTGACAAATGAATAGAAAGATTATAGAATTGTAATTAGATAGACCAAAAAAGGATGGCTGGGAGTCTAGAGGTAAGACTTTGGCTGCTTGACAAGAAGGTTTCAAGGTTGAATCCTGCATGGAGGCAAGGTGCCTGACAGCAACAGATCTGGTAGCTACCAATGATTCATAGCTATTGGTTTGCATCAGGATTGGTGAACCTATACCATTCAGACCCTACTCCACCTCTTCATGGTGTCTCTAGTAGCTGACGATCCATGTAGTCTGGTCAAATGAGTAGGGGTTGAAGAGGAAAGGCAAACCAGTACTCGAATATGCTGTGCTGAAGTTTAATGTGTCCTGAAAGTTGCAAATAAATGACAACACAATGCATCTACGCCCACTTAATGTTCTTTAAGGACAAAGAAGATTATTTATTCTTGTAGTAGTCATTTGGTGAACCCCAGAAAGAGAGAGAAAGAATCCTGCCAAAGGCGGTGCAAATTTTTCTTTTTGGATTCACAATTTCTTCGTGGCTTAACCCTTCCCCAGTCTTTGGGTAATGAGATCCAATGTTTAGCTCTCACAAGTAATGACAAAAAAACAGGAGGTCCAGTTTTAGCACTTTGAGCCTGTTAAAGAACTTTAGGCAGTTACAATTTTAAAAGAGCAGACCAAAATTGTCATTTTATCAAACATTAAAAAATCTATCCAGGTAAGCCAATAGTCAATAAATATGCCAGGCCAAATTGCTGCTTGCTGTAAACTGATGATGTAACACATCAACATCAGTTCAACAGATGAAGGATCAAAAAGATGAAGGAACCAAAAATAACATATTTTACCTGTTTACCAAAGCATTTTAACATGTGAATTACTTTTAAACTGTTGATATCTGACCACTTCACAACAATAAAGTTAAAATTATATAATCAATTAACATTGTGCTCTCTCACATTAATTGTTGTTGACTACATACAATTAAACAAACAATAATAACAATATTAAGTTTTCTTTCTTAAGAGATAAATTTATGTGTCATAATAAATCAATTAAAAGCAAACATAAAAAGATTACCTTTCCATAATACAAACCGGAGGAAGGTGTCCATTAAACTTAATATTGTTATTATTGTTTTTATTAATCTGCTATATACATTTTTTTTTTTCAAATAAATGATTCAGCTCTCATAACAATAAATATGCAATATATTTATCTCATAATAATATATTTGCACTGATATTTAACTGTAATAGAAAAATTATCAGATATAGAACAATATCCAGTCATGATCACTTACTACATTCTAACTTTCAGTGCTCATTTCAAATACATTTATCATTTTATGTGGTTTGGTGGTTTTATTTAGTTTTTCCTCACAGCTGACACTTTTCAGTTATTAATTTTTCGCTGGTGGAAAGTTTCTCAAATTTTAAGGACACTTATCTGGATTAATAGTTTCTAAATTTATTGATTAAAAGCATACAAGTGAAGAGATTTGTGGTAAAGAAAGGTTAGTTAGAATAAACTATTTAGCAAATAAACAATTTTGAGAACCACATTATACTCAAGCATGGCACACAGAGGATATGATTTTAATGCTTATAATGTCTTTGTTATCACTGGCAAAGTTTTAAGTAAATTTTGTGAGCACCTATGACAGACTATTTTTTTTCCAGAAAATAATCTTTGGTACGCATTTAAGGTTGGGAGAACCTAAACTCAGTGAGGAATATATTTAAGCTTTGATTTTAACCAAAATTATTTCAATGGGTAACCCATATTTTAAGTAAACATTTCTGTTGTTCTTCTATAAAAGGCCACCATTATTGTTCTTGGATACTGTCCATTAATACTCCCAAATCTTTCCTGAACAAAAAAGCCAGACTTCAACATTTTCAGATTCTGCAGCATCAGAGCTCTGTTCTATTATTTGTAGAAAAAAATGGTCAGGAAACCTATAGGAGAAATCTAAACTTACTGGACTTTATTTGCCAAATCTGCATAAAGGTCATCCAAGAAAATGTTGGAGCCCGCTACAGTCAGTGTTCCAACTCCAATGTTCTTGTTGTTGAAGATAGTAATATCTGTGTTTGTGGATTCTGAAAGGATGAGGTGAAAGCCATATCTGATATCCTTGCCATCTATTCTTGCCTGTTTGTTCAGTGCCCACAGCAGCTGTTCAGCATTATCTCTGCTGCCTATAAAGGGAATTGCAATGGAATTTCCTTTCACAGCCTGGAGAAAAATTAATAGAAACTTAGAGATGAAGAAACCAAAACATTTTATTATATAAAGATAGATATTTTTGTAACATCAATATAAGACAGGCTTGTCCATATATCACAATTTCTGAAGGCCAGCTTGAATATTTCTCATTATCTAGCTATGATGTCTATACCTCAGTGAAGTAGACTTATTGGGAGTCCTTGGTGTCATGGCCTCATTATGTGTTTGTCTTCTCTAATTTCCAGGAACTATAACCTCCAATATTGATCTTCCATGGGGAGCCGCGATAGCTCAGTGGTTAGTGAACTGGACTACCACGGACAAGGGGTAGGGTTCGATCCCAACCGACGGCTTCCGGGTTCACCCAGCCTTAAATGGGTACCGGATTTTTTTCTGGGAAAGTAAATCAGCACGGGCGTAATACCGACCACATTACCCCAAAAATCATGTGCTGAAGGTCTGTAAAATTTAGGGTCACTAACACCATATTTCCCTATACGCCACTTGGCGTGATGGGGGTACTTTACTTTACTTATTGATCTTCCATACCCATTATGGTTTTGATATCGGCAAGAGCCCAATTTTTTTTTTCCCTAATTAAATTAATAAGATAACTTTTGTTTATTTTCGGTTCTATAATATTTTTGTTAGGTTTTCTTTTTATAACCAAGTTATTTTAAAGATTCTTTTGTAGTTTTTAACTTACAATAATTTATTTGAACTCTCTCAGTTAATAACTAGGTTTCCTTTGTTTGTTGATGAATGACCCTATAGAATCAAACCACATGTCAGCATATAGTCCACAACTGCAATCTATTAAACTTTGTTGGTTTTGTTATTTGTCAAATTTTTTTTGCATCAATATGAGTAACAGGCTCTGTTTTGGTCATACTTCTAAACTGATAATATGTAATTTAAGACCTTTTTTGGCACATAAAAGTAAAAGAAGAGCATTTCTAATTGTGTATCCTAATTCTTGACTAGTTCAATATTCTTAATGGATTTATTATATTTTCAGACTATTATTCTGCTCTAATCTGTTGAGATTGAAAGTTGTGGAGAGACATGATCAGCTACGCCAACAGATATGATACTTGATGATGATGATGATTCTGCTCTAATGTTCAAATAATGTTTCTGAATACACAGTATATAGAATAAATGCAGTCTTTCTCTATGTAGAACAATATGATTGATTCAAAAATTTGTTTCCTATTCTTATAATTACCTGCTGGTTTTGGCTAAGTGACTGCGTCAAATTTATGAGTAGAATAGGCAATCAAAAGGAGACGTTTCTTCAGATATAATAAGGTGATAGTCAGGGTCTTGTACTGTAACCAGATTTATTTCATCTGTATTGTAAGATTATAGTTAGATCCATAGAGGACATATCTTGAATATCAATCAGTCATCGAAACTTAAAGAACCTGAGTTATGCTGATTATGCCTTCATTGTGGGGTTCTGGGTGGTCTAGAGATAAGACATTGGCCTCTGGGCAAGAAGATTCCAAGTTTCAACCCAAGCACAGGCAGTAAAAATGTTTCTATCCAGGGTTTATTGGTGGCTTTACTCTTCCCTGATCTGTAGGTAGTGAGATCTGATGCCTAGCTCTCTCAGATAATGGCAATAAGAAAGGAGATCCCATGTGCACTCTGCATTACCCACATTACCCCAAAAATCATGTGCTGAAGGTCTGTAAAATTGCAATCTCTGGAAACACACCCTAAAGGTTCACCTCAAACAAGAAGCAGACAGATTCATAGAGAAAGAGAATACACGATGAAAGAAAAGAAAAGAAAAAATAACATTTCTAGGGGCATTGAAAAATCCATAGTCAACTATGATTGACGGAGGCTACTATACAAGTAAGGAAAAATATTTCTTTAGTTTTATGCAGAGCCAGTATTAAAGCATGTGGTAGCTAATCCTGGACAAGTAAACAACAGAGAAAAAATATTTTAAAGTTACAGAAATGGAGATCATTGGTAAATATCACAGATTTTGAAGGCAGGGTCTCTTTATTATTTAGCTCCTGCTTGGAAAAACACTAAAAAGAACACTGAGGTGAAAGGCAACAAGAGCATGCATCAGCTCCCTGGCCAAGATTGAGCAACTTCCCCAGTACAGAGTCATGTGACAAGATACAAATTGGGTCCTGTGTAATCTCTGATGCTTGATTGTTGGATACAGAGAGGCTAGAACTTCTGCCCTCTTTGTCACCGTCGGCTCAGAAGGACACTAGATATATGGCTATGTGGAAAACCATGGCATGTGATGGCACAGCTTTGAAGTTTGTTTTATTTCATTTACATTTTAGTGAGTCTTAAAATGAGAATAGATTTTTCTGATGTGAGGAAAAAAATTTGTATGAGCAATACACACACACAGATGATTAGGTATGTAGACACAAGGATTTTTATGTTCGGAGTGCAATGATGATGAGCAAATAACTCAATAAGGACTGCTTGAGTAAGGTTACCTTAATGAGATCAGGAAGCTCTGCTGTATAACTTGAGCTTTCATCTCCAATTGGAATCTTTTTGAAAACACAAATTCCTTTCCTTGCTGCTATCTCAGAGAGCTTAGCCGCAGCTGAGGACCCATAGTCATCATTGGTATACACAATAGCAACATAAGTCCAAGACATTTGCTCTAATATTTGTGCCATCATCTGGGACAATGAGAGAAGCCAAGTAGTCATTGACAAGAATCATTTTTAACATTAGCAATCTTTTACTTCATCATTCATTGTTAGGAGAGCCACAGTAGATTGAGCTAAAGTAGACTAAGCTAAAGTAGACTATTGAGCTAAAATGGACTGAGCAAAAGTAGACTAGCTAAAGTAGACTAAGCTAAAGTAGACTGAGCTAAAGTAGATTAAGCTAAAGTAGACTGAGCAACAGTAGAGACTGAGCTAAAAACTATCACTTTCTACTCCAATTCTGGGGTGTCAGGGGTTTCCAATGGTGCTTGAGTATAAAGACTATAAGACATATGCAGTATTCTTGTAGTGTTCAGGTCAGTTTTCACCCCAATAAATATTTTTCTATAACTCTACTATGATTTAAACCAACACCTTACTCGGAGAACAACAGATTTCTATCCACTTGGTCACTTGCTCTACTGAAGAGAGCATTACTTGTGTTTTCTCACAACTTACCACTAACTAAAGCATTTACATCTTTTGAGCTGATACATTTGACTTCAAAACAACATTATTTTTTTTTAATCAGCTGTTTTCCATCTTCAGTTTTTTTTAAATTCATTTTGGTAGATTAACTTGCCAGATTCAAGAACAACCACACAAATTCTGAACACTGGCTCAGTGTTACAGATGTAAACAATGAGCAGCTGAGCTTAAAGTAGGCAGCAAAAAATAAGAGAAATAATAACATGACCATGTTGTTAAGAAGAGCATTTTGCATACAAATTCAATGAAAAAGATTGCTTTCGACCTTCTATAATCACTGACATTCACAGTTTCATGAGCAACTTCTCTTAAGACTGGTACTATCAATATTAATATATTTTAATATACACAAAATACTGGTGCCATCAACATTAATATAAGTTTTAATATACACAAAATACTGGTGCCATCAACATTAATATAAGTTTTAATATACACAAAATACTGGTGCCATCAACATTAATATAAGTTTTAATATACACAAAATACTGGTGCCATCAATATTAATATAAGTTTCACTATAAACAGCGCCATAGATTTTAGCGCAGTGATCTCTGCAAGATGTGCCATTTTGGCACGCAAGGTTTCTGTTTTTGAGATTGTGGTTCTGCCCTATGTGCCGTCTTCGGCTCGAAAGGACAATAGATAGAGATACAAAAAGCAATTGCTTATTTCTTTAAAAAATTGTTTACCAGAACTCTATAATCTCATCTCACAAAAAGGAAAAGTCATAACATGCCAGGTATTTTGTTTGATTTGCTATTGTCTCTAATGAAGACTTTTCAATTGAAACTTTTATTCATAGTTCTGTTGTGCCTAGTTACAAAGCTGTAAGATCCTTAAGTCATCTTTATTGTACTCACTTTATGAATGATTATTGTCAACAACCATGGCATGAGAATGTAAACTGATAGAAGTGCTAAATTTAAATTATTTACAAAATATGTATCACTGGACCTTCAAGTCTTAAATGTAACATGATGCATTCTGGCTAAACAAAAGTTCTACTTCTAGACAAAAATAATGAATTATTAGTGTGTGAAAAATAATCTGTGTATTAGTGTCCACGTTTTTTTTGGTGTGAATATCAAAACATTTATGGATGATGTTGTTAGTACAACATTAGCAGGCTGTCCCACTTTCACGATTAGTGAATTAATGCCCACATTTTTTCAGTGATTCATAAAAAAATAGAGTACACTGTGAAAGAATAAAAAAAAATAACACGTCCAATGGGCACTGCAAAATCCATTGTCAACTACGACTAATGGAGGCTACTACTTTCTGTGAAGATCAAAACATTATATATGTGTTAGTCACCTCTAGTGACTCGGGCAGATCATCATCATCATCATTGAGTGCCGTCTCCGCAACGAAGGTTGGCTACCATGGAGCGCCATTTTGCTCTATCTCTTGCTTTGATGGTGCAGGTTGTCATCGGTTGATTTGTCCATCTTTTGATGTTACTCGTCCATGTTAATCTTGGTCTGCCTCTGCCTCTTTTACCTTGTATTTTCCCCTCCAGGATCACTTTCAGTAGGCTGTTGTGTCTTTTAACATGGCCTAAGAATTGCATTTGTCTTGTTCTAATTGTGTTCAGAAGTTCTCTTTTCATTTTTAGTTGTTTTAAGACTTTGTCATTTGTTTTCTTTTCCTTCCATCCAATTCTACCTATTCTTCTATATATCCACATTTCAAGGCAGATGGTGCTCGTAAACCTGGGAGGGCAGACCATCTAAGGGCAGAATCCCCCTACAGAAAAGATCATCTGCTGCCTTGCAGGAAGATTGGGGACAATCAAAGGCTAAGGAAAGCAAACCTGAATAAAATGCTGGCTGCAATCGGATGCACTGGGCCACTGACGCAGAACACAGTGCAACATTTTTAATGGGTGTTCAATCAGAGTGGATCTGGCAGACTCTAAAATGTAATGTTCTGTCTGTGGGGGCGATCAACACACTTAACCTGACAGCTGACTTCATGTGAGTGTCTGGAATCCTACTCTGATTGAGTCCTGATCGCAGAGATAAAACATTATAGATGATACTGTTAACACAACATTGGGCTGCCCTGCTTTCCCAGGCTCAAAAACTGGCATGCATTTTGACAATATCTGTGTGAACCCTTAAACTATTATAGTTATGAACAAGTTCACTACAGCTGGAAGCTGAACCTTCTACATTCTGGACAACAGATGAGTCCACTAATCACATCATCACCATGGCTATGTGTACATACAGATATGCATATTTTATTTGATGATAACATCATCAAGACTTACATTCATTTGATGATCATCTGAAGGTACTGTCCTGAAGAAGGTTGGGTAGTCCACTGTGTTGCTCAACTCAGAGCTGGTAGCAGACATGCTGATTATGGGTACTGGCACGTCACGTAACAGGGAAGCAACCCTGGTCGCTGTTGAGCTCCGGGATGGTCCAATCAACCCTTGATAGCAGTAATTTTGTCATGTTATTTGGAGATAAATATGTTCAAGTAAATGTACTTCAACAAAAGGAAACGTGTTTGGATGATATGGTAACATTGTCATACAAGGATAATAGTAAAAATGTCATAGATGTGAACAAAAGTACTCAGTTAAAAACTTGTCAGAATAAAAGCAAACGATTAGATAAAGAACATATATTACAAGGACAAAAGTAAACACTTTTATGAAACATACAAGGACAAAAGTATATAAAAAATAAACATAAATTGGTAATGATCAGCTAAACTAGTAATGATCAGCTATACTAGTAATGATCAGCTAAACTATTGATGATCAGCCAAAATAGTAATGATCAGCTAAACTAGAAATGATCAGCTTAACTAGTAATGAGCACTTAAACTAGTATGACCAGCTAAACTAGTAATGAGTAGCTAAACTAGTAATGATCGGCTAAACTAGTAGTAATGAGTAGCTAAACTAGTAATGATCAGCTAAACTAGTAATGTGTAGCTAAACTAGTAATGATCAGCTAAACTAGTAGTGATCAGCTAAAATAGTAATGAGAACCTAAACTAGTAATGATCAGCTAAACTAGTAGTAATGAGTAGCTAAACTAGTAATGATCAGCTAAACTAGTAATGAGTAGTTAAACTAGTAATGATCAGCTAAACTAGTAGTGATCAGCTAAAACAGTAATGAGCACCTAAACTAGTAATGATCAGCTAAACTAGTAATGAGTAGTTAAACTAGTAATGATCAGCTGAACTAGTAATTAGCAGCTAAACTAATAATGAGCAGCTAAACTAGTAACGATCAGCTAAACTAGTAGTTAGTTGCTAAACTAATAATGATCAGCTGAACTAGTAATGAGGCCTAAACTAGTAATGATAAGCTAAATTAGTAATGAGCAGCTAAACTAGTAATGATCAGCTAAAATAGTATTGAGCAGCTAAACTAATAATGAGCAGCTAAACTAGTAATGATCAGCTAAACTAGTAGTGATAAGCTAAACTAGTAATGATCAGCTAAAATAGTAGTGAGCAGCTAAACTAGTAATGATCAGCTAAACAAGTAATGATCAGCTAAAATAGTAGTGAGCAGCTAAACTTGTAATGATCAGCCAAACAAGTAATGATCAGCTAAAATAGTAGTGAGCAGCTAAACTAGTAATGATAAGCTAAACTAGTAGTGATCAGCAAACAAGCAATGATCAGCTAAAATAGTAGTGAGCAGCTAAACTAGTAATGATCAGCTAACAAGTAATGATCAGCTAAAATAGTAGTGAGCAGCTAAACTAGTGATGATCAGCTAATCTAGTAATGATCAGCTAAACAAGTAATGATCAGCTAAAATAGTAGTGAGCAGCTAAACTAGTAATGATAAGCTAAACTAGTAGTGATCAGCAAACAAGCAATGATCAGCTAAAATAGTAGTGAGCAGCTAAACTAGTAATGATCAGCTAACAAGTAATAAGTAAAAAAAGTAAAGTACCCCCCGTCACGCCAAGTGGCGTATAGGGAAATATGGTGTTAGTTACCCTATATTTTACAGACCTTCAGCACATGATTTTTGGGGTAATGTGGTCGGTATTACGCCCGTGCTGCTTTACTTTCCCAGAAAAAATCCGGTACCCATTTAAGGCTGGGTGAACCCGGAGCCGTCGGTTGGGATCGAACCCTACCCCTTGTCCGTAGTAGTCCAGTTCACTAACCACTGAGCTATCGCGGCTCCCACTAATTTTTAGGGAATTAGTAAAACCCAGGTGTCCTCGCCAGGGAACGAACCCCGGCTGTTGCCGTGGTAAGCCAACCGCCTATCGATTGCGCTAACCGGACAGCTAAAATAGTAGTGAGCAGCTAAACTAGTGATGATCAGCTAATCTAGTAATGATCAGCTAAACAAGTAATGATCAGCTAAAATAGTAGTGAGCAGCTAAACTAGTAATGATCAGCTAAACTAGTAATGATCAGCCAAACAAGTAATGATCAGCTAAAATAGTAGTGAGCAGCTAAACTAGTAATGATCAGCTAAACTAGTAATGATCAGCAAAACTAGTAATGATCAGCTAAAATAGTAGTGAGCAGCTAAACTAGTAATGATCAGCGAAACTAGTAATGATCCGCTAAACTAGTAATGATCAGCTAAACTAGTAATGATCAGCTAAACTAGTAATGATCGGCTAAACTAGTAATGATCAGCTAAACAAGTAATGATCAGCTAAAATAGTAGTGGGCAGCTAAACTAGTAATGATCAGCTAAACTAGTAATGATCAGCTAAACTAGTAATAATCAGATAAACTAGTAGTGATCAGCTAAACAAGTAATGATTAGCTAAAATAGTAGTGAGCAGCTAAACTAGTAATGATCAGCTAAAATAATAGTGAGCAGATAAACTAGTAATGATCAGCTGAACTAGTAATGATCAGCTAAACTAGTAATGATCAGCTAAAATAGTAGTGAGCAGCTAAACTAGTAATGATCAGCTAAACTAGTAATGATCAGCTAAACTAGTAATGAGCAGCTAAACTAGTAATGAGCAGCTAAACTAATACAAGGACAAGACAAACTACAACATTATGGCAAAAGCCTTTTATTAGGTTAAAAAAAACACTATTCAAATTAAACACATAAATCCAAGTCAGGAAACATAACAGCTCTAAAAATGGGACAAAAGTATATGTTTAGATAAGTGTATGCACAGATAAAAGTACCCAAAAAAATTACATGAGAAACATCAAGACAGAAGTAAATAAGTTGGTAAGATCATGAAAGAACAAAAGCAATTAAAAGTAAATAGTGTTATAAAAGCAGGCAAAGATAAAAGTAAAGAAGTAGGTGGTTCCCGTGATTTCAGATTGAAATCCTGGCTCCATTCAGACAACAGATCTCTAGTGGTTGCCTTGTGTGCAAGAGGGCATGAAGAGAAGGGAAAGTCCATGGACAAGTCATTTGTATTCTTGTATTTAACCTTTATTAATTTACTATTAAGGTCTCAAATATAAAACAAATTAATTCTGCACTTCTATGCCTTTCTTTTGCGTAGTTTGTACAGTGGAGACATGATGTGACTGGAGCTTGCTAATGTAATCTTTATATGGAGACGTGATTATGATTTCACTAATGAAACTGAGATTCCCATGATATGAAACTTGTTACACAAAGCCTGGCAGAAGGGTGTGATCTGATCATCAGAAGTATTGTCAATATTCTGGCCATTTAACGTCTTAACACTCTAGAGCAGGGATGGCCAATTTCTTTCAAATGGCGGGCCACTTTTTATTATCTTTTTTTTTTTTTTGTGGCGGGCCACAAACATAAAAAGATCAATACAAATAAACTTGGCATTTGTTTTATGGTAATATTTTTGTTATTTATCGGCATTATTTGCTAATGTATTTGCTTACATAAATCATTTTGTTGCAACAGAGTTAAAATGCCTGGTTGATTTATAAAAATGAAGAAAAGTTGCTATTTATATTGTTTAACAAACTTGTTTTAGTTAGGTCATTTTAAAGTTGACATGTAACAAACCTTAATGAGAACAATGTGGACGTTCATGTGCAGCAACAAGTTCATCAAAGTCAATGTGTAAAGATGATGATGATACTCGTAATAAATCCTGAAGGTGGCCATCAGTGAGTCGGTTTCTTTGTGCCTTTATTGTTGGTTGTCGGTTTTTTTTCGCCTTCATTGTTGAAAAAGCGCATTGACATATATATGTGCTTCCGGACATAGAAGTAATTTTCAAACTGAAATCACTCAATGCGGGATATTTTTCCCTGAGCACAAGTTTCCAAAAGTCAACTGCTATCTCCATCCTTGATTGGAAAATGGTGTCACTTTGGAGGTTACATAACTCCAACTGAAAAGTGTCATGTTGTTGGAAAATGTCACACTTCATAGGGTTGTTAAACAATGCCAGTTCTGGTCGTATACCACAGAAGTCAGAAAATCGTTCATTGAATTGCTCCTATAGTTTGTCTAACATTAATACAGACAATTTGAAACCAGTGTCACTGCGCTCCTCAATCAATTCTTTGCACGAAGGAAAATGAATGAAGTTTTCTTTGGCCAGGGTAAATCTACAAACTTTTAGTTGATTTATAAATCCATCTAGGTGTCCTACCAAATCTGAGACTTTTTGGAAACGTCTATGAGCAATATATTTTCTGGTCTACACAAACATTTTGATCGAATCTACTGCCCAGGCCCCGTCGCAAATTCTGTCACAGATTTAACCTAAATTACCGCCAAACTAAGCCAGAATTAGCAGCGAGTAGATAGAAGAAGACGATCAAAGATAGACCCTTTGAAGGTATAGATCTCATCTGACAATCAAACTAAAGATTTAGCATAACTAAGGAACGATCACAGAATAGAAAACTGGCCTTGTCTTTCATATAAAAGATAACAATTGTCAGTTTTAAAAAGTTAACACAGCACTTACCAACATGTAATGACTCTTGACTACTTTGACCACATGCCTTGACAGCAGTTGGAACCGGAACCCAAGAATCCAAAAAGGACAACGCATTCCTGGAACTGTAAACTGCGGAGCGACAGTCGTCCATACCATAGAAGCCTGACAAAATATGTTCAATAACTAAGCAAATGAAACATGCGGGGTGTGTAGGAAGACATGCATTGTATAGGCAGGTAGGTAGTGTGTACAGATAGAGTGATACATAAATGGGGTGGATGATTGAGTGGGTTCGGGTTGCAGAGGTCAGGACTTTGTCTATCTGTAAGGTGTTTGTTGTAATTCCGTGTAGGCATTTATCTTATTACAAATATAGTTTTTGTTTAGTTTGATTGTTATTAGAATCATCATCACTGAACACAGGACGAATCTTTGGCTTTCCTGATATCCCCTTCCAGAATATTGATAAAATCGAGGTGGGGGGGGGGGGGTGAATTCTGACTCACGTGCGCAAACTTCATAGCACGGCCTGGGATCCACAATGAGGGGAGGTTTTTTATGACAATCTTGCTAGGACCACAATTGGGTCAATGGGTAGGTAAACAAATGGTTGTATGGTTGGATGGATGGATGATGGGTGGGTTAATGGGTAAGTAAACAGATGTTTGTATGGTTGGATGGATGGATGATGGGTGGGTTAATGGGTAGGTAAACAGATGGCTGTATGGTTGGATGGATGGATGATGGGTGGGTTAATGGGTAGGTAAACAGATGTTTGTATGGTTGGATGGATGGATGATGGGTGGGTTAAAGGGTAGGTAAACAGATGGATGTACGGATGTATGGTTGGATGGATGGATGATGGGTGGGTTAATGGGTAGGTAAACAGATGGTTGTATGGTTGGATGGATGGATGATGGGTGGGTTAATGGATAGGTAAACAGATGTTTGTATGGTTGGATGGATGGATGATGGGTGGGTTAATGGATAGGTAAACAGATGTTTGTATGGTTGGATGGATGGATGATGGGTGGGGTAATGGGTAGGTAAACAGATGTTTGTATGGTTGGATGGATGGATGATGGGTGGGTTAAAGGGTAGGTAAACAGATGGATGTACGGATGTATGGTTGGATGGTTGGATAATGGGTGGGTTAATGGGTAGGTGTACAGATGGATGTATGGTTGGATAGATTGATGATGGGTAGGTTAATGGGAAGGTAAACAGATCGATATATTGTGTATGGTGTGGATGGATGGATGTGTAGATTGTGCAACGGGTAAGTGAAAGAAATGGTGGATAAATAATGAAGGGAAAAAAGTGAGTTAATTTGGTGAATTGGTGGGTGGAAGAATAGTTGAACTAACAGAAATAAGACAGGCTCAGTCAAAGGGGAACAATCCTGGTATTTCAGATAGAAGGTTACATAGGTCTCATGTGTGTTTGTGTGTGTATACGTGCGTGCGTGTATGCGTGCGTGCATGTGTATGTGTGTGCGTGCGTGTGTGTGTGTGCATGAGTGTGTGTGCATGCGTGTGTGTTTGTGTGTGCATATGTGTGTGCGTGTATGTGTGTGTGCGTGCGTGTGTGTGTGTGCATGCGTGTGTGTGTGTGTGCATGCGTGTGTGTTTGTGTGTACATGCGTGTGTTTGTGTGTGCATGTGTGTGTGCGTGTATATGTGTGTGTGTGCATGCGTGTGTGTTTGTGTGCGCATGTGTGTGTGTGCGTGTATGTGTGTGTGCGCGCGTGCATGTGTGTGCGTACGCGTGCATGTATGTGCGTGCGCGTACATGTGTGCGCGTGCATGTGTGTGCGTGCGTGTGTGTGTATGTGCGTGCATGTATGTGTGTGCATGTGTGTGCATGTGTGTATGCGTGTGTGTGTGTGCGCATGTGTGTGTGCGCGTGCATGTGTGTGTACGTGCATGTGTGTATGCGTGCATGTGGGTGCGCGCGCATGTGCGTGAGTGTGAGTGCTGAAAGCACGTTACGGAAACAAGAAGAAAGACACTTTGCCCGAGTACAAACATCAGGAGCTCAGAAAGAGCCATTTGGTGGACTCCAGGTTCGACAGTCGATGAATGGCCACTTTGTGGAGAACAATTGAAACAGTTTGTTTCAGACTTAGGGTATCCTACAAAGGATGGTAGCTGGCAGTGAAAGTGTAGCTTTTGTTTGTTCTCTTGAAAGACACAACAAAGCGTTCATGCCACTTACTGTTTTGTCGGTCTGCGACCAAAGAGAAGAAGGAAGATCATTCGGGCGGACAGTCACAGATAGATTAATGATGGAACCACTAATAGATTAATAAGTGAACCATTCATAGATTAATGAATGAACAATCAATAGATTAATGATGGAACCATTAATAGATTAATAAGTGAACCATTCATAGATTAATGAATGAACAATCAATAGATTAATGATGGAACCACTAATAGATTAATAAGTGAACCATTCATAGATTAATGAATGAACAATCAATAGATTAATGATGGAACCACTAATAGATTAATAAGTGAACCATTCATAGATTAATGAATGAACAATCAATAGATTAATGATGGAACCATTAATAGATTAATAAGTGAACCATTCATAGATTAATGAATGAACAATCAATAGATTAATGATGGAACCACTAATAGATTAATAAGTGAACCATTCATAGATTAATGAATGAACAATCAATAGATTAATGATGAACCACTAATAGATTAATAAGTGAACCATTCATAGATTAATGAATGAACAATCAATAGATTAATGATGGAACCATTAATAGATTAATAAGTGAACCATTCATAGATTAATGAATGAACAATCAATAGATTAATGATGGAACCATTAATAGATTAATAAGTGAACCATTCATAGATTAATGAATGAACAATCAATAGATTAATGATGGAACCACTAATAGATTAATAAGTGAACCATTCATAGATTAATGAATGAACAATTAATAGATTAATGATGGAACCATTAATAGATTAATAAGTGAACCATTCATAGATTAATGAATGAACAATCAATAGATTAATGATGGAACCATTAATAGATTAATAAGTGAACCATTCATAGATTAATGAATGAACAATCAATAGATTAATGATGGAACCATTAATAGATTAATGAATTAACAATTAATAGATTAATGAGTGAACCGTTAATAGATTAATGAGTGAACCATTCATAGGTTAATGAATTAACAATTAATATATTAATGATGGAACCATTAATAGATTAATGAATAAACAATTAATAGATTAATGATGGAACCACTAATAGATTAATAAGTGAACCATTCATAGATTAATGAATGAACAATCGATAGATTAATGATGGAACCATTAATAGATTAATGAATTAACAATTAATAGATTAATGAGTGAACCGTTAATACATTAATGAGTGAACCATTAATAGATTAACGAGTGAACAATTCATAGGTTAATGAATTAACAATTAATATATTAATGATGGAACCATTAATAGATTAATAAGTGAACCTTTAATGGATTAATGATTGAAACGATTGATGGGTGAGTTGAAGGATAAATAATGGAGGAAAGAAAAGGAATACACTTTCATTTATGGATGGATGGACTGGATTGATAAAAGAAAAAATGATTGAATTGAAGATAGTATGAAGATTGGTTGGTACACTAGGTCGGTAGATAGGTAGTTATGTATATTTTGGATGGGTAGATAAGTATATAGATAGGTAGGTGAATGGTTGTGCAAGACAGAGTCATGCACATCATTAATTTACACATGGGAGTGAAGCACTCATGGACACGCCAGATTGTGATACTGTGGTTTGTGTGCAGGTGGGTTGGTTCAGTGTGGACTTATTTTCTTCTCTAGTTCATTCTCGCAGTCTTTGTTTGAGCAAAATAATTGCCACTTTGAAAGGGAGGGGGAGAAATAACGCTACAGAAGGAATCGACGGCAATTGCTCTGTTGGTAGAACATTCAATCAATAAATTAGAGATAAGCAAGCAGGCACATGTGTTAGTTAGTTCGTTCTGTGTTTACATGCACACATCTGAAGGCGGATAGTTGTAATTCTTTAACTAATGTCTCCGCCCTTCACCGAAAGGGCGATTCTTTGTGTATGGTCTCTGACCTAGAAAAGCTTGCCCATTCCCTGAGCCGCCATCACTGTCGCTCGTGTTCACGCTCTCGATGACAAGCTAGCCCAACCGCCGCCATTATTCGACTGTCAAGATAACAACTCTATCGACCTTTTATTGCCAACACTGTTTAAGCGGCATCGATTGCCTCAGCAGCAGACCGACCGTGATAGCAAGTTTGTGTGATATTGATTGTCTGTCCTCAAGTTGTCATTACACACACACACAGCCAGGCTGAATCAAAGCTTATAAATAAGCTTTTATACATTACACTCCCAATGAATGTTGAGAGAACAATTATATAAATTGAAACTTGTTTTGTTGTGGTAGACACCAGGCATGGATGACCTTTTTTGCACTCTATCTTATATACTACCTGGCATTTGTGTGGACGACATTGTTCTCAGTTGATTCTTAAAATTGAAACTCAATGCTAGTGGTTCAGATGTGTGACATGCACGAAATGTTATATTTTCTAGAAGAATTAACTTATTAATAATAGAATAAAGAATATTTAATGTTTTGGTAGAAAAACGTTAATAATAGTCATTATATTAGTCCCTTAATCTTGATGGTCGTTATTGCACTCTTGACTCAGTTCTCTATCATCCTTCAAGTTTGAAAAGCTTATTTTTTTCTTCAGATATTCTGAAGATTAACCCTGTCTTTTGTTGATTTTGTCTCCCCACCTCTACTTCTGTCTATTTTTTTCTTATTTTCTCTTGTACAGTGTCCCATAGAATGGCCTTAGAAAAAAAACAGTTGTTCTTTGCAACATATTTATATCATTGTAACTAACATTAGCTTTTTTATGATGGTAATAAAAGATAATAAATTTGTCAAGAATAAACAAATCCAGATTTCCTGGTGCTGGTTATATTGAAAAGTGCACACGAACAAAACAACTAAAATATCTACGACGATAAAAAAAACTGCACGCTTTCATCATTTTCCCTGCTTAAGTGGGTTCACAGACAGTTAATGAGGTCAAAAATGTGTTAGTGTGTCGCCTAAGTGAGGGCAAGAATGTGTTGACGGATAGTTTACCTGTAGAGAAAGGTGATGTATCACTGGTGTGTATGACTTGCAGAGCTACTGCATGTTTTATATATATATATATATATATATATATATATATATATATATATATATATATAGCAACAACCAGACAGACCAGCAAACAGCATCCAGTACAACAGGCAACAACCAGACATACCAGCAAACAGCATCTAGTGCAACAGGCAACAGCCAGACCAGCAAACAGCATCCAGTACAACAAGCAACAACCAGACAGACCAGCAAACAGCATCCAGTACAACAAGCAACATCCAGACAGACCAGCAAACAACATCCAGTACAACAAGCAACATCCAGACAGACCAGCAAACAACATCCAGTACAACAAGCAACATCCAGACAGACCAGCAAACAACATCCAGTACAACAAGCAACATCCAGACAGACCAGCAGCAGCATACAGTACAACAAGCAACACCCAGACAGACCAGCAAACAGCATCTAGTGCAACAAGCAACACCCAGACAGACCAGCAAACAGCATCTAGTGCAACAAGCAACACCCAGACAGACCAGCAAACAGCATCTATTGCAACAAGCAACACCCAGACAGACCAGCAAACAGCTTCTAGTGCAACAAGCAAAAAGCAGACAGAGCAACAAGAGAGGTAACGGGAGAAGATCTCTATGCTGGAGAATTAACGATGGACCAAACCTCAAGCAAACTTATAGGCTCAGAGCAATTCGAACAATACGTTTTATATGAACTTCCATACTGTAATGCACGCTAGGACACATAGCTAAACTACTATCAAAATAAATTCTAGGGCTGATTTAAATACACAAATCAAATACCGTTTTATCAAAATACTGATGGCACGGTTCATGATTGCTATCTTCTTAGATCGTTAGGCGCAGATAAGTAAATGAAAGCAAAAAAGGCTGTGTAGATGTTAGAATTGTTGTTATTTGGTCACTCATATTGTCACTATATACGTGTCACTAATAGATGGGCCTTGAGTTATTTAGTTATTTCCGGGTCACCATCATTGCAATCTGAACATGTCCATAGGTGCTCAAATCCCCTCCTCAGCAAGTCCCACAGTGTCCAGCGACTGACGACTCCAGTTCTGTGTTGGTTGATAAGTCTTCTTATACGCCCGCTAAGTTTCTCATTTCAGGCTATGCCTATCTTAACTCCCATATCCATCATCAGAGGAAGTGACGTGGATCTGTGTTTGTCAAAGTCCTGTGCTCTTCCCACATCTCGGAGGGCATTAATGATGTCCGCCCGATCCATTGGTTGCCCGTCCTCAACGACAGCGCAGCTAGCCAACCTGTCCGCTCTTTCATTTCCCCGTACTCCCGCATGTCCCGGACATAGACAAAGGTATTTTGGACTTCTGCAATGACTCTATCCATTGCATGCGTACAGAGCCTGTCTCCACTTTTTTTTATCATGCTCATCGAATCACTCAGTATACATGCGTGGGTGTAGTCTTGTGATTCTAACCATTTGAATGCCTTGGTCACTGCCATCGCCTCCATTGCCATGCTACTCGTGGTCATGACGTATGTCTTCGTAGACTATTTTGCATGCCGAGTGTGCTGTAAATGCCCATGCATTTCTTTGGTGTCGTATTACAGATCCGTCTGTATAGATGACTGCATCTTTCTCATCGGTATTATCGCAGATGAGACCGTTGACCTCCGCGTTAACCACGACCGGGTTCTGTTCCCTACTTTTCCTGTTGTGTGTAACAATACACGAGAAATTCCCCTGCAATGACGTAGGCACCGGTATCCACTCCTCGTCAACGTTGATATTGGTAAGCCCACAGACCTGTTTGATTACATCTTCTGCTCGGCCCACTCATGATTTGCCTCTTTTTAGCCTGGCACCTTTCCCTGTGTTAATGGACCTTATGTGTTACTAATAGATGGACCTTATGTGTTACTAATAGATGGGCCTTATGTGTTACTAATAGATGGACCTTATGTGTTACTAATAGATAGACCTTATGTGTTACTATAATAGATGGGCCTTATGTGTTACTAATAGATGGGCCTTATATGTTACTAATAGATGGACCTTATGTGTTACTAATAGATAGACCTTATGTGTTACTAATAGATGGGCCTTATGTGTTACTAATAGATGGGCCTTATGTGTTACTAATAGATGGGCCTTATGTGTTACTAATAGATGGGCCTTATGTGTTTCTAATAGATGGGCCTTATATGTTACTAATAGATGGGCCTTATGTGTTACTAATAGATGGGCCTTATGTGTTACTAATAGATGGGCCTTATGTGTTACTAATAGATGGGCCTTATGTGTTACTAATACAACGGGATAAAGCAAAGAGCCAGGCCTGATCTCTAGTGTAGCATAAAGAGAATATGATGTTTGTGTGCACATTTTTATTGGCCATTGGTACATTTTGGAACAATGTGGTCAATACTACACCAGCTCGTCTTTCTTTTCTTTTCAGGACAAAACATATGGTACCCATTTAATACTGTTTACCATGTCTGTCGGTGATCAGCCGACATCTTGTCCCGAGTAGAACAAGCAGTTCTCTACTCACAGTTCTACAGCGACTTACATACAGAAGGACAGACAGATATATCATAAAGAAAACAGTCAAATGTTTGAGGGCGTACCAATATAGAAAAACAGACAAATCTGGCTGTTAAATAGCTACGCATATATATGGACATTCGAAAGTGAAAACAGAGGGGGAGGGGGGGGGGGAATGCCATATAATTTATAGATGAGGAGAGAAAATTAAGTGATTGATTGAAATTTGAATGAAACAAATAGAAAAGAAATCAGCATATCCATTCAGACACTTACCAATCTTGACTCCAGGGATGTATCCTGTGCCATTATTGGCCTTGTTAAGTCTCTCTACCGCCCATTCTGCCGCCAGGAAGTTCTGTAATGGTTCTCTTGATAGTAGAGCGCAAGTGTAGGCACTACCTACAGGGCAGATAATGTATTTTCCTAAAATTTCTTAATAGAAACAAACGGTCGGGAAACTATTTAAAATCTTAGTTAGATTTGCACAAAGAAATAAACCCTTAACATTTCGAACGTAGGGTTAGAGCTTTTATGAACATTGACATCAGGGGCGGGGGTGAAGAGAAACGGGAGAATGGTAGAATCATGGATTATCGTCGTACTGTCTCACCGCTGGGCAGTCTTTCTTGCTTCGGGGACTCTTCAGTAACCATATAAGTGGGGTGAACGTAGAAGTTAATGGGGTGAACACAGAAGATTTTGGGGTGAATGTAGAAGTTTGTGGCAAGGAACCACCCCCCCCCCCCCTTCCCCTAGTTCTCAGTTCACATATTGATAAACCCCTGCTTTTTAAAGGCTTCCTTTTGACAGAAAATTAAAACAGATACATACACACAAAAGATTTCGCTGCACACGTTTGAAATCTACACACACACACACAAAGATTACTTCTTTGTTATATGTGACGTTTCTTCAACCACATAACGCATCGCACGCACGCACCCCCCCCCCCCCCCCACACACACACACACACACAAACAATAATAAAATTAAAAAAATTGTGTACATGTTTAATGTTTTCTTCATTTTGATTTAAAGTAACAAACATGACTTTAGAGACATAGGAAGTTCCGTGAACTAAATATTTGTTGAAGCAGAACTGGTATAAAAAGTACGTAAATTAAATAAAATAGCCTTGACGTCTAAGAGCCAGGACGGGCTCGAAGAGGTCAGTGACTCAAAGCTGACTGCTTGTGTCAGGAGCCCCAGTAAAAGTTCCTACCACACTTTCCGACTGGTAACACAGCAGCCAGCCTAACCAATGGAGTAGGAACCAAGAGGGGATGTAACCCAGTACCCAAAAATCTCATGCTGGATGTGTTTGACCAAAAGGCGCAGATACCAGTTAGTTGTAAAACACAAAACAGAGCATCTACGTTCATTTAACGTTCTTTAAAGACAGACGATGTAGCGTCGTCGGCGGGTGAAGTCAGACAGAAGGGAATGGAGTTCATGAATTTAACTAACGATAAGTAATCTTCTCAGATAGTTGTGTTTTGTTCTTTAACAAGCATTTTTGTGCTAAAGTAGATGTTTGCCTTTAGTTCTGAAACCTAGGGATTGTTTTTATCAATGCAATTGCTATTTTGTTAAACCCGCAAATACACAAATCTTAAAATAAATTTATATGAAATTCTGAAGTTTGTATTCATATTAGGAGAGAGGGAATATTAGGAGAGATTTATTAACCAACTAACAGTAGGGGAAATACCTCTATTAGAAGTACAATATTACAAATATCGGGATAGTAATATAGACAAAGAGTGAGGAACAGAGAATGGCACCAACATAAGGGTATCAAAAGCAACAGGAGCATTCGTTGCACTGGGAAACATGGAAATCCAAAAAAATTTAGGTTTTAAAAAAAATAACAATTTCTTATTATATGGTTGTGAAACACGAAGAACAACTAAAATGACAATCATGAAGATACAGACCTTCATTAATGGATGGTTATGCAGAATAAAAGGATGGAAATGGCATGACAAAATAACTAACATAGAATTATGGAAATGTACCAGTCAAATACCTGTGGATAAAGAGATACAGCGAAGGCGATGGTGCTGGATAGGACACACAATATGGAAGCCAACTGAGAGTATACACAACAGGTCATTTTTTTAGAAGAGGAAAACCAAGATAACTCTAGAGTCTTCTTGGAGAAGAGAGATGGAAGCAGAGATGAAAATGATTGGAAAGACTTGGAATGATCTTAAAAGAATGGCAAGAAACATAATGGGTTGGAAAGTGTTAGTTGAAGACTTATGCTCCACAGGGAGCTGAACGTGTTTGTTGAAGACCTATGCTTCACAGGGAGCTGAAAATGTTTGTTGAAGACCTATGCTCCACATGGAGCTGAACGTGTTTGTTGAAGACCTATGCTCCACAGGGAGCTGAACGTGTTTGTTGAAGATCTATGCTTCACAGGGAGCTGAAAATGTTTGTTGAAGACCTATGCTCCACAGGGAGCTGAACGTGTTTGTTGAAGACCTATGCTCCACAGGGAGCTGAAAATGTTTGTTGAAGACCTATGCTCCACAGGGAGCTGAAAGGTAGAAAAAGGAGAGGGGAGAGTTGAGGACTGGGTAGATAAAGCGAAATAAAAGATGAAAAGAGAAAGTGAGGGATAAATGTGACAGAGAGGCGGCGGGGTACTTGCATTTCTTGTGACCTGGAAATGAGAGATTCAGATGAGAACAATTCCGCATGAGAGGTAAAAGATAAAAGGTAACAAGTCAAGAAAGTATAAACACCTAAACTATTACCTGAATATGTGTTCAAATCGTTCTTTCGTAATGACATCACCAAAGCAAATCGAACCTGAAAAAATTGACAAGAGAAACTATATGACGAGCATTATTGTACAGTTCAAGAAAGGTCTATTAAAAGCGAAAATTAATAACCCCACTAGATTTGCAATGAACTGCGATATACTGGACATGTCTGAGTGGTTTGTTGAAAGATGTGTAGATCATGAGAATACAATGATGATTTTATTTTCAGAAATGTTTTTTTAGTTCGTCCTCAAAATGATTTTGTTTTCGTTATTTAGTTTAGTCGATAGATCGTCTTCGCTGCGCAACGGACAAGGCCAGAGAGGCCACAACCTCTCCTTCCTCATTATACGGCATGTCAACCACACACAAGCAAAAGCAGTGAGGATAGCTTTGCTTCAGCTTAGATTCTCGAACTCTTACTATATTCGTTTCTCCCCTGACCAAGGTTAGAGCCGCGGTTGCCACACAGTTGTGTGCTCCTTGTGTTGCTACTTACAGCCAACTAAAAAGTCATGCGCATTTCAGCCCGAACATCCGACACAGCAATTTTTTTTTTTAGAATGGGCTTGTTTAGAATTGTTGTTGTTGTTTCCCCATTTTATTTGAGGATTGAAAAGGAGTGGTTGGAGATATAGAGATATAGTTCCAGTATTTGAACATTTTCAAATCAGGTCGGGTAAATTTACCTGCTACTGTATGCAGTAAACAGTACAACCTGTGGCTGCCCTGCTGCCTTGCAGGTAAGCTCTGGAGAGTAAAAGGCTAGGGGAGGGTAATTTTAATGGAAACAAGAAGAAGAGTTCTTAAATTATATGTAGAGCCAGTCTTAACATATGGATGTGAATCATGGACAATAGGACAACAGACAAGAAAATCATTGGAGTCTGTAGAAATGTGGTTTTACAGAAGAATGTTGAGAATACCATGGGCAGCTAAGTAGAGTAATGAAATAGGCCAAAGAAAGCAAAAATAGAGCTAATTTCCAATATTAGGAAAAAACAATCATCATTTTTTGGCCATGTAATCAGAAGAGAACAACTGGAATATATTATAACAACTGGGAAAATTGAGGGACGAAGAGATAGAGGGAGGCAAAGAGAAAAAAAAACAGACAGCTTAAGAGAATGGCTTGGCAGAAGGTCAACAGCAGAAATGATAAATAACTGTCGAGGTCGGAAGTTGTGGAGAGACATGATCACCTATGTCAGCAGGCCCGGCGCTTGATTATGATGATTTGAACGTTTAGGATCGTAGGATAGAGCCAGTGTGACAATCTGTACAATCTACACAAGGATTGAGGGCTCACTGGGGTTATCTTTAAGTAACACTCGTAAGGCTAAATAATGCTCAACGTGACTGTTAGACTCAAACATTTTGATATCTAAGACAATCTTAGTTTGACAGATTATTTATCGTATGGGACAGAGCTGATAACTTATATATTATATGTTATGTGGTGCGCAGATATTAGCTCAATTTACGTCATAAATGAGTATGATAATGTGTCTTTCTTTTTTAATCACTTAGTTGATATTTTAGTGTTTTATAGCTTATGTGTTTATGTGCACGCAAGTGTGTTATTGTTTAGTTTAGTTTAAAATAGTTGACATATCACTTTTATTACGCAACCAAATAGAACTCATATCCCCTCCTCATTTCGCTCCCCGTTATGATGAACGCCCGCCACAAACTTTCGACAGCACTTAATGTGGCTTTGCTTCAGCTCAGACACACGAACTCTGTAGCACCAGTGAAGATCTCGATCCCAACATCTTAGACATGAGTAGGTGACAAAGGCTGTACTCTTTTCTCGGCTGACTGAAGTCAGTTTCTCGATAGCTACACACTAGATGTGAGTGCGTGTTTGTACGTAAAGGTTAATATATCAGTAACTGTAAAGATAGGATAATCAACAGTAATGTTATTATCTTTGCTGGTAGTAGGATATTAGTATCTGTGATGGTATCATGTTGTTATTTGTTTTAAAAATGTTGCTAACTGAAATCCAATTATATTCATGACAGCTATGATTGTATGCATGTATGGTTATGGTTATTGTTGTGGAAGGCCCCGGTATCACTGCAAACGAATTAAAATCCATAATTGCTCAACCGCCCGTGCCAGTGGAATCATCCGAATTACTATCTCATCTTCCAAAAGTTAGCTGTAGTCCCCATCATAGCAGTCTCAGCACACGCCAAAAGTCACGCACGAAAAGATGATGCACAATCTCTAAATTGAAAACTGCGATTGACTTGGCAGAGCAGTCCATAATATAGAGTTGTAACATGTAAATACTTGGCGTCAAACATTTCCAACGATGCCTTTGGAACGATGGATGTTTGTATATGGGGTGGTACTGGTATATGTGATAACAATGTTCATACATGTGATGGTAATGTTCTATCAGTAAATGTATTATTGGTGTTTGTGATGGTAGTGTAGACATTTGTCATGCTGGTCTTGATATGTATAACGGTTATGTTGTTTCTTTGATACATCTTATTACCGTTGATCTATGAGACGATGCGGTGATACCAGTGATGGTGATGTTGATATTTGCAATGATGTTATTTATATGTACTGGTTGTGTTATTATATGTGTTGGTTGTGTTGATATGTGTTGGTTGCGTTGTTATATGTACTGGTGGCGTTGTTATATGTGTTGGTTAAAAAAAAATATCTTTACGACACATAGTACCATTGCTGGTGTATGTTGGGGGGAGGGGGGGGGGGCAACGATAGAACCCGGGGAAATAAAGGCCGCTTGGTCAAGCAGTCGCCACGACCTGTGAGACTCAGGATTTTTATTTCACCCTCCCCCCATATCAAAATTGAAGGAATAGACCTGGAGACAGTTCAGAACTACAACTACCTTGGATATACTATAACCAGTGATGGAAAATGTACAACTGAAATAAACAAAAGAATAGGAATGGCAAAAAAGTAATTTTAATGTCATGAAGAACATACTAACATCAAAACAAATAACAGAAGGGCTAAAACTAAGAATAGCAAAATGTTACATCATCTCAATATTCCTATATGGTGCATAAACATGGACATTATACAAGAGAGCAGAACGGAGAATTGAAGCCTTTGAGATGTGGATGTTAAGAAGAATAGGTGGAGTTGGAAAGAAAAGAAAACAAACGATGAAGTCTTAAAACAACTAAAAATAAAAAGAGAACTACTAAATACAATTCAAACAAGATAAATGCGATTTTTGGGCCATGTTAAAAGACACAACAGCCCACTAAAAGTAATCCTGGAGGGGAAAATACAGGGCGAAAGAGGCAGAGGCAGACCAAGACTAACATGGACGAGTAACATCAAAAGATGGACAAACTGGCCTATGACAACCTGCACCATCGAAGCAAGAGACAGAGCAGAATGGCGTTCCATGGTAGCCAACCTTCGTTGCTGAGACGGCACTCGATGATGATGATGATGAATTTATTTCATTAATCTTCTTTCTTTTTTCATTTCTCTTTTCACTGATACTGAAGGGTAACCTGGTTTATATCATTTGTCGTTCTTGAGCTGCTAGAACTGTCTGAATTAGTGATTTTCCTTTGTTGTTACATGTCTCTATCACTGCATCTATCTTCTTCTAGGTCTGCCTTTTGGTCTTTTTCCATGCATTCTTATTTCATTAATGCTTACGATAAAATTATTAAATGGATTATTTTGACACTTGACTGTGTAAACTATTTATGATTTAACTAGAGACGTTAAAGAATTTTTTTTTAATTATAAATAAATTAGATGCATTTGAAAACAAATACCTCGGGAAAAAATGCTTCGCGTACCATGGCTTGATTATGCAGAAATAAAAGAAATGACAAACATTCATATATATAATCTATGATTCAGAAAAGGAGTACCTATAGTGGTCATGTGATGAGTAGAGACTCTCAAAAGAACATCTCAAAGCAGGTCCTCAAATGGGAACCACAGGGTAAAAGAAAAAGCGGCCGATCTATAAAAGAAATAACACTGAGGCAAGAACAGCAGGCATCGGCTCGATTGCTGAGGATGAGAGGCTCACCCAGAGGAGGGATGCTTGGCGAGATACAATGAGAGGTTCACCCAGAGGAGGGATGCTTGGCGAGATACAATGAGAGGCTCACCCAGAGGAGGGAGGTTTGGCGAGATACAATGAGAGGTTCACCCAGAGGAGGGATGCTTGGCGAGATACAATGAGAGGTTCACCCAGAGGAGGGACGCTTGGCGAGATACAATGAGAGGCTCACCCAGAGGAGGGACGCTTGGCGAGATACAATGAGAGGCTCACCCAGAGGAGGGACGCTTGGTGAGATACAATGAGAGGCTCACCCAGAGGAGGGACGCTTGGCGAGATACAATGAGAGGCTCACCCAGAGGAGGGATGCTTGGCGAGATACAATGAGAGGCTCACCCAGAGGAGGGACGCTTGGCGAGATACAATGAGAGGCTCACCCAGAAGAGGGACGCTTGGCGAGATACAATGAGAGGCTCACCCAGAGGAGGACGCTTGGCGAGATACAATGAGAGGCTCACCCAGAGGAGGGACGCTTGGCGAGATACAATGAGAGGCTCACCCAGAGGAGGACGCTTGGCGAGATACAATGAGAGGCTCACCCAGAGGAGGGACGCTTGGCGAGATACAATGAGAGGCTCACCCAGAAGAGTGACGCTTGGCGAGATGCAATGAGAGGCTCACCCAGAGGAGGGACGCTTGGCGAGATACAATGTTGGTCCTGTGAAACTTCTGACACTAAATAACAAAAGATCGTCGGTTATGAAGAGTCTAGATTTGTTGTCTTAAGTGCCGTCTTCGGCTAGAAAGAACAATAGACAGACAGAGAGACAGACAAACAGTAAGGCAGACAAACATTTATCTGATGCAGCAACACTCACCGATGTGTTATTGTCAAATGTGCACTTACCGATGCATTAGGCACCACAACTTCCCTGTTAACGGTGCACTGGTCATCTGATTTCTGAGACACCACAGCAGCAAACAAGGAAGCAAACAGAACAAGAACCTTTGACGTTGACCTCATTTTAACAACTGGTCCCTGGTTGATGACGTCAGCAACAGCTAGTCTTCATATCCCAGAATTGATTTCTCAAACGTCTTCAATATTTGTAACACCTAAAGAAGTAGAATTGGGAAAAGGGGGGGGGGGGAAGAGACGTAGTTAATCCTTATTGAATCATGTTTGCAGTATGTGTAATCGCTTTCAGAAATTGTAAGGTAATATGTGAATACACGTATATGATGTAGGCATAGACAAAATAGGGGAAAACCCTTTCCTTAGATCCGGTTATGTACACCACAGGACGGCTGGATTTTAGTTACAGGCCCCACGGAGGCCCCATCCAAATCCCCGAAATGGATAAATTCTAATTATACGTTCTTTTTTTCAGGCAAGTTTGAATCTGTTGCTTCCGGTGGCATCACGTGAAGATGGAATGAAGCTCAAGTTGTCAGCGGTTCTATGGAAATGAAAGAGCATGACACACAGTTATACACATGTGCACACAGAGCAGACATACAAGTACACACACGCACACAATTATAAGAACCGTCGTGAAATTGAAAAGGAAGGAGAGTGAACGAGAGGCAAGCCAAAGACAACAAAGTAAAGAACGTTGACAGAAGAGAAACTTATAATAATAACTTAAATAATAAACACGGTATAAGTTAAACTTTGAGTGCTAGGCGATAGATAGAAGCGCACTGACAAAGGTTGGGGGGGGGGGGGGGGAAGGAATTTGGAATTTGCTCAATGTTGTGGGATTAAAACATTTGACACCACTAATGATATCATACGCATGTAATGAGAAAATACTTTCTATATTCTGGTCTGAGCTAATTACTTTTAATGACAACGTTATTTATTTAGTTAATTAATTATTTGCCCTTCGACGCTGAAAGGTAAATGTGGAAGGAAAGAAGAAGAGGAAGTTATTTATTTATTTTGTTGGAAAAGTAGGGATATTAGGTTTGCATAAATCAATCACTTATCAGTTGTAGGTGACATATGTTGGACATATTTGGGGTATATCGTAGGTGACATATGTTGGACATATTTGGGGTATATCGTAGGTGACATATGTTGGACATATTTGGGGTATATCGTAGGTGACATATGTTGGACATATTTGGGGTATATCGTAGGTGACATATGTTGGACATATTTGGGGTATATCGTAGGTGACATATGTTGGACATATTTGGGGTATATCGTAGGTGACATATGTTGGACATATTTGGGGTATATCGTAGGGGACATATGTTGGACATATTTGGGGTATATCGTAGGGGACATATGTTGGACATATTTGGGGTATATCGTAGGTGACATATGTTGGACATATTTGGGGTATATCGTAGGTGACATATGTTGGACATATTTGGGGTATATCGTAGGTGACATATGTTGGACATATTTGGGGTATATCACCATTTGTGATTTTATAACGATAAAATGACATTGAAAATTTAGTTTGAGAGTATTATAAATTTAGTTTGAGAGTATTATAAATTTAGTTTGAGAGTATTATAAATTTAGTTTGAGAGTATTATAAATTTAGTTTGAGAGTATTATAAATTTAGTTTGAGAGTATTATAAATTTAGTTTGAGAGTATTATAAATTTAGTTTGAGAGTATTATAAATTTAGTTTGAGAGTATTATAAATTTAGTTTGAGAGTATTATAAATTTAGTTTGAGAGTATTATAAATTTAGTTTGAGAGTATTATAAATTTAGTTTGAGAGTATTATAAATTTAGTTTGAGAGTATTATAAATTATGAATGAAATAATCACTGCGTGAATTCAGATGTAAAATGTAATTGTTTTAATAAAATAAATATTTGTAAGAAAACCACCATTAAATGTATCATTTATATTGTAATTAGAGAAGTCATTTTAAAATGTGTCTATCATGTTTCGTTTCCGTACAAAGTGTCGGTCAATAATTTAAACCTATTCAACTAATATGTTGAAAACCACTTTTGTATGCATTTCTTACATTCAGGATGTGTCTCTGTCGTAAACGTTTCGCGTGAATAGAATCATGTACACACAAGTGCGCGTATACTTCACACACTAATGCGCATACATAGACATCAAGCATGTGTACACATTGGCATCAAATATACACACGCGTAGATATATTTATTCCAAGAACGTAAAAAAAAAATGTTTGATCTTTTCTAACAAGCAAAGACTCCAAACAAATCGCGAACGGGGCCAAGTACAAAGAAAAGTGATGACAAATTATAATAATCCAAGAAAAGTAAACTAACTAAACTCTAAACAATGATCACAGACAGAACTGAAAATATCGTTAGTCAGTAGACAGTAAACGATAAACAATCTAGCAACTTATATGCAATGATTTGAAAGAGTGGTTTTAAAAGTAGAGGGTAGAGAAAACAATAAAATAAAGGCGGAGATAAATGGACATTTCTTTTTTGGGAGGGATTGGGGGAGGACATTTGAGATGGAAGGTTATTGTGACATACAGTAAAAAGTGAACCGAGACCGCATGATCTAGAGGTAAGATGTGGGGCTCTGAACAAGCAGGTCACGTCACTGTTTTAGATGTTAATGGTTTCATCGTGGTTTTTTGTTGTTGCTTAACCCCTGGTCTCTGAGTAGTGAGATCCGACGTCTAGCCCTCTCTGAGTAGTGAGATCCGATGTCTAGCCCTCTCTGAGTAGTGAGATCCGGTGTCTAGCCCTCTCTGAGTAGTGAGATCCGACGTCTAGCCCTCTTTGAGTAGTGAGATCTGACGTCTAGCCCTCTCTGAGTAGTGAGATCCGACGTCTAGCCCTCTCTGAGTAGTGAGATCCGATGTCTAGCCCTCTCTGAGTAGTGAGATCCGACGTCTAGCCCTCTCTGAGTAGTGAGATCCGACATCTAGCCCTCTCTGAGTAGTGAGATCCGACGTCTAGCCCTCTCTGAGTAGTGAGATCTGACGTCTAGCCCTCTCTGAGTAGTGAGATCCGACGTCTAGCCCTCTCTGAGTTGTGAGATCCGACGTCTAGCCCTCTCTAGGTAGTGAGATCCGATGTCTAGCCCTCTCTGAGTCGTGAGATCCGATGTCTAGCCCTCTCTGAGTAGTGAGATCCGACGTCTAGCCCTCTCTGAGTAGTGAGATCCGATGTCTAGCCCTCTCTGAGTAGTGAGATCCGATGTCTAGCCCTCTCTGAGTCGTGAGATCCGACGTTTAGCCCTCTCTGAGTAGTGAGATCCGATGATCTAGCTCTCTCTGAGTAGTGTGATCGATGTCTAGCTCTCTCTGAGTAGTTTGATCGATGTCTTACCCTCTCTGAGTAGTGAGATCTGACGTCTAGCCCTCTCTGAGTAGTGAGATCCGATGTCTAGCCCTCTCTGAGTCGTGAGATCCGACGTTTAGCCCTCTCTGAGTAGTGAGATCCGATGATCTAGCTCTCTCTGAGTAGTGTGATCGATGTCTAGCTCTCTCTGAGTAGTGTGATCGATGTCTTGCCCTCTCTTAGTAGTGAGATCCGATGTTCAGCCCTCTCTGAGTAGTGAGATCCGATGTCTAGCCCTCTCTGAGTAGTGAGATCCGATGTTCAGCCCTCTCTGAGTAGTGAGATCCGATGTCTAGCCCTCTCTGAGTAGTGAGATCCGATGTCTAGCTCTCACTGCGTAGTGAGATCCGATGTCTAGCTCTCTCTGGTAACGATTAAAATAGGAGGACGTGTGTATTATAGAAGCCTTGATTGTTAAATATCGGAAGAAAAGAAGACCAAGCATAACTACTGCCTGGACAAATATAGTTACAATAGAAATCTATCCACGCTGAAGGCTGATGTGTCGGGCCGAAAGGCGCAGATATCGGGACTTGCCATAAAATAGCGACACAGCTCGTCCATGCTCACTTTACGTGTGAACGCCAATAAGAAGACAAAGAAGAGAAACGGGAAATCTCATCTGAGAAAAGAATGACAAGAATTACTCTTCTTCGAATTTAAAGAACCAAAAGCTCAAATTACCTCTCAAATGTCAAGAGCAAACTCGACCATTAACATTGGAATAGAGTGAGAAAGTGCAAGTGATCCGGATGTCTTTGAGGTCCAACAGTCGGGAGAACTGGCACCAACTGTTCCGGAGTGCACGCGTTGTTCTCATACCTCCTTTTATATATCTGTAGCATATTCATACGCACATATAAACATTATATTTACACACTCCCACACTAAACAACACATAAACATTACACACGCACACACACATTCATAAAACTTATACCATAAAATTTGTCCATTGAACTCTGACCTCAAAGTTTAGGGATCGAGAACTTAAACCTATCGGAGACGGTCGATAAAACGGAGGTATCGAGTTAAAGCGTGTGATGTTAATTAGCCATTAACAGTTACAAGTCGAAACTAGTACGCTTCACCGCAAACTGGACAAAATTTAAAAAATAATAATAAATAAATAAAAAACGAAAATGTTATATAATTGTTCTCAATAATTAACAGGATCGAATGGCGTCTGCTCACAGGCCAGTGGATACATAACAACAACAACAACAACACAATAATTAGCCACTTTTTCTGAAACTACCCTTAGGGTACTCTTAGGATTTTCTAGTACTATGGAGTCCGTGAACCGTGGTGAGATCTTCCTATCATGAAAGAGATCGAGATGCTAATAGGCAAGTATGCTGATGATCGACCTAACGTTAAAACAGAGGCAGTACTTTCATTTTTCATCTGTTCCCTTGTTCTATATGATGCATGTAAATAGTTTTTATTGGACTCAAATCGAGTAAAAAGATCCGGCACCGTACGTATCTTTTTTTTTTTTTTTTTTTGGGAGGGGGGGTTGAGCAGCACTCATTATAGAGACATAAACTGTGCTATGAACCACGCGGTCTTCTCCATCCGCTCTCAGTAGCGCATCATAAGTAACAGTTGCCTTCACGCCTTGCTAGGCGTATGGAGAATATGGTACTTATATGTGTCCATATATTTCTATAACCACAGCACATTTTTTGGTGATGTGGTCGGCACCATGCCAGACCGCCTTTACTGTAAAAAAAAAATCTATGGTAGCTATTTTAAAGGCTTGGTGAACCTCGGCGCTTTATTGATCCGACAAAAACTCGCCACTTTAGGGAATTGAACCAGGACCCTTCTGATCAGCCACTGAGGCTTTAAAACGTATCATCCCAACCTTCTGTTTCGTTGTGCATTAGAATTCTGCACCGACATGAAGATTTGTCTGGGCGGTCTCTCTGACCTTTACTTGACCACGTTCTCTAATAGTAAGCGAATCAATTCAGAGGAGGATGTATGTTTACAGCACTCGGAAAAAATAACAAATAATCAACAACAGAAAAATATATGGACCAAAGCAGGATCGAACCCGTACTAAGTGGCACAGCGCCTTGCCGCGAAAAGCCAAACGCTAGGGAACACTACCACTCAGCTAACTAAAAAATTAGCTATCGTGGACAATGTCTTTTCGCGAAGGTGTTCTCATGACTATAGCATAAGGCTGCGACCACAGCTCGGAAATATTTTTCCTGTTAAGACAAGTATCTCCCGGATAGGGTCGGGCTAAACACTTGCGTTGCAGACAAACATTTAGGGCGAAACAGCACGAATAGTAGTTTCCAGTGGTTTTAGACTGGAGACAATTAATAATAAATGAATATTATTATAGAGGGAAACTTCCGAGGCGATAATCAGCGAATCAATTCAGAGGAAGAGGTATGTTTACAGCACTCGGAAAAAATGATAAATAATCAACAACAGAAAAAATATATGGACCAAAGCAGGATCGAACCCGTACTCAGTGGCACAGCGCCTCTAATAGTATGCCTTAGACATTAGTTTCAGATCTATACACATGTTAGTAGGGTCCCTAGCTTCACATCTAATCCATATGTAAGTTTAACCCTCCGTAGTAGGTGAAATGAAACAGGGTGTTGGGTAGGGTTGTGTGCTGTCACCAGATTTATGCAATATGTATAGTGCGATCTTTTTAAGATCCATAACGGGCATGCCTGGAATAACAATCGGAGGTCATAATATAAATAATCTAAGGTATGCTGATGCGATAGCTCAGTGGTTAATGAACTGGACTACAAAGGACAAGAGGTAGGGTTCGATCCAAACCGACGGCTTCCGGGTTTACCCAACCTTAAATGGGCACCGGCTTTTTTTCTGGGAAAGTAAAGCGGCATCGGCGTAATACCAACCACATTACCCCCAAAAAATCATGTGCTGAAGGTCTGTAAAATTTATGGTCACTAACACCACATTCCCTATACGCCACTTGGCGTGACGAGGGCTCTTTACTTTACTTTTTATGCTGATGATACAGTCTTAACCCCTAAGAGTGAAAGTGAGTTGCAAGAAGTGTTAGACATTATAGTGAAAGAAAGCAAAAATAAAGGACTCAGCCTTGATAGCAAAAGGACAGAGGTGATGGTAACAACAAAGAGAGAGACATCACCTAGGTGCGAGATAAAGACAAGTGGAACAATATTAAAACAGGTAAATGAATTTAAATATTTGAGAACTTTGCTAAAACCACTGTTCCGCTAGCTGAAAAGCTGGCGTACAGTGTTCGAAGCCTGCGGTAGACAGATAGGATTTTTTTATATCGGGGGTGAAATAAAAATCCTGAGTCGCACACGTCGTGGCGACTGCTTTGACCAAGCGGCCTTTATCCCTCGGGTTCTATCGTTGCCCCCCCCCCCCACATACACCAGCAATGGTACTATGTGTCGTAAAGATAGTTAGTTGGCCTCAGACGGAAGATGTACGGCGGGGGTGAGATGTAGAATGGCTCGGGCAAAAGCAGCCTTCCGAAAGGTGAGGAAGTTTCTGTGCAGTCAATTTTTGATACTAGAGGCAGGAGGGGGAGTTCTTGAGTGTTATGTAGAGCCAGTCTTAACATATGTATGTGAATCATGAACAATAGGACAATAGACAAGGAAATCCCTGGAGTCTGTAGAAATGTGGTTTTACAGAAGAATGTTGAGAATACCATGGACGGCTAGGGGGAGTAATGGGGGCGTTCTTGGGGGATGGAGGGAAGGGGGAGCAAAGTGGAAGGAGAGCTTGTTTCCAATATTGGAAAGCAACTGTCGTCATTGTTTGGCTATGTGGTGAGAAGAGAGCAGCTGGAGTGTATTGTAGCGGCTGGGAACGTTGAGGGACGAATAGATAGAGAGAAGCGGAGACAAAAGATGCCAGACGGCTTGAAAGAATGGCTTGGCAGCAAGTCAACAACAAGAATGATAAATAACTCGAGATCTACAGTTGTGGAGAGACATGATCACCTACGCCAGCTGGCTCGGTACTTGATGATGATGAACATAGTATGGTGGTGACATATATAGTAAAAGAAAGCAACAAAAAAGGTCTTAGTCTGAATAGTAAGAAAATAAGTAATTGTCATATCAAAGAAACAACCATTCATCAAACATTCATGAAACACTCATGCAACAATCATGAAACATTCATGAAACAATCATCATGCAGCATAAAAATAAACAGGATAAATCTGAAACAAGTGCAACGCGTCAAATACTTACAATAATAACATCAGATGGAAGATGCATCACAAAAATAAAAAGCAGAAAAGGTCAGACCAAAATAGCATTTAAGAAAATGAAAAATATCTTATACAACAAAATTATGTCAATAGAAGTGAGAAAGAGAGTTCATCGGTGCTATATAGAGCCAATTCTGACCTATGGAAGCGAATCAGATCGTAAACAAACAAATGAAAAGACGATTAGATGCCACAGAGATTGGATTTCTCAGAAGAATATTTAAGTTCTCTGGACAGCTAAAAAGATCAACTAAAAAATTTTTTAAGACCCCAACACAAAAAGGGAGCTCCAAAGAAACATCAGAAAGAAACAATCAACATTTTTCGGCCACATCATAGAAGAGAAAGGTTGGAATACTTGGTTACAACTGGCAAAATACATGGAAAGAGAAATGGCGGACTACAAAGAGAGAAAATATTACATAGTCAGCAGAATTGATACGATGCACCGAGGATATAAGATTGTGAAAGGACATGATCGTCTACACCAACCTGTATGGCACATGATGATGAGTATGGTGCCAGCTGGTCTATTCTCTCGAAATATGAGAACGTTGGTAAGCTTCTCTTGGTTTATATCACTTGTGGGCAATCTTTCACGGGTCTCTGTGTATTCTACAGCTACTCGCAAACCCATGTAGAACATATATGTTAAAAGGTAAAGATAGTTTCATAGCAATTGTCTTTGGGATAAGGAAGTGTTTGTGACTTCATTGTATTAAGCTTCAGCTTCGTGAGGTGGCCAGTTCTTCTCCAATACGCCTTGCTTTCGCTCTGAAATCCTCTTAAGGCATTTGAACTCAGTACCCTCAGGTCGGCAGGCGAGCGCACTAACCACAGCGCTACTTTACTTTCATTCTATAAGTAACTTTTTTTTAAATAAACAAGAAGATCAAGAGTTTATTAGTGCACATGCACATGTTAACGATCACTTTCCACTTCTACCGCATGTGAATCCAGAATTGAACAGAAACACCAGCGTTTCTATGTTCTTATCTAGATCTTTCTTTACGGTTTTTTCTTATTTCTGGGGTGGGCCGGATAATTCCTATGTTATTGGGGAATAGAGGTCGCATGCAGATTGCTGTCGGCAGGGGTCAGCAAAAACATTTAGCTACATCTCTGAGAACAATAAACATTTATTATTTAAGAAACGCCGTTGTTTTAATCTTAACTCTCTTTTTTTAATGTTTGCTTGCTGCTTTTAATTGTTATGTTGAGTCAGTCCTAACATATGGATGCGAATCATGGACAATAGGCCAACAGACAAGAAAATCACTGGAGTCTGTAGAAATGTGGTTTTACAGAAGAATATTGAGAATACCATGGACAGCTAAAAAGAGTAATGAAAATGTTCTGAGAGAGGTCAAAGCAAAAAGAGACCTAATTTCCAATATTAGGAAGAAACAATCATCATTTTTGGCCATGTAACGAGAAGAGAACAACTGGAATATATTGTAACAACTGGAAAAATTGAGGGACGAAGAGATAGAGGGAAGCAAAGAGAAAAAATACCAGACAGCTTAAGAGAATGGCTTGGAAGAAGGTCAACAACAGAAATGATAAATAGCTGCCGAGATCGAAAGTTGTGGAGAGACATGATCACCTACGCCAATAGGCCCGGTACTTGATGATGATGCTACTTTTAATTGTTTCTTATAGATGGTTTTATTCAAGCCAGTCTGTTGTGATAATTCATCATCATCTTGTGCCGTCCCTGTCTATTGCCTTGTTGACAGGAGCTGCAATTTATTTTCCAGTCATCTCTCGATATTGTGTTAATTTTAGTCTTTGACTTCCCTTTCTTGTTTATCTTGTATTTTCCTTCCAATGTAATTTTTGTTGTAAATCTATATTTATGCAATGAAAAATGTCATTTGTTATGTTCTCGTTGTGCTTAATAGTTCTTTTCTTCAGTTTTAGCTGACACAAAAATTCAGTATTTCATTTCCATTTCTTTCCTCCCAATTCTTCTATAAATCCACATTTACAGTCTTCAATTTATGATAATTATATAATAATGTTTATCCTACTGCTGCATATTTTGTCAACATTACTGTTCTCAGTGTTTTTCAGTCCACTACTGGTATGGCTTGAAAAAGAATATTATTTATTTTATGTTGGATTTAATTAGAAATATTTTACTTTGATCTCAGTAAAAGTGTGATAACTGACGAATTATATTCGGGGGGGGGGGGGGGGGGGAAGTGTGTGTCGTCTTACGTTGAAAACATTAGAACTGAGACTGTTAGAAAACGGAGAGAGAAAGGTGGGGGGGGGGGGGGGGCAAAAAGATTAGGAACGAATGAGGAAGATTAAGAAATAAAGAGAATAGTAAAAAGATTATGATAAGAAAAACAGAGAAGAAGTGAGAGGAGTAAGAACGAGAGAACACGGAGATGAGAGAGAAAGAGCAAGAAAAAAAGGGGAGAAAGCTATTGGATAGAAAAATAGAGAGAACGAAGGAAAGGAGAGACAATTTCGAATGGAAAATAAAGAAAAGAGAGAAAGCTATTACATTTTTTAAAAAATAGTGAGAACAGAAAAAAGGAGAGAAAGCTATTGGATAGATAAATAAAGAGAACGGACGAAGGAGAGAAGGAAGAAAAGAAAGTGAAACAGAAAAAAGAGGGGCACGAAGGATCGAAAAAAGGAGAGGAAAAAATTGGAATAAATCGAAGGTAATGAAGGAAATGAAAAGGCGATTAGAGGCCACAGAGATGGGATTTCTCAGAAGAATGTTGAAAGTTCCCTGGACAGATAAAAAGATCAATGAGGAAGTTCTCAAAGAGGCCAACACGATAAGGGAACTCTTAAAAAACATCAGAAAGAAGCAATCAACATTTTTCGGGCACATCATGAGAAGAGGAAAGTTGGAATACTTGGTTACAACTGGCAAAATAAAAGGAAAGAGAGATCGCGGACGACAAAGAGAGAAAATACTGAATAGCTTGGTGTCATGGCATGGAAAACAGTCAACAACAGAACTGATACGATGCACTGTAGATAGAAGATTGTGGAGGGACATGATCGCCTACGCCAACCGGTATGGCACATGATGATGATGATGAATGAAGAAAATCACATAAATAAAGAAATGAAAAGAAGACATTGGAAATGGTTAATCCGCGTTCTACGATTGGAAACAACCAGGCATCGGCACCTGACATTTACTCGAACACCATCTGGCAAACGAAGAAGAGGCGGATCAATGGGGACATGGCGATGAACCGTTTATGATGAAATGAAAGAGGCTGGCAGGTCATGACGGGAGTTCTTGCTTGCTGTAGACTGGATTGGGTGGAGATCTCTTCTTTACGTGCCCTAAGCTCCGACATGATTAAGAAGAAGAAGAAAGAAGAAAAAGTGTGGGGTATAAGGTGATGTAACAATTTAGACATGTGAAAACAAGTGATAATATTAATAAAGGACTTCTTTTATCAATGATGGATCTGGAGCAGCACACTCAGAACAGTGTCAACATCTGCGATTGACGCTCGAGGTGAAAGTCACATGGACTGTGTTTTAGGTCACTGGGTAAACAACACGCGCCCTTACATCTATTTTTAGATACATGTGGTTTCCGTCCAGGACACGTTTGCAAGCTTCCACCCGCTGTATCGCTGTATCACTGAATGTATTGAGTTGAGAACACCCAGGACATTTCAGAACGTGCAAAACTGTACGTGCTGTCTTCATCGAGTCATTCTTATGAAACCGTACATCGTATACAGAAATAGGTAGATACCATACCTTAATTAGACCTAAACTACGATATAGAGACATTTGTAAATATCTCTGAATGACTTCTTCATCAGTGAAAATGTCTGGGAACATGTGGCAAGAGATCACACACATCATGGAGAGCCTGTATTAAACAAAAATGCCATAACATCATTTGAGGCTGTACTATGGTAAAGCATTGAAGAGAAAAGACTTATGATTAAAAAAAAAGGATGGAAAACCGGATGGGTCAGTGGGCCTGACTTGTTCATTCTGTGGTCAAGTGTGTCTGTCAAACATTGGTAGAATTAGCACCAAACAAGCTGTTCGACAAAAACAAAATCTCAGGAAAAAAAAAACACATAATAGCCTCCACTAAACCGTCTGACAAGAGGAAAAGAGCCATATATATATATATATATATATCTCAATTTGTAAACTACGTGACGTAGAATAGAACACTTTTTCTCTTTCATGTAACTCCGCTATTCATCTCGCACTCTTTCTCTCTCGCTCCTCCTTTTTTCTGTCTTTTTATATATATAAATTATAAGTGTACCTTAAGCTGCTCTCCCCCCCCCCCCCCCCACAAACAATCTAGTTTTCTCTCTTTCTCCCATGCAGCTCTCTTTTCCCCTTGCAGTTCTCCTTTCTTCTAGCACTTCTTCTTGCCTTGACTCTAACTTTATTTCTTTTTTTTTTTCCTACCTGTTTTCTTCTCTCATCTCTTCCTTCCCCTACTCATATGGAACTAATGGTGATAACAACTATTTCGTGTTTCAACTTTATCATAACCTTAACTCGTTCATTTGGCAGAACCTTAACTCGTTCATTTGGCTGAGAACAACAGTCTCGTGTGTGTGATTATATGTGTGACAGAGAGGAGCTGAATTTATAGAATAAAAAGAGGAGAGAGAAATAGAGTGATCCAGAAATACCAAATAATGTTTAGTCTAATGAAGGAGGAATATAAATAAAATTAACAGTACAACTGTTTTAGTTAACTGTATTATTTTTCAAATACTTAATATGTTATTTTTAGTCTATACATTTATAAGAATTGACAAAGGAACGACAAAATAAAAGATATTTATTACAAACACTGTTTTGTATCCAAAACAACAACTGAAATATAGTGGAAATTAAACAAATATAACACCCGTAAACAACATCCAATAACTGTTACTAACAACAAGATCCAATAGAAATAACAGTGAAACAGAATGGCATTCCAAATGACAGATTAGCGAAACATTAAAGGTCACAAAAGTTAACTATATATATATATATATTTAAAACTTCTGTTAAATTCTGACAAGAAAATTCCATTTTGTTTCAAGGCTATGAGACAAGAGAAGAAACTATCTGTGGAACTGTTGATAACATATGATAAATATGCATGATCTTGATATATCCAAGCACACTCACTAAGAACCACATTGAATATAATTTTACAAAATTGTCTCGTTCGACTCGGTTGTTTATCACTGTTAATTTTGTTGACTTGCTATCGTGTACCTATCTATGAAGATAAAATGTCCATGCTTATTCTGTTTCACCTTCAAAGTGGTTACAATAAGCTGTATCTTAAAATTTCAAAACTTGTGTGATTAAAAAATTGAATATTGCATCACCTAAGACTCTAAGATTTAGGATTTTTGTTTGTTTAATCAGCATTAACTACTAAATTATCATTGAGAGATAAATATTTGCTAAGAATTTCACTTCTTGTTTTTAATGTCACAAACTGAACGAATTTCCATGAAATATGAATTTAAAAAATAGGCAAATGTACTAGACACGGCATCTTCATCTAGGAATGATACACACTCTTCAAGGATTAGATCTAAAAAGCCACTTTGAGATGAAAACAAACAGCTGTGTACTACTTTTTATATGACGTAATAAACACAGAGAGACTCTGAGAAGAACATTGATCAGAGAGGCAAGAGCAGCAGGAATCGGCTCCTTCAATGAGATAGAGTTGCTTGCACAGAACAGAGACAAATGGCGTGACTTGATAAAATATCTTTACAAGGATTGAAAACTGCAAGAATAAAAATGTAGATAAGAGAAAGAGTATCTGGGTATATGCCTTATGGGCCGGCTACGGCTTAATAGGTCAGTAGATGGATAGAATAAACACAAAGATCGACAGTCAAGTGAAAAAAAGCTTAATAAACAATTGTTGCTATATTATTATGAAATAACAAAATATAATATTTATGTTTTAACGTGTAGAAAGGAATGAGTGAAGTAGCAACATAGCTTACACATATCTATATCCCAACGACAAGTCTGAAATAAGAGCATTTATAACTTGTCCAATGCGGGTGCTTTGAAATGTGTGCACTGTGTTTTAAACTTTGCGGTATAACCAGGAGCAATATTGTAGTGATTATGAATAAAGTCCACAAATAATGACGATGTTCTTTATACAAGAAATATCAGCTCGAGTGGTCACTTGTTTATGAATGTGGCTTTACTGACACGTCTCTAAGGTTGAACTTTTCCTAATACTTTCACATTCTAAAGGTGTCATCATCACATAAAATGTGTGCCGTGTTCATCACCAGAGCTACAACTACCTGGGACATACCATAACCAATGATGGAAAATGGAAAATTGAAATAAACAAAAGAATATGTATGGCAAAAAGTAATTTTAATGCCATGAAAAATATACTGACGACAAAACAAATATCAGCAGGGCTGAAACTAAGAATGGCAAAATGTTACATCTTCTCAATATTCCTGTATGGTGCAGAAACATGGACATTAGACAAGAAAATAGAACAGAAAATTGAAGCCTTTGAAATGTGGATTTATAGAAGAATAGGTAGAATTGGATGGAAACAAAAGATAACAAACGATGAAGTTTTAAAACAACTGAAAATAAAAAGAGAACTACTAAATAGAATTAAGACAAGACAAATGTAATTTTTGGGGCATGTTAAAAGACACAACAGCCTACTAAAAGTAATATTGGAAGGGAAAATACAAGGTGGCAGAGGCAGAGACAGACCAAGACTAACATGGACGAGTAACATCAAAAGATATACAAGTCAATTTATGACAGCCTGCACGATCAAAGCAAGAAACAGAGTAGAATGGCGATCCATGGTAGCCAACCTTCGTTGCGGAGAAGGCACTCAATGATGATGATGATGTTCATCACAACACGGTTGTGAATCAATCACAATATAACTGTTTATCTATAACAATATATTTAATTATGTATCCATCACAACATATTTGTATGTGTATCCATCACAATATAATCATAGCGTATGTCGACAATGTACACGTGCGAATCAGCGAATTCAAAAGTAGGAACTAAATCTTAATCAAATGAACCAACTTTCACAGGAACTAAATCAATACAATGTACAAACATTTACTAATACACAGTTACTTTGGTGCTTTGTTTCAAACAATTTCTATCGACATGTCGTGCACAAACTTACAACGAATAAAAATATACTTGAAGCACATATTTTAAGCGTGACTACAGCAATTACTCATACTATTTCAACACTAGTCTAAATTAGCATAGATATCCCCGCCTTCTCTGCATTCCTTACTATGTTTACAATCAATAATTACTTGTGGTAGGTCACACAAGGAGACTCGCTTGCCTATCTACACACGTTTACTATTTGAACATGTGTGTTGCTCGAGCACATTTAAAAGACCGATGGATGAGTATGTACTGAAATAAAACAATCAATATTGCTTATTGTGTGTACGCGATTGTTGTAAACAGTGAGGAATTGTGTTCATTGTGTGTTACCATTATGTTCGGAGCACAATGATGAGAACCCGCAAATAACTCAAAAACTCCTGTTGTTCCAAAATAAAAGGACAATTTTGACAATCAAGCGTCAACATAAAGTCGATCTAAGGACAAATGTGTCTATCGAGTGTCAACATAAAGTCGATCTATGAACAGTTTAAAACAGGAAAGAGGAATCGGTTTTTTTTTTTAACTTAGGGTATTTTTGACATTTAAAAGGACGGGTCACTGGTGTTGTGTCAAATGTCATATTCTAATAATCATCATCAAATACGGTACTGTGTGTGGTGGCGTAGGTGATCAAACATGGACACTAACAAAAGAGGAAGAAAGAAGGATATTACTGAAGTTATCTCAGCAGAATGGCAAATGTATCAATAAGAGACAGAAACAGGGACAAAGATATTAGAAGAAGATCAGACGTAAGGCCAGTTAACAACACTTCTAATGTTTGAAGGTATCAAGTATCAATGGCAAACACTTCTAATGTTTGAAGGTATCAAGTATCAATGACAAACACTTCTAATGTTTGAAGGTATCAAGTTTCAATGACAAACACTTCTAATGTTTGAAGGTATCAAGTATCAATGACAAACACTTCTAATGTTTGAAGGTATCAAGTATCAATGACAAACACTTCTAATGTTTGAAGGTATCAAGTATCAATGACAAACACTTCTAATGTTTGAAGGTATCAAGTATCAATGACAAACACTTCTAATGTTTGAAGGTATCAAGTATCAATGACAAACACTTCTAATGTTTGAAGGTATCAAGTATCTATGGCAAACACTTCTAATGTTTGAATGTACCAAGTATATATAGTAAACACTTCCAATATTTGAATGTATCATGTATGTATAGCAAACACTTCTAACGTTTGAAGGTATCAAGTATCAATGACAAACACTTCTAATGTTTGAAGGTATCAAGTATCAATGACAAACACTTCTAATGTTTGAAGGTATCAAGTATATATGGCAAACATTTCTAATATTTGAAGGTATCAAGTGTCAATGACAAACACTTCTAATGTTTGAAGGTATCAAGTATCAATGACAAACACTTCTAATGTTTGAAGGTATCAAGTATCAATGACAAACACTTCTAATGTTTGAAGGTATCAAGTATCAATGACAAACACTTCTAATGTTTGAAGGTATCAAGTATCAATGACAAACACTTCTAATGTTTGAAGGTATCAAGTATCAATGACAAACACTTCTAATGTTTGAAGGTATCAAGTATCAATGACAAACACTTCTAATGTTTGAAGGTATCAAGTATATATGGCAAACAGTTTTAATGTTTGAAGGTATCAAGTATCAATGACAAACACTTCTAATGTTTGAAGGTATCAAGTATCAATGACAAACACTTCTAATGTTTGAAGGTATCAAGTATCAATGACAAACACTTCTAATATTTGAAGGTATCAAGTGTCAATGACAAACACTTCTAATGTTTGAAGGTATCAAGTATCAATGACAAACACTTCTAATGTTTGAAGGTATCAAGTATCAATGACAAACACTTCAAATGTTTGAATGTATCATGTATGTAGATAAACACTTCAAATGTTTGAATGTATCATATATGTAGACAAACACTTCTAATGTTTGAATGTATCATGTATGTAGACAAACACTTGAAATGTTTGAATGTATCATGTATGTAGACAAACACTTCTAATGTTTGAATGTATAGGATGTCAATGACAAACACTTCAAATGTTTGAATGTATCGGATGTCAATGAAAAACACTTCAAATGTTTGAATGTATCATGTATGTAGACAAACATTTCTAATGTTTGAAAGTATCAAGTATCTATGACAAACACTTTAGCCATAACATTACCTGACAATGAAGCTCAACAACAAAAGTGAAAAAAGACCTCCCGAAAGAGAGGTTAGAAAGAAGGATTCCGTCAATCAGCGACTTTAATGTGTCGGGAATATGTTAATGGCGATATATTCCTTCTATATAGTTACATTGTTTATTGTAAGGTTGGTTGGGGAGGTTGAATGTGGCAAGCATTATGCAGCTATCACATCTTTCTCCTGAACACATTTAAGGTTCTCTGAACCTGGAAAGAGAGATCGTGGATGACAAAGAGAGAAAAAACTGGATAGCTTGGTGTCGTGGCATGGACATGATCGCCTACGCCAGCTGGTATGGCACATGATGATGATGATAAACGTGGAAACCGTTGACAGGGAACAAACTAGAACTCTTGTCCATGCAGACAAGTTCCCTACACATTGCGCTGCCACAGCTAAACGTTGGGATAACGATGAATCCAACCCCACACACATTATTCTGTGTGGAGAAAATCGCTGAGCTCTGCTGAGTGCCCTCTCTGTTATGTGGGCCTACTGTCTTATGTCTTTTCGTCCTGACTGCTTAGGCCTGAAAAGTTATTCGTCCTGGATGTTTAGATCTAAAATGTTATTCGACCTACTTGTTTAGATCTAAAATGTTATTCGACCTACTTGTTTAGATCTAAAAAGTTATTCGTCCTACTTGTTTAGATCTAAAATTTTCTTCGTCCTACTTGTTTAGGTCTAAAATGTTATTCGTCCATTTTAATTAGTTCTAAGAGGTTATTCGTCCTGCTTATTTTAGATCTAAGAGGTTATTTGTCATTTTTGTTTTGATCTAAGAGGTTATTCGTCCTGCTTATTTTAGATCTAAGAGGTTATTTGTCATGTTTGTTTTAATCTAAGAGGTTATTCGTCCTGATTGTCTGCATCTAATTTCACATTTTCTTAGATATGATTGCTTTTCTACACGTTGTAACACAGTCCGGTCAGTTCAGTTGTGTGGGTCAAAGTCTAGGTAGCAAAACAGGTGCCAATACGGCAGCTGACATTATGTAAAGAAATAACCACGACAATATGAAACATAACATCATATAGGAATATGCATAATAGCATATAGGAATATGCAATATGAAACATAATATCATATAGGAATATGCAAATGTGGCAGAAAATTCCATACCAGAACAAATTCAGACAATAAGTTTTTGCATCCATGAATTACAGAAATTGTGCGAATAATGTAATAATCACTTGTTATGTAAATAAGAATGATGCTAAGAAATAATAAAAGTACGATGATGATAAATAGGAGGAGGGATAGGAAGATGACGAAGTAAAAGAAGAGGAGACCAGAGAAGAATGAGGAAAAAGAATATATTCATTCATGTAAAATTCACGCACATCAAAATCAACAAATCACCATCAATAAGTGTCGTGCCTGTTGACGTAGGTGAACATGTCTCTTCACAACTTTCTATCTCTGCAGTTGCTAATAAATTTTCAGCTGTTTTTAACTTCTCACCAAACTGTTCTTTTTAAACTATCATCTTCTCTCTCTCTCTCTCTCTCTCTCTCTCTCTCTCTCTCTCTCTCTCTCTCTAGATAAACTCAACTTTAAATCAGCTCACGGAAACCAGCACTGTAAACTGATTGTTTTATCATTTGAATCAACAATTTTATGGACAAGACTAAAATAAAAATATGGCTTTATCTTAACGTAACTATAGCAACCAGCAGTTGTTTGCTAAACAAGGAGACACAGGTTACAAACCGTCTGCTCTACAAAAACCCAGACAGTTATGTTGAAGTTTTAACGTATTAGCTGTACTTTAACACTTGGTTGTATACAGTTTACTCACACTTGTCACTGAATCTTCCAGCACTCTCAAATGATCAGAAAAATAGTTATCATCAATCATTGCCACGAATCAACAACCACTACTTGTTTTACATTACATAATAGTGTAGGAGCGAGACACTTTAGCCTACTACTTGTCGCCTCGGTGTCTGCATGACTCATGTCATCGATTTGATAACAAGCGAGCATGCGAGACGCCCAGTATAGAATACACGCTTGTGTGAGTTTGCGACCCACGTCACTCTAAAGGCGACTTAAGTTCAATCTCGTGAGCAGAAGTAGGTCACCCAGAGTGACATATTTATTTAATACAGAGGCAGAGCTGGCAGTTTTTATAGCACTGCGGTTTTTTTTTTTAATTGTTTATCTAAGATTGAAGTTCAATCATTTATTTTAATTTAGTTTTTAGCTTTAATTTAGTTTTTAGCTTTAATTTAGTTTTTAGCTTTAATTTAGTTTTTAGCTTTAATTTAGTTTTTAGCTGTAATTTAGTTTTTACCTTTAATTTAGTTTTTGTTTTAATTTAGTTTTTAGCTTTAATTTAGTTTTTAGCTGTAATTTAGTTTTTACCTTTAATTTAGTTTTTATTTTAATTTAGTTTTTACCTTTAATTTAGTTTTTAGCTTTAATTTAGTTTTTAGCTGTAATTTAGTTTTTACCTTTAATTTAGTTTTTTTATTTTAATTTAGTTTTTAGCTTTAATTTAGTTTTTATCTTTAATTTAGTTTTTACCTTTAATTTAGTTTTTATCTTTAATTTAGTTTTTACCTTTAATTTAGTTTTTAGCTTTAATTTAGTTTTTAGCTATAATTTAGTTTTTAGCTTTAGTTTAGTTTTTAGCTATAATTTAGTTTGAAGAAAAATATGCGAATAATATGTTCATACACTCACAAGCACACGCATCCACACAAACATGAACACAAACAGATTCACATAAGCTACAAATTTAAAACATTTGTGTTTTTGTTACTAATAAACGGGGTTGTGAGATGGTGCTTGTGTTGCACTGCAAATAAGAAAAAAGGAGGGGCGGGAAAAGTTTGTTTAAAATGTATTCATTAATCAAGTTACGTAACTCTTGCTGAGTCGCAATGCAACAAAGACTCTACTCGAAGAAAATCTCGGGACCTCTTGCACCACTTTTACAAATTCCTTGTCGAATCTTGGAAAACTGGAGACATAGCTAGGACATAACAGATGGCATCGAGGAAGTGATGATGTCAAAATCATTAGACAAAAAGGCGCAGAAGAACAGACATAAGGTTAAGCACAACAAATGCATCTTCTTCATTCTGTGACTGGATCTGTCTATCAAATATTGGCAGATTCCGTCACTAGAAAAGCTGCGTTGTAAAACATCATTCAGTCAGGCGTTAATATTTTGTTTTGAAAACTACTGACAAATCATGATTGCTTGTTTCTTAACGTCTGTCAATGCGCCATAAACTCGTATGGTAGAGATCAAACAACTTATTCACAAAAACTAATACAAAATCCATTACGAAAGTGATTAACAAAGACCAATAGTATATCTTTTGCAAAACATACAAAACTAATTCAGCAACTTGAGGCTACTCAGAACTTACATATTTCCCATTACAAATTAAGGATGCAAAACATGGATACTAACTGAGGCAGCTGGAAAGAACTTTCATAATTTGAAATAAAATGTAATAGACAAATCCCCCAAGTGTGTGGAGAGGACACCAAAACCAACGAAAGCATCTTAAGATAGCTGAAAATAAAATAAATAACTGGTCAGTGAATTTAATGAAGAAAAGAAAATGTAAGGATTGTAAATCATTGACAATTGAGAAGTGACTCGAAATCACTTGTAAGATGGAGACGTGATTTCTAAGAGGAACACTTTTTGAACCAGGGACAGCTAAAAAGTTAAAAGAATGTTCTTTATTAAATTGAGTATATCAAACCAACGGAATATTCAATGTTAAATAGAGGGTAAGCAACCAAAGGAATGTTCTTTATTACATGGGCGCTAAGAAATCAAAGGAATGTTCTTTATTACACGGCGCTAATAAATCAAAAGAATGTTATTTATTACATGGGCGCTAAGAACAAAGGAACGTTTTTTATTACATGGGCGCTAAGAAATCAAAGGAATGTTCAATGTTAAATAGAGGATAAGAAACCAAAGGAATGTTCTTTATTACATGGGCGCTAAGAAATCAAAGGAATGTTATTTATTACATGAGCGCTAAGAAATCAAAGGAATGTTCTTTATTACATGGGCGCTAAGAAATCAAAGGAATGTTCTTTATTACATGGGCGCTAAGAAATCAAAAGAATGTTTTTTATTACATGGGCGCTAAGAAATCAAAGGAATGTTATTTATTACATGGGCGCTAAAAAATCAAAGGAATGTTCTTTTTTACATGGGCGCTAAGAAATCAAAGGAAAGTTCTTTATTACATGGGCGCTAAGAAATCAAAGGAATGTTCTTTATTACATGGGCGCTAAGAAATCAAAGGAATGGTCTTTATTACATGGGCGCTAAGAAATCAAAGGAATGTTCTTTATTACATGGGCGCTAAGAAATCAAAGGAATGTTATTTATTACATGGGCGCTAAGAAATCAAAGGAATGTTCTTTATTACATGGGCGCTAAGAAATCAAAGGAATGTTATTTATTACATTGAAACTAAGAAACCAGATGGATTCTCTTCATTACATTGAAATTAAGAAACCAAAGGAATGGTCCTTATTACATGGGCGCTAAGAAACCAAAGGAATGTTATTTATTACATGGGCGCTAAGAAACCAAAGGAATGGTCTTTATTACATGGGCGCTAAGAAACCAAAGGAATGTTATTTATTACATGGGCGCTAAGAAACCAAAGGAATGTTCTTTATTACATGGGCGCTAAGAAATCAAAGGAATGTTCTTTATTACATGGGCGCTAAGAAATCAAAGGAATGTTATTTATTACATGGGCGCTAAGAAATCAAAGGAATGTTATTTATTACATTGACACTAAGAAACCAGAGGGATTCTCTTCATTACATTGAAATTAAGAAACCAAAGGAATGGTCTTTATTACATGGGCGCTAAGAAACCAAAGGAATGTTCACTATTATATAGATGCTAAGAAACCAAATGAATGTTCTTTATTACGTGGATTGTACGAATTGTAAACATAATTCATATACTCGGAGGCGAAGGCGCGCCTACCAGTACCAGAGCTGGAAGTTGTCAGCGACCCACAGCTGATGGCTTGCGCCGGATCGGTGAACCAAAACTATCCAGATCTTGCTCCACCTCTCCGCGGTGCCTCCAGTAACAGACTAACCTGTCTAGTCTGGCTAAGCGTGCAGGGATCGAAGAGTGAAGACAACCCGGTACTCAAAAATGTCGTGCTGAAGTCGGATGCGTTGGACCGAAATGTGCAAATATAACAGTTATACTGCAAACCACAACACAACGCAGACACGTCCACTACGTCCTTGTAAGGACGGATGATGAAGAGGAATATTCTAGTCTACTACGATACTCTAGAATACTTTAGTTCTCGGGCGAACTCAACCAACCAACCATTCATATACTGTGGGAGATACTAACAACATACGGAGTAAGCCAACATCTAACCAACCTAATTAGAAGTCTCTACATCAACAGCAGCTGCGGGGTCAGAACAGCAGCAGGCTACACAGACCACTTCGAACTCAGATCAGGTGTAAGACAGGGGTGCGTACTATTCCCCCCTCCCCCACCCTTTACTGGTTATTACATACATGGACCATATATGCAAGCTAGCCAACCCATCAGAGACAGAGGAGATCAACGAGCTTTTATTTGCAGACGATCAGGCACTAATACATGAAACAATAGAAGACCTACAAGAACACTTAAACAAACTCAACAGTTCGGCACAAAATACAACATGAAAATCAACATCAACAAAACAGAAGTCATGAATGTCGCCTAAAATAAACAGAACATCAACATAAATATAGAAGGCAAACAACCAAAACAAGTAGAAAAATTCAAATACCTAGGAATTCTAATGACAAACGATAATTCTCAAACAGCAGAGATAGAATCAAGATGCAACAAAGCTTGTCAAATCATTGGACAGTTATCACCAGTATTGTCCAACAAGGAAATAACTCTGAAGGCAAAACGAGCACTATACAATACAATCTTCATCCCAACGTTGCTCTACCAATGCCAGACCTGGACCCTAGATGCAAGAACAATAAGAAAAATAACCTCTACAGAGATGAAATGTGTTAGACGAATGACAGCAAACAGTCTGAGAGATAAGATCAGAAATGAAGAACTGAGAAAAAAGCTAGGAATAGCCCCCGCCATATAATATATAAGGAAACTACAGATAAAATGGTTTGGCCACGTGGCAAGGCAGAAAGAACAAAACACAACACAACGAGCCTTCAACAAACGTTGTGAGAACACCAGACCCAAGGGTCGACCACGAAAAAGATGGATCTATCGAATATTAGAAGCACTAGGAAACATAACAGCAGCAGAGGCGAACAGAAGAGCAAAAGACCGCAAATTATATCTCCCTTCGACGCTGAAAGGCAAATGAGGAAGGAAAGAAGAAGAAGAAGATTCATATCACAATAAACTTAAATAAGAAAGTCTTCTCATGCATTAGATCGAGACTTCCTACCCACTCCGTAAGATCCCAGAAATCTAAAAAAAATGCTGTGTTGATTGTTCATAGTGTGCCAAGAACATATAAGAGGTGAAGTGAGAAAAATAGTGCAAGAGAGCAACACAATAAATAGAAAGAAAATAAGAAAATGATGACGTGCAACGATTATTGGAGATCAACGTATAAAGGAAGACCTGTAAAACATACCTGGCAAAATGGAAGATTCCGAATGCTTACAACAAAAAAGAAATCCAAAGTTAACAAAATTAAGGATCTAAAGCTGATAAAATGAATGATCTAAACCAGACAAAATAAAGATTCGAATCAGACAAAATAAAGATCTAAACCAGACAAAATAAATATCCAAACCTGACAAAATAAAGACCCAAACCAAACAAAATAAAGATCCAAACCAGACAAAATAAATATCCAAACCAGACGAAATAAAGATCCAAACCAGACAAAATAAAAATCCAAACCAGACAAAATAAAGATCTAAACCAGACAAAATAAATATCCAAACCAAACAAAATAAAGACCCAAACCAAACAAAATAAAGATCCAAACCAGACAAAATAAAGACCCAAACCAGACAAAAAAAAGACCCAAACCAGACAAAAACAAGAAAAGCAACGATATTCAAAGCACTAAATTGTAAAGAACTTGGACAAAGTGATATAGAACAATAAAATGACGTTTTTATCTTTTAAATTTGGAAAAACATGATGATTGTGTGATGAGTTGTGTGTGGACGTAGAAACAATATGGATTTCCTTTATTGCAGACAATTTGATAGAGTGAATGTCGTCCTTAGAGGAATGTCATTTAATGTATAATATAAATAGCAGGTGTTGAGATTAATGATATATGAGACCTGGTGAACTAGGACACAATGTGGAGAGCAGGCAGACTAAACACGTGACATGCTGCAAACAAAAAAAATGTGTATAAGATCAACCAGGCGTAACTCCACCACTTTGGTGTCAGGTGCTGAACACAGCTAGTCAACGTGAACACAGTCGGCGCATGAAACAATGAAACCGGAGAAGTAACAGGAGAGAAGCTATGTGGGACACGGGTTCTTAGAAGTACTACACGCATGTGCACTACATTGTAGTCTGTAATAAATAATGCTAACTCGACTTGACTGTTAAACTGAACGAGGATTCAAAGGCATCCCAGCACTCTCTAGTCAACCCAGATGATATAAAAATGGAGGTAACCAATTCCAGGGAAGTAGAGATAGAGCACTGACCGCCTCATCTTCAAATGATGTCGTCTAGATGGATACTCTTGTTTGCGTTCACATGATGACTAAATGAGTAAATAGACTTTTTCGTCATCCGCCCTTAAAATGATGTGTGGGTGGATACATTGTGTTGTGGCTTGCAGTAGAACCGTGATATTTGCGGTCCAACACATCCGACGTTAGTATGGTATTTATGAGTACCGGGTTTCTTTCCTCTCATTCTCTGTTTACTTGGCCTGACAAGACTGGTTAATTTGTTTCTAAGGGGCACTACGTATAGGTGGAATGCAATCTGAGTAGTTCTGGTTCATCAATCCTGGCGCAAGCCATCAGCTATGACTCGTTGACAGCTTTCAGCTCTTGCTGAACCTGCCGTTATTTATTATCGTTATATATTATTGAAGACAAGTTGGAAGAAAAGGCGGAGAAAGAATATGAAAATATAGGCCTCAAAGACGAAATGATGTAAAAAATAAAAACATAAATGAAATACTGGACAATGTGCACAAATTATAGTAAAATAAACATGTGGTGATTGGTACAAACAGAACAAAAACACAATCGTTCTGACTATGTTGTGTTATAAATATCAAACAGAAGCTACTGAGATTAATGCTCTGTCCACACTGTGAGCTGTGTGTTTCATCGGATGGTGTTCTATACTCAGATTACTTACGATGAATGATGATATCGTATGACGAAGGACAGTTCGGATGCGTTCACTGACAGTGCAACGATGCATTATGTCTTTTGGCGTGTACTGTGTTTGCCACGATGGGGACTGCAGCTGCCTTTCTTTATTTGGATATTCGATTAAAGGTTAATTCTGTTGATTCCACTGGCGTGGGCGGTTGAGCAATTATGGATTTGCATTCGTTTGCAGTGATACCAGGGCCTTCGAATAACTATAATTATAAATATCAAACATGGACTAAAACAGCAGAAGACTGAAGTAAAATCATAACTATCTAAATAAAATGTAGGATAACAGTAAATATATGAAGAGATGTTTTATAATAGCAGTTGTGATGCACGTCCAGAGGACCTTTAAAATGGTTGGTCACCTCATCCGCACCCCACAACAAGCAACACCAATTATATACTTTTATATATGCTATAAAACGTTATAGAGAACTTTATAACAGGAGATAATCTGATCATCAGCAGTTTATAGAAGTAAAAAAAAAGTGCAAGTGTTTTGACGTAGTAGTTTGTTCAGACGCTCAAATGAAGCGAGCACAGCCGAGCCATGAGTTCTCAGTGTTTCCCTTTCCTACTGCATCACTCTTATATCTAATGATTGCGAAACGTCCTGATTAAAAGTACTGCCGGACTATATTAGTTCATACTGTCATAACACATTAGTTCATACTGTCAGAACATATTAGTTCATACTGTCATAACACATTAGTTCATACTGTCATCACATATTAGTTCATACTGTCAGAACATATTAGTTTCTACTGTCATAACACATTAGTTCATACTGTCATCACACATTAGTTCATACTGTCATAACATATTAGTTCATACTGTCATAACACATTAGTTCATACTGTCATAACACATTAGTTCATACTGTCAGAACATATTAGTTCCTACTGTAATAACACATTAGTTCATACTGTCATAACACATTAGTTCATACTGTCAGAACATATTAGTTCATACTGTCATAAAACATTAGTTCATACTGTCAGAACATATTAGTTCATACCGTCAGAACATATTAGTTTATACTGTCAGAACACATTAGTTCATACTGTCATAACATATTAGTTCATACTGTCATAACATATTAGTTCATACTGTCAAAACATATTAGTTCATACTGTCATAACATATATTAGTTCATACTGTCATAACATATTAGTTCATACTGTCATAACATATTAGTTCATACTGTCATAACACATTAGTTCATACTGTCATAACATATTAGTTCATACTGTCATAACACTTTAGTTCATACTGTCATAACATATTAGTTCATACTGTCATTACATATTAGTTCATACTGTCAAAACATATTAGTTCATACTGTCAGAAAATATTATTTCTTACTACCAGAACATATTAGTTCATACTGCCAGAAAATATTATTTCTTACTACCAGAACATATTAGTTCATATTACCTGAACATATTAGTTCTTACAGCCAGAACATATTAGCTCTTACTGTCAGACAATATTAGTTCTTACTGCTAGAACATATTAGCTCTTACTGTCAGACAATATTAGTTCTTACTGCCAGAACATATTAGCTCTTACTGTCAGACAATATTAGTTCTTACTGCTAGAACATATTAGCTCTTTTTGTCAGACAATATTAGTTCTTACTGCTAGAACATATCAGCTCTTACTGTCAGACAATATTAGTTCTTACTGCTAGAACATATTAGCTCTTACTGTCAGACAATATTAGTTCTTACTGCTAGAACATATTAGCTCTTACTGTCAGACAATATTAGTTCTTACTGCTAGAACATAATAGCTCTTACTGTCAGACAATATTAGTTCTTACTGCTAGAACATATCAGCTCTTACTGTCAGACAATATTAGTTCTTACTGTCAGAAACTATTAGTTCTTACTGCTAGAACATATTAGCTCTTACTGTCAGACAATATTAAGTCTTACTGCCACAACATATTAGCTCTTACTGTCAGACAATATTAGTTCTTACTGCCAGAACATATTAGCTCTTACTGTCAGACAATATTAAGTCTTACTGCCAGAACATATTAGTTCTTACTGTAAGACAATATTAGTTCTTACTGCCACAACATATTAGCTCTTACTGTCAGACAATATTAGTTCTTACTGCCAGAACATATTAGCTCTTACTGTCAGACAATATTAGTTCTTACTGCTAGAACATAACAGCGCTTACTGTCAGACAATATTAGTTCTTAATGCTAGAACATGTTAGCTCTTACTGTCAAACAATATTAGTTCTTACTGCCAGAACATATTAGCTCTTACTGTCAGACAATATTAGTTCTTACTGCTAGAACATAATAGCTTTTACTGTCAGACAATATTAGTTCTTCCTGCTAGAACATAACAGCTCTTACTGTCAGACAATATTAGTTCTTACTGCTAGAACATATTAGCTCTTACTGTCAAACAATATTAGTTCTTACTGCTAGAATATATTAGCTTTTACTGTCAGACAATATTAGTTCTTCCTGCCAGAACATATTAGCTCTTACTGTCAGACAATATTAGTTCTTACTGCTAGAACATATTATATCTTACTGCCAGAAAATATTAGCTTTTACAGCCAGAACATATTAGCTCTTACTGCCAGAAAATATTAGCTCTTACTGCCAGAAAATATTAGCTCTTACTGCCAGAAAATATTAGCTCTTACTGCCAGAAAATATTAGCTCTTACTGCCAGAAAATATTAGCTCTTACTGCCAGAACATATTAGTTCTTACTGCCAGAAAATATTATTTCTTACTGCCAGAAAATATTAGTTCTTACAGCAAGAAAATATTAGTTCTTGCTGCCAGGATATATTAGTTCTCACAGCCAGAAAATATTAGTTCTTACTGCCAGAAAATATTAATTCTCACTGCCAGAAAATATTAGTTCTTGCTGCCAGGATATATTAGTCCAGGTTGCATAAAAGTGCCCGATCGACTCAACATCTTATACATTTAACCACAACTTTCAAGTTTAGTGATACAAGTTTCAGTGACTTCATAAATTGTATCTGCGCGCAATAAGTCGTTCAGGGCAATGTTGGAAGCAGGTAATTATTATAGTATTTTTGCAGTCATGATCCACAAACATTGACAAGAACCACCTTGTGATAAACAGTGTCAAAAACCACCTTGTGATAAACAGTGACAAGAACCACCTTGTGATAAACAGTGACAAGAACCACCTTGTGATAAACAGTGACAAGAACCACCTTGTGATAAACAGTGACAAGAACCACCTTGTGGTAAACATTGACAAGAACCACCTTGTGATAAACAGCGACAAGAACCACCTTGGGATAAACAGTGACAAGAACCACCTTGTGATAAACAGTGACAAGAACCACCTTGTGATAAACAGTGACAAAAACCACCTTGTGATAAACAGTGACAAGAACCACCTTGTGATAAACAGTGACAAGAACCACATTGGGATAAACAGTGACAAGAACCACCTTGTGATAAACAGTGACAAGAACCACCTTGTGATAAACAGTGACAAGAACCACCTTGTGATAAACAGTGACAAGAACCACCTTGTGATAAACAGTGACAAGAACCACCTTGTGATAAACAGTGACAAGAACCACCTTGTGATAAACAGTGACAAGAACCACCTTGTGATAAACAGTGACAAGAACCACCTTGTGATAAACAGTGACAAGAACCACCTTGTGGTAAACATTGACAAGAACCACCTTGTGATAAACAGTGACAAGAACCACCTTGGGATAAACAGTGACAAGAACCACCTTGTGATAAACAGTGACAAGAACCACCTTGTGATAAACAGTGACAAAAACCACCTTGTGATAAACAGTGACAAGAACCACCTTGTGATAAACAGTGACAAGAACCACCTTGGGATAAACAGTGACAAGAACCACCTTGTGATAAACAGTGACAAGAACCACCTTGTGATAAACAGTGACAAGAACCACCTTGTGATAAACAGTGACAAGAACCACCTTGTGATAAACAGTGACAAGAACCACCTTGTGATAAACAGTGACAAGAACCACCTTGTGATAAACAGTGATAAGAACCACCTTGTGGTAAACATTGACAAGAACCACCTAGTGATAAACAGTGACAAGAACTCCTTGTGATAAACAGTGATAAGAACCACCTTGTGGTAAACATTGACAAGAACCACCTAGTGATAAACAGTGACAAGAACCACCTAGTGATAAACAGTGATAAGAACCACCTTGTGGTAAACATTGACAAGAACCACCTAGTGATAAACATTGACAAGAACCACCTTGTGATAAACAGTAATAAGAACTACCTTGCATTGGATCCAGTTGGGTGTCGACAAAGAGACAAGCAAATAATAGTCTGACAGAGACGTGTGGAAACAGAAATGAATAATGGACCAGACCTGATACACTCTTCACAAGACTGCGAACAGACCGAAAAGATTAACTTTATTAATGAAATAAATAGTGTAACGTGACTTTGGTCGTCTGTACAAGTTTTCAATTGAACTGACAAAGAAATGGAGTATAAATAATACCCTTAGACAAGCAAGACAAACAAGATCATCCGATTCTTTAGCACTAAAGATCAACACAATAATAAACACACTCACAGCAAACATTCCACGGTAATTACTATTTTTTTTTGCCGTCCCTAACTTTCACCTCTAGCGAAGTCCGTAGAGACCAGGAACTAAATTTTGCGTGTTAAAGCGTTGTTCCCTAGAAGCTTCACAGGGGTCCCTCGCCACATAGGCAGATAACTCCGACTTCGGACGTACTCATATTTTTTTTTCGTCGATGAGTAATTGACGTTTCAAGCCGGGCCTCGTTGCTGAGACCAGGAGGGCTCTGCCACAGAGAGTAATCACTAAAAAAAAAAATCCTAACATATCCCAATGATATAATTAGGAATAAAAATGTTTGGGTAGTTAGAAACAATTGTTCATAAAAGTAGATGCAAAATAAAGCAAGCCTTATCTGTATACAGCAACTAGCAGTTACTTATTGTTCCTCTCGGGTCGAAGACGGCACATAGTCGGAAATCATAAATCTCTATGTTACAACTAGCTTTTGTAGGTATTGTTATTGTTATTGGTTATGGAAGGCCTCGGTCTCACAGCAAACGAATTAAAATCCATAATTGCTCAACCGCCCGTGCCAGTGGAATCATCCGAATTACTAACTCATCTCCCAAACAAAGAAAGGTAACTGTAGTCCCCATCGCAGCAGTCTCAGCACACGCCAAAAGACATAAGGCGAAACCGCCTCTCAAGTACACGGTTGAACCTTCTCTATTTGTTGGTCTTCTTCTAATTTCCTTCGGTCTTTTTCTGCTTTTTGCCGGCGCCCATATGAAAGATGGCGTGGAAATCTTCTTTCGTCCATTTTGAACGTATGACAGATGTACTTCCAATGTCTATTCTGAAAATAGCTTGATAATCATTCAGAGACCCTTGTTTAGTTTCTTCTCTAATAGTTTCATTTAGTTTCTTCTCTAATAGTTTCATTTAGTTTCTTCTCTAATAGTTTCATTTAGTTTCTTCTCTAATAGTTTCATTTAGTTTCTTCTCTAATAGTTTCATTTAGTTTCTTCTCTAATAGTTTCATTTAGTTTCTTCTCTAATAGTTTCATTTAGTTTCTTCTCTAATAGTTTCATTTAGTTTCTTCTCTAACAGTTTCATTTAGTTTCTTCTCTAATAGTTTCATTTAGTGTTCTCTAATTCATGACACTGCTGGCTAGAAGTTACACACATTTTCTTTTCAGTATATTCAAAACTGAAGAAAGGAAGGGAGTTGCGTAGCTGGAATTTCCCTCATTTATTCTGCACGTATACCTCTTTAGTGGCCTTAACCTCAAACGTTCCTGTACTAAACATTTGTACAGATAGAATTTTACTTTACAAGTTATCAATATAATGAAGAATATAATGAAGAGATCATTAAAAATGGGAATTCATTTTTCCTGACTTGTTAAACTATTTTCTGCATACCAGTTTGTAACAATTAAAGTATAGAGTTATATTAGCCTAAGCTAAAAGTAACGGTGATTTTTCAACTACTCTCGTTAACTATGTTAAGAGATTTCACATACCAATTACATTACGAGTTCCGGAACTACTTAGCTATTGACAATCTTCTCTAATCTTTAGTGTACACACTAACACTTGTGTGAACACCTGCCTCAGGTAGAAAACTGAGGGAGTGGTCATTATGACGTTAAACATAGAGATCTTAAACAAAAAAAGACAGCGTTACCGTAATATCACCGAAAATAATACTTGAAAACAGATGTGATGTTTTAACAGGGCTATACCGCTACATTTATTTCAGTTATATTGTAGTCCTATTATAGTTGCTTCTTCATGACGCCCAGACACATATCATGAGCTGTGCACAGTCGCTGTAATTCCGTCATCGAACTATCGGTGACCAAGACCCTGCTCAAACCTTACATGGCTCTTAACTAAGTGTTTCTAGTAATAAATATTTGTTTGTTCGCGATTGCTATCTTCTGTGTGCCCCCGAGAACAGGCTGTAGCTGGATCACTAGGGATGGTAGAAGGGAAATAATCTGGGCCAAAAGGTAGGCAAGTCGGAAATAACAGAAGAAGATATCTTCCTATAGATTATCATTTGTTGGTTGGTGGGTTTCATCTATTGCTTGGTTTATCAACTGGTCCTGCCTTTCTTTCCAATGCCTGTATATTATCATCAATGTCATCACCATTATCACCATTATCAATATCCGTGTCTGCTATCTTAGATGATCAGGTGTCTCCACAGCTTTCTATTCCTACGGTTGTTTATTAAATCTGTTGTTGTTCTGTTATTGTTCTGTTGTCTTGTGTCCGTTCGAGCCGAAGCCTCGAAGACTTTAAGTCAGAACGACACTTGTTTCTTATAGACACAATGCCTCCCAAGGTCTCGAGTAAAGGTGCGAAGAAGGCTGATTGATGGATTAAAGTACACAAGACATGCCAAGAAAACACGAAAGGAAATAAAGAAAACAAATCAACTTTTCAAGCTATCCAGAGCAATTTTCTAAAGAATGAGAACAGAACAGGCCCAGATGTCGCCAACTGAGTGGGAAATTCCAAACTACGAAGTCATATTAGAGAACAAACACGAGAAGGACACTTTGATGGCCTGTATCGATGGCCCAGATATCAAAAAAATTACCACCTCCATGATGAGGAGTATCCTGATAAGCCCCGCTGGGGTTATGCTCAACGGAATCCACAACTTGTACCGCTTCAGTGATAGCAGGAAGTGGTTTTTTCACTTTGAAACCTGAAGCACATAAACAGAGTTACCAGGAGCTCGGAAACAAGACGATTCAATTAAAAGAACCCAATATTACAATGGTGATATGCCACCAAGAGAAGGAGCAGTTAAGAGGGTGCATCCAATGGATACCACCAACTTTAAAACCAAGAATAATACAGAAAATTGTACAATCGTTTACGGGGGACAAGGAGGCCCAAGTAAAACAAGACACCGACCGAGCTGACAAATGGACGTTTTGGTACAAGCCAATCCCAAATGTCAAGATACCCCACTACATCAACATAAAAATGAGAGGGACAAGCATCGAAAATATCAAGCTCTTCGTTACCCTGCCAGGCAGGAGAACACGATGCTCCCACTGTGGACTAGATACACACTGGGAGAACCGGTGCCCCAAGAAGCCAGGCCTGAGACGACAGGCGACAGCCGAGGAACCAGTCATAGCAAACTCAGTGCAGACCTACGATACTAAGACAACAAATACAGCAACAACAGAAGAAGCAGTCAACGACACACCCCAACCACCAACGAAGAAGAAACGCAACTCGAAACAAAAGAAAATAGAACAAACAACAAAAGACCATACACAGCAGCAGATTTCCAGAACGAAAGCCAGATGCCCATATCAACAAATGCAGAAGAGGAACCTAGAAGGCAGAAACTCGCGGAAACACAGAATTGCAACACACAACCCACACAAGAACTTCAACAAAACGAGGAACAACGATGGACAAACACAAACTACTATACAGATACAGAATACAACGACTGGGAAGGGGAGAATGGTCTCTCCGACTCCGACCAAACTATCATTAACACCCTCATGCCCTCCTGAGGGCAAAAACACAAAATGTTACAAAATTGTTCCCATTTATGGAATAAATAATATTTCGGTTAACAGGAACTCCAAGAAATACAACTACAACACACAACCAGCACAAGAATTTCATCAAAACGAACACCAATGGACAAACACAAAACTACTATTCAGATACAGATACAGAGTACAACGACTGGGAAGTGCAGTTTGAACCACACTTCCCCAACCCAACCCAGAGGACAACTATCAGTGACACCCGCATGCCCTTCTGAGGGCAACAAAAACAAAAACAAAATAATTTATGGAATGGTTTCCCTTTTATGAAATAAATAAAATTTCTGGAAAATAAAAGTTCCCCAAATAAATATAATCTATACTCTTACTACTAATACACTCAGTACTACTCTACTACTACTACTTCTACTACCCCAAAAAAAAAAAAAAAAAAAAAAAAAAAAAATTTAAGTCAGAAATTCAAGGCTTCTCATAGGGGACGATATTAAGTGTTCGACCTTGCATAAGGCCCGCATTGTGACCCACCATACGTCCCTGTTCTCTCAAACTCGGCAAGAAAGTTGATGCCTTCTGTTGTTGCCCCTTGCCTGTGTTTTATTTAGTATTTCTCTAGGTTTATTTCTTTTTCTTTTACCCTCTGATTCCATATTTGAGGGTCTGCTTTGAGATTCTCTTGCTGCCTTTTCTCATCACATGGTAACCTATGACCACTTTATTCCTTTGATTATAAGTTATATTTTTGGACATTTTATTATTTCTCTTATTTCTGAACTATTGGTCGTTTCAAATCTAAATGTTCACGATTAACATGAAATATCTCCTCTTTCATTGCACTTACAAACTTGATTTTTTGCATCTGGCCTTGTTTTTCCAAGGTCCCACCGATTTCACAAAATTTAATGATGTAGGAAGTATGCTTCATCATTAAGCAGCACTTTCCTTTGATCTCAGTGAATTTACGGATCTTTTGCTCCTGGAGAAAATAATTTACCGTACATTAATGGAAATCAGCTTCTCGACATAGGCGTCTCTACACAACTTGAAAGTTGGAGGCGTTTATCAACTGTTTACTTTCTATTGTTTACTTTCTTTAAATACTATGAGAATGTCAATGTTATAGCCTTTACAGACGGTCTAAAACAAATCAGCGTATAAACAGTTCCATTAATGAAAACTATTTAAACAATATACAACAAAGAATACATTTAAAAAATTAATTATCCGTTGCGAGCGATAACGAGCATGACATATCAAGCAAAGTTATTGTTTATGGGTACGCATGTGACTAAAGAGTCCGATGTAAGCACGGGATCCTCTTCACTGTAAAGAGCTACATTGTTCGTTTTATGTCTTTCCATGTGACTTTCATTATTTTACGTAAACAAGACATATGAAAGTGATTTAGTTTCTTTGCATGCCTGCAGTACACATATCAAGAATCTTTACATTTTCAAAACGTTATCAACTTTAGCTAAAGATTGATCATGCGGACATATAAAAACGTCCATTATTATTTCATTTATTCTGAATCAGAGGAGTCTAACATATTGATTACTAATCTGGGCTGAACGAACGATAGTCCATCTTTTTTCCAATAGTCATTTTCTTCTTTTAAGACATGATCTTCACATTTGCACCAAAAATCTTTGTCAATCTGTGATAGAGCAGCATATGTCAGTCCTTTTATATCGCATAGTTTAAAACTTGTATTCTCAGCTGCCACCTGCCCTTTAATTTTTGCCCAAACGAGTTCAATGGGGTTTAATTGTGGATGATAAGGGGGCAGTCTCAAGCACGTATGACCATGCTGTTGAATGATTTTGTCTATTTGGAATACTTTGGTCTTTTGCGATTTCTTAACAAGTGACAGTAATTCAGGTTTCAAAAATCCCTCGTTAAATGGAATTCCTTCCTTTCTTAGCCAAATCTTTATAACATCTTTTGTACTGGTAGATGTAGGAATTTTGTCTTCTTCTGCCACAGCGTTGTGGTACGACGCGTTGTCCATTACCAGACAGGATGGTCTGTCTAGAATTGGAAGAAGAGTATTTTCAATCCACTCTCTAAATATATGGCCATTCATCTCGGTGTGATAGTCCCTGTTGTCAGTATAATTAGAGGTGAATATAAGTTCTGCATTTTTCACCAACCCTTCTTTTCGGCTGCCTGCATGTGCCATTATAATACGCTGTCCTTTTCCAGTGGGTACACATCTTTTAATACTTCCATCTGATAACTGCCATTCCTTTGCACTTGTGTGGTGAGAATTTATCCAAGATTCATCTAGAAATACAATATCATAACCTTGGTTACGCATTTCCCGTACTTCACGTAAATATTTACTCCTCATAGAAACTAAGTGCGGCTTCTCGCAGATGACATTTCTACCACTATTGTACTTTCTAAACGTAAAACGATGCTTCTAACAGTTCTCCATAATGTTGTTTTCGACACAACAATGTCATTTTCTGCTCTCAGTCGAATTTTCAGTTTTCTTAAAGTCACAGTTTCTTTGGAATCGAACATTTTACAAATTGCTCTTCTAATCACTTCCTTGTCAAAACTATCTACTACTTTCTTTCTTCCTAGCGTCCTAGTCTTGATTGAACTGGACACTCCGTTAGTTTTAAGCACTTGTTTGAAAAAGCGTTTGCTTATACCCAATGCGTGAATAGTTCTCTTTTCTGGCTTTGAGATGCTTCGATACAGTTTTCCACGCTTAGCTTCTATGCAAAAATATTTATACACCTTTATTGCCACTGATTGCAATGTAAGGAACTTTACTTTTATACCCATTGACTAACAGATCACAAATTTAACGAAATTACCCAATAATTAGGATACGCCGTTGCACATAAATCACAACAAAACGACAGGAAATGGGATGCACCGGATATAAAATTATAACTATGACGCGTTTTATGTGTTTTTTAGTGCTTAAAACAGGGAAATTGGCGCGCATTACGTTCAAGATGACAAGTCCGTGGGTGCTCACTCATATGAAGCGGTAATTCCTCCAAATATATGGTTTGACCAAAATGCCTTAAATTTGTATACTTCAAATAAAGAATATTTAAAACTATACGTTTGTGGTGAGGAAATGAATGTACTTCTTGGGACCAAAAAATCACAAGACCATATGCAAAATTTCAGCATTATCAATCAATTGGTTGCAGAGATATGGAATTTTAAACACCTTCAAAATATTTTGAAACGACCTATAGTCTTGAATTCATTCCTTTGTGTGCGGAGTATTTTCCTGAGACATTTGTTTTAAAATACATCTAATTTATTTTATATTTCTTTACTTGTTTTCAAGCTTTCGTGTGCATAAGTAAGAGTGAATAATACATTTTATTTGAAAATCATGAGCTTTGTTTTGTGTTTAGTAATTCTGATTTCCGTATTTTTATCACGGGTTCTTACGCGATTATTGCGCTCTCTGTTTTGATTCTGATTTCTTTCTGTGTATCTCCTTCTTGGTTTATGCAGCTTCCAAAATATATGAAGTGATCTACTTCTACTGCTTTTCACTACCATGTATATGTTTTCTTCTGAGTTAATTTTATTTTTCATTACTTTTGTCTTTTCTGTCTTTTTTTTTTTTTTGTATTTTCTGATCTCAAGTCCAGTTTTTCTAGCCATTGATGACAGGACATTTGCTTTGTCTTTCATTATGCTCACATTTCTATTGATGAGAACTATGCCAGCTGTTAATCAAGATTCTATAATTAAGATCCAAGAGTCCATCCAATTCCTGTATTACCTGCACGTTATTTGTGCATTATGAAGTCGGCGTCAATTCCAAATAGAAATTGAGGTAAAACACATCCTTGTTTCCTCCGGTATCTAACTGGAACCTTCCACTAAATCCTGGCTCTGTGCGATTACAATTGATAAGACGTCGTACAGATCTGTGATGATGTTCATTTTGGATGGTATTCCATATTGTCTGGATACGTCCCACAATGACTCTATGTATGATGCCGACAGACTTTTTGAGATCAATGAAATTCTGCAGTTAGGGTTTCTAATTTACGATATATTTTTCTAATATAATTCTTAGGGTGAGATATGAGCAGGTAGCTTTTCTCAATTCTGATTGTTCTTCACGCATAACAAATATTTTGTTGACATCTTACAATCGATTCTCTTAAACTGTTTTTAATGTGTACTGTTTCACTCTGTCACTTCTTTCTTCTAATTTTCTTAACTCTCACAATTCCATTTGAACCCCTTTTTAAGAAGTTGCCAAAATGATGATTGTTTCCTAGTACCGTATGTGTGTGTGTGTTAGTATGTAAGTCAATGTGTATGTGAGTTAGTACATGTGTGTTAGTGTGTGTGCGGGTTAGTATGTATAAATGTGTATGCGAGTTAGTGTGTGTGTGTGTTAGTGAGTATTTGTTAGTGTGTATATGAGTTAGTGTGTGTGTTAGTGTTTGTATGAGTTAGTGTGTGTATGAGTTAGTGTGTGTATGAGTTAGTGTGTGTATGAGTTAGTGTGTGCATGAGTTAGTGTGTGTATGAGTTAGTGTGTGTGTTAGTGTGTGTATGGGTTAGTGTGTGTCTTAGTGAGTGTGTATGCGAGTTAGTATGTGTGTATCAGTTTGGTGTTAGTGTGTGTGTGCCAGTTAGTATGTGTGTTAATGTGTGTATGAGTTAGTGTGTATTACAGGGGTGTGTTAGTGTGTGTGAGTTGGTGTGTGTGTGTGTGTATGTTAGTGTGTGTATTAGTATGTGGATCAGTTAATGTATGTGTGAGTTAGTGTGTGTGTATAAGTGAGGGTGTGTTAGTGTGTGAATGAGTTAGTGTGTGCGTGAGATAGTGTGTGAGTTAGTGTGTGTGAGTTAGTGTGTACCTTAGTGTTTGATTTAGTGTGTGAGTTTTTGAGTGTGTGTTAGTGTGTATGAGTTAGTGTACTGTTGAGTGTATGTTAATGTGTGTGTGTTTTAGTGTGTGAGCTAGTGTGTGTGTGTGTTAGTGTGTGTGTGAGCTAGTGTGTTTGTGAGTTAGTGTGTGTATGAGTAAATGTGTGTGTGTGTGAGTTAGTGTGTGTGTGTGTGAATTAGTGAGTGTTTGAGTTAGTGTGTGTGAGTTAGTGTGTGTGTGTGTGATTGCGAGTGTGTGTTAGTGTGCATGTATGTGTTAGTGTGATGTTAGATGATTCAAAGTCTTGAGAGTGTAATCGAGAAGCTAATCGAGAACCCTTAATGTGAACAGCTAACAAAATAAATCACATGTTTGAGTTCGGGGCATGGGGAGCAAATACAACTTCAAGATCTGTATCACGTTCACAAGTAGACAGTTCTAACCACGTAGTTTCAAATCAGATTCAAATGTAGATAGTTCTCATCTTATAGTTTCAAATCAGATTCAAATGTAGATAGTTCTCATCTTATAGTTTCAAATCAGATTCAAATGTAGATAGTTCTCATCTTATAGTTTCAAATCAGATTCAAATGTAGATAGTTCTCATCTTATAGTTTCAAATCAGATTCAAATGTAGATAGTTCTCATCTTATAGTTTCAAATCAGATTCAAATGTAGATAGTTCTCATCTTATAGTTTCAAATCAGATTCAAATGTAGATAGTTCTCATCTTATAGTTTCAAATCAGATTCAAATGTAGATAGTTCTCATCTTATAGTTTCAAATCAGATTCAAATGTAGATAGTTCTCATCTAATAGTTTCAAATCAGATTCAAATGTAGATAGTTCTCATCTAATAGTTTCAAATCAGATTCAAATGTAGATAGTTCTCATCTTATAGTTTCAAATCAGATTCAAATGTAGATAGTTCTCATCTAATAGTTTCAAATCAGATTCAAATGTAGATAGTTCTCATATAATAGTTTCAAATCAGATTCAAATGTAGATAGTTCTCATCTTATAGTTTCAAATCAGATTCAAATGTAGATAGTTCTCATCTTATAGTTTCAAATCAGATTCAAATGTAGATAGTTCTCATCTTATAGTTTCAAATCAGATTCAAATGTAGATAGTTCTCATATAATAGTTTCAAATCAGATTCAAATGTAGATAGTTCTCATCTTATAGTTTCAAATCAGATTCAAATGTAGATAGTTCTCATCTTATAGTTTCAAATCAGATTCAAATGTAGATAGTTCTCATCTTATAGTTTCAAATCAGATTCAAATGTAGATAGTTCTCATCTTATACAGGGTGTTTATAAAGTCTCACTACACTTGGTATCTAGGTCAATTTGAAAAAAAAATGTTTATGACGTCATCACAATATGTGCTCCCACTGTCAATGAAATTTGTTGAATAAGTTTATTGCTACTGGAAATGTGGAAGATGCTCCACGATCTGGTAGGCCTGCTGTGAATGATGAAATATGTTTAGATATCCAAGACAGAATCCTTAAAAGTCCAGACAAGTCATTAAGAAAACTGTCGCAACAAGTGAACTTACCATTGAGCACATATTGTGATGACGTCATAAACATTTTTTTCAAATTGACCTAGATACCAAGTGTAGTGAGACTTTATAAACACCCTATAGTTCAAATATTAAAATCAGATTCACTTCTAATGTAACTCAATTGTTCTAGCTCGGTGTCCACTAATAGATCACTTCACCTACTCAATAGAAACTAATCTTGAAGTACATTGTATGCCTAGTAACATCAAAAACGGTAATAAAATGTTGGTTCGGTACTAATTTAGAACACGTTAAAGAAACCTTGGCAGGAGAAAATAGCAGAATGTATGTTATTGTCTCTGTTCCTTTTACTGTCACTATTACTGTTCCTGTTACTGTCACTGTTAATGTACTGTCACTGTTTCTGTTACTGTCGCTGTTAATGTACTGTCACTGTTCCTGTTACTGTCACTGTTAATGTACTGTCACTGTTTCTGTTACTGTCGCTGTTACTGTCACTGTTACTGTTACTGTCACTGTTACTGTTACTGTCACTGTTACTGTTACTGTCACTGTTACTGTCACTGTTTCTGTTACTGTCACTGTTACTGTTTCTATTACTGTTACTGTCACTGTTACTGTCAGTTTCTGTTACTGTCACTGTTACTGTTTCTGTTACTGTTACTGTTACTGTTCCTGTTACTGTCACTGTTACTGTCACTGTTCCTGTTAATGTCACTGTTACTCGAACTGTTCCTGTTACTGTCACTGTCACTGTTACTATTACTGTCACTGTTACTGTTACTGTTTCTGTTACTGTTACTGTCACTGTTACTGTCACTGTTACTTACCCTGTCACTGTCATTGTTACTGTCACTGTTCCTGTTACTGTCACTGTTACTGTACTGTCACTGTTTCTGTTACTGTCGCTGTTACTGTCACTGTTACTGTTACTGTCACTGTCACTGTTACTGTCACTGTTACTGTTACTGTCACTGTTACTGTCAGTTTCTGTTACTGTCACTGTTACTGTTTCTGTTACTGTTCCTGTTACTGTCACTGTCACTGTTACTGTCACTGTTCCTTTTACTGTCACTGTTACTGTTCCTGTTACTGTCACTGTCACTGTTACTATTACTGTCACTGTTACTGTTACTGTTTCTGTTACTGTTACTGTCACTGTTACTGTCACTGTTACTTACCCTGTCAATGTCATTGTTACTGTCACTGTTCCTGTCACTGTTCCTGTTACTGTCACTGTTCCTGTTCCTGTTACTGTCACTGTTCCTGTTACTGTCACTGTCACTGTTACTGTTACTGTTCCTGTTACTGTCACTGTCACTGTCACTGTCACTGTTACTATTACTGTCACTGTTACTGTTACTATCACTGTTACTGTCACTGTTACTTACCCTGTCATTGTCATTGTTACTGTCACTGTTCCTGTTCCTGTCACTGTTCCTGTTACTGTTAATATCACTGTCAATGTTACTGTCACTGTTACTGTCACTGTCACTGTTACTGTCACTGTCAATGTTACTGTCACTGTCACTGTAACTTCACTGTCACTGTTACTGTCACTGTCAATGTTACTGTCACTGTCACTGTAACTTCACTGTCACTGTTACTGTCACTGTTACTGTCACTGTTACTGTCACTGTCACTGTCACTGTTACTGTCAATGTTACTGTCACTGTCACTGTTACTGTCACTGTTACTGTCACTGTTACTGTCACTGTTACTGTCACTGTTACTGTCACTGTTACTGTCACTGTCACTTTACTGTCACTGTTCCTGTTCCTGTTACTTTTACTGTTCCTGTTACTGTCACTGTTCATGTTACTGTTACTGTCACTGTTCCTGTTACTGTTACTGTCACTGTTCATGTTACTGTTACTTTCACTGTTCCTGTTACTGTCACTGTTCCTGTTCCTGTTACTGTCACTGTTCCTGTTCCTGTTCCTGTTACTGTCACTGTTCCTGTTACTGTTACTGTCACTGTTACTGTCTTTGTTACTACTGTCACTGACACTGTTACTGTTACTGTCCCTGTTACTGTCACTGTTCCTGTTACTGTTACTGTCACTGTTCCTGTTACTGTTCCTGTTCCTGTTACTGTCACTGTTCCTGTTACTGTCACTGTTCCTGTTACTGTCACTGTTACTGTTACTGTCTTTGTTACTACTGTCACTGACACTGTTACTGTTACTGTCCCTGTTACTGTCACTGTCAATTTTACTGTCACTGTTACAGTCACTGTTCCTGTCACTGTTACTGTCCCTGTTATTGTTACTGCCACCGTTATTGTCATTGTTACTGTCATTGCCACTGTTTATGTTATTGTCACTGTTACTGTTGTTGTCACTGTCACTGTTACTTTTGTTGCCACTGTTTCTGTTATTGTCACTGTCACTGTTACTTTTAATGTCACTGTTACTGTCACTGTTGCTGTCACTGTTACTGTCACTGTCACTGTTATTGTTACTGTTACTGTCACTGTTACTGTTACTGTTACTGTCACTGTTACTGTCACTGTCACTGTTATTGTTACTGTCACTGTCATTGTTATTGTTACTGTTACTGTCACTGTTACTGTTGCTGTTAATGTCACTGTTACTGTCACTGTTACTGTCATTGTTACAGTCACTGTGACTGTCCCTGTTTCTGTCACTGTTACTGTCACTGTTACTGTCACTGTGACTGTTCCTGTTTCTGTCACTGTTACTGTTATTGTCACTGTTCCACCTGTTTACATTCCTACCGATAATGACATGGCATCAATCAACTTTCTTTCTAGAATTATAGCAAGTGCTTAATTAAAAAAAAAAAATGTATTTGTCTAAAATTCACATCTTTAAAAAATTGTATTTAAGTCCATGTTTTCTATAAAAAAAAAAAACAGATTTGCTTACTTTTGTTTTTATGAAAACTTGTACAAGTATGCAGGGCCACTATTTTGTACTCAGACAACATCCAGACATTAAGCTGGGCATTACACGGTGGCACTCTATTACTTCTTCACGTTGGTTTATCAAAAGTTATCTTCTGGTTCATGTCATGTCAAATCATGCATTTTTTTCTTGTATAACGTCTTTAGAAAAAAAATGAAATCCTCAGTCAAATATTTACATTTTCAACTCATTGATTTTAAAAATTCATATTCCAGCCAGGATTTATCTAAATAACTTCACTTGAATCAACTATAGCAACACTCATATAATGATATAAGGAATGTGGTAATCAGTTCTATTCCATCAAGTAATTCAACAAGTGCGTGGATTAAGGAGATAGTACTGATAATACGGGAGCCGCGATAGCTCAGTGGTTAGTGAACTGGACTACAAAGGACAAGGGGTAGGGTTCGATCCCAACCGACGGCTTTCGGGTTCACCCATCCTTTAATGGGTACCTGATTTTTTTAGGGAAAGTGAAGCGGCACGGGCGTAATACCGACCACATTACCCCAAAAATCATGTGCCGATGGTCTGTAAAATATATGGTCACTAACACCATATTCCCTATACGCCACTTGGCGTGACGGGATACTTTACTTACTTACTGGTAATACGGGAGCAAGTCAATGTCGTTAAATAGCTGTAATAATAAGTGGAATTATTAAAATACAAAATCTTGTGGAACCTCGTTCATATAATTGAAACGCTACATTAGTTATATCTGATAGATCGTAACATCAATTACTATATCTGGTTGAAATCATTAAAACGCTTCATTAACTGCTACAGCTAGTTCAGATCATGCTATTAATAATTGTTGTGGTTACAAAACTTATAGTTACCTTCAAACGCCACAGGTGTATAATATTAAACAGCAGCCTCACTGTTCTCTGACTGTCGAGTGTTCATCTCCTCTCCTATGTCCTATAACTGTATCGCCAATCCCCTATAGCATGTAACGTCTACTTCCTGTTTGTAGGCATAAAACCTGCTCTCTATTTACACCGCTTAACGGAAGGTAAGAAATTATGCAAATATTATTCTGTTAACCTCTACCACAATCTATATTTCTTGTGCTCTGGCGGCTGCTATCTAGAAAAGTAGGGAAAAGATCTCTCTACCCCAATGGTTCTCAACGCGGTGCCCGCGGACACTATTGCTCCCACCGTGTGTTTTCTTGGTGCTAGTGAAGTTCCAATCCTATTCCAAAGAATGCCGTCATTTATTGTCCGACATTCAGTTGAACAAAACAGCGAGAGGGTAACAAATAAATGATAAAGCAAAAGCTATCGTTTTTTCCTTCCCACTGAACAGAAGCGGTAACCATCGGCATCAAATGGTCAGAGCAAAGCAGATTCAGCGATTGGAATCAGCCTTGATGCGGCATCTTGAAAGGCTTTAGTAGAGGAACTTGAATTTACATAAATATAAGTGGCAGCATAGAATCAGTGTTTCAGCAATTTCTAAAAGGGGCATGAGTCGGGTGTATGTGTTTGTTGATGGTCAGTTGTGCGAATCAGTGTTTTCAACAATAAAAACTATCAAGTCCCGACACAGATTTCGTCTGACTAATTCACATTTTGATAAATGATTGCGTGAAGGAACGTAATCATACTGCCCAACTTGAAAACATAGCAGCTAAAATGCAATACCAAAAATCATATTATTATTTGAGCTTTCTTTTTAAAAGTTCATTTTGCTGTTTATCTTCAGGAGGTATGTACTGTTTGTTGTTGGTAAGATACAGTTCTTTATATTTATTTTTCTTTGAAAACGGACACATAATAACCGTACGATGAGCAAAAAGTTGTGATATTGATATGAGTAGTCGTTGTTAACAATACATTGAGATACTGGTGATCGCAGTTTTTTGACAAATTTCCAGTGCGCTCACGGGCACGCAAAGGTTGAGAGCCCGTGTTCTACCCGAACAAGTTAACTGCACACAAACTGTGAGTAAAGACAATAGGACACGAAACTCGGCATTTAGGGATGTCATAATCTAGCGTTGATTAGTTCGTCTAAAGAAAGTCATGTATTTGGTTCTTTCATTAATGACTAGTGTACATATTTGTAAGGAAAGCCGAGGTCGCCGAATCGAAAACTTGTCGCGTTCCAAACCAGGGGAACACAGGCTCAAATTACAGAAGGGTCATTTTTTTTTTCTATCGGAGTTGAAATAAAAATTCAGACCCGAACACGTACCGTCGACTGCACTGGACAAGCAGTATTTATTCTCCGGGCCTTTAAGTCTACCCAGCAGACTCCAGTAATGGGAAAATGCCGTAAAGATAGTTTTTATTTTTAAACCATTATCTCTATACCTGCTGAGTATTTGTTATTACTTGATGGCAACGCATTTGACTTCAGCATACTTTACGATAACCGTAGCACCCTCAGTGATGCTTACGTTTATTAGCTCTTTATCATCATCATCATTGAGTTTCCACATCGAAGGTTGAATACCATGGAGCGCCATTCAACTCTGTCTCTTGCTTTGATGGTGCAAATTGTCATAGGTTGACTTCTCCATTTTTCGATGTTACTCGTTCATGTTAGTCTTGATCTCTCTCTGCCTCTTTTACCTTGTATTTTCACTTGCAATATTACTTTTATTAAGCTGTTGTGTCTTTTAACATGCCCCACAAATTTCATTTGTTTTGTTCTAATTGCGTTTAGTAGTTCTCTTTTCATTTTTAGTTGTTTTAAAACTTCATCGTTTGTTTTCTTTTCTTTGCATCTAATTATACCTATTCTTTTGTAGATGCACCGATATAGGGGATGTTAGCTCTGTAAACGCGCATAATTTGTTAGACCATTACTCATCAAAGCTGTCAAATGTCTTTGAACAAACGATTGACATTATGAAATATTTGTTTCCTTTCCTTGTTTACGTTCATCAGCTTTATATCTTTAGCGAAGTCCCGAGGAACTGAATTTTTCGTGTATATTACTTTCTCTTATTTTTCGCATCGGCAGCCGCGTGCCCAGGTGTCCTTCGCCTTACAGGCAGGTATTCTCCGACTTCATAAATACTTTCATTTTTATCGTCCAGAGTTTAAACGTTTCGAGCAAATTTTTTACTTGTTAATTTTGCCCTGAAAGCGGCCATTTTTTGGCCTACTCTTTTCGAATTTCCAACAGTCAAGAGTTCTTAAACGTGTGAAGAGTGCACACTGGACCTCCTGTTTTTTCCTTGTTATTCGAGAGGGCTAGACATCGGTTCTCACTACCCAGAGACCTGGGGAGAGGTAAAGCCATGAAGAGATCACACTTTAGATTAGTGTTTTTTATTTGCCCACCTCATGTGGTGGGAATCGAATCCTGGATCTCCATCTTTTCCAAAGGCCAAGGTTTTACCTCTAGACCACGCAGTCCCCCATTATGATGTCTATGAGTAGTTGGATTGTTTGGCTGAGCCAGGGCTTGTCACGTTGGATCAAGCCACTGATTGTGTCCCGCAGCTTAAACGCCCACCTTATAATTTACTTGTAAATCCCCAATATTTAAGTTGTGACGATGATTTCTCTTACTGAGAAAAACATGACGTTTGATGTAAATTGAATATTAAATAATGACGTTTAAAGTAAAATGAATATAAAAATGACGTTTGAAGTTAATTGCATATAGAAATGACGTTTGAAACAAATTGAATATAATCGGTGGTTGGTTGCGTTCGCCCGATGACTAAAGTATTCTAAAGTATAGTGGTAGACTAGAATATTACTCTTCATCATCCGCCCTAACAAGGACCTAGTGGACGTGTCTGCGTTGTGTTGTGGTTTGCAGTATAACTGTTATATTTGCGCCTTTCGGCCCAACACATCCTACTTCAGCACGGCATTTTTGAGTACCGGGTTGTCTTCCCTCTTCGATACCTGCACGCTTGGCCAGAATTGACAGGTTAGTCTGTTACTGGAGGCACCACGGAGAGGTGGAGCAACGTCTGGATGGTTTTGGTTCACCGATCCTGGTGCAAGCCATCAGCTGTGGATCGCTGACAACTTCCAGCTCTGGTGCTAGCAGGCGCGCCTTCGCCTCCTAAATTGAATATAAAAATGACGTTTGAAGTAAATTGAACATAGATATGACGTTTGAAGTAAATTGAATATACAAAATATATGTCGTGTATAATATATATTTCATTTGGACGAAATGAGGTAAAACAATTTCATGTTCTTAGAATTGCTCAATTAATTTTAAAAATCAAAATTATAAATAAAATTGGTAACGTATGCGTCATCTAATGTTTAAACTAGTTTGAGTTATGGCCTAGTCAGTTAAAAACACTAAACTTAAGATACGAGTTGTCTAGCGAGAAGAGAATAATGTCTACGTCAAAACAAAATAGTGATATACTAGACATTACTAGAGTGTGTCCGGGACACGAGGTCAGAGATAAGACAGCGGATATAATGTGCTATCTGAGGTGCCCCACAGCGTCTGAGCTGAAAGGAGTCTGCAGCCTTCGTCTGATGGCTTACGTCAGGATCGGTGAAATAGTCATTCAGACCCTACTCCACCTCTTCGCAGTGCCTCAAGAAATATATTAAACTATCTGATCTGGCAAAGAGAACAGTGTGCGAAAAGGGAAGAAAACCTGGTAATTACAAACGTCATCATCACCAACACCATTATCATCATCATCAACACCACCACCATCATCATCATCACCAACACTACCATCACCGTCATCATCACCAACACTACCATCACCATCATCATCACCAACACCACCACTATCATCATCATCACAACACCACCATCATCATCACCAACACTACCATCACCGTCATCATCACCAACACCACCACCACCATCATCATCATCATCACAACACCACCATCATCATCACCAACACTAATATCACCGTCATCATCACCAACACCACCACCACCATCATCATCATCACCAACACTACCATCACCGTCATCATCACCAACAACACCACCACCATCATCATCACCAACACCACCACTATCATCATCATCACAACACCACCATCATCATCACCAACACTACCATCACCGTCATCATCACCAACACCACCACCACCACCATCATCATCATCATCACAACACCACCATCATCATCACCAACACTAATATCACCGTCATCATCACCAACACCACCACCACCATCATCATCACCAACACCACCACCATCATCATCACAGCCAAAACCACCACCACCATCATCACCAACACGACCACCACCATCATCATCACCAACACCACCACCACCATCATCATCACCAACAACCCAACCACCATCATCACTAAAACCACCACCACCATCATCTCAAAAACCACCACCACCACCATCATCACCACCATCATCATCATCACCAACACCACCACCATCATCACCAACACCACAACCACCACCATCATCACTAACACCACCACCACCACCACCACCACCACCATCACCAACACCACCACCACCATCATCATTACTAACACCACCACCACCATCATCATGACTAACACCACCACCACCATCATCGTGACTAACACCACCACCACCATCATCATCACTAACACCACCACCACCATCATCATCACTAACACCACCAACACCATCATCATCACCAACACCACCACCACCATCATCATCACCAACACTACCATCATCGTCTTGATCATCAACACCACCACAACATTGTTGGTGATGATGATGATGGTGGTGGTGTTGGTGATGATGACGGTGATGGTAGTGTTGGTGATGATGATGTTGGTGGTGTTGGTGAGCACCACCACCATCATCATCATCACCAACACCACCACCATTTTCATCACCAACACCACCACCACCACCATCATCACCACCACCATATTCATCACCAACACCCCTACCATCATCATCACCAACACCACCACCAACACCAACACCACCATCATCATCAACAGCACTCCCACCACCATCATCATCACCAACACTACCACCACCGTCATCATCACCAACACCACCACCACCATCATCATCACCAACACTACCATCACCATCACCAACACTACCATCACCGTCATCATCACCATCACCACCACCATCATCATCACCAACACTACCATCACCGTCATCATCACCAACACTACTATCACCGTCATCATCACCAACACCACCACCACCATCATCATCACCAACACCACCACCACCATCATCATCACCAACAGGTGGTGGTGGTTGTGTTGGTGATGATGATGGTGGTGTTAGTGATGATGATGATGGTGTTAGTGATGATGATGATGTTGGTGGTAGTGATGATTATGACGGTGTTGGTGATGATGATGGTGGTGTTAGTGATGATGATGATGGTGGTGGTGTTGGTGATGATCATTATGGTGCTAGTGATGATGATTATGGTGTTGGTGATGATGATGGTTATGTTGGTGATGATGATGATGGTGTTAGTGATGATGATGATGTTGGTGGTAGTGATGATTATGACGGTGTTGGTGATGATGATGGTGGTGTTAGTGATGATAATGATGGTGGTGGTGTTGGTGATGATCATTATGGTGCTAGTGATGATGATTATGGTGTTGGTGATGATGATGGTTATGTTGGTGATGATGATGGTGGTGTTAGTGATGATGATGATGGTGTTAGTGATGATGACGATGTTGGTGGTAGTGATGATTATGATGGTGTTGGTGATGATGATGGTGGTGTTAGTGATGATGATGGTGGTGTTAGTGATGATGATGATGATGGTGGTGTTGGTGATGATGATTATGGTGCTAGTGATGATGATTATGGTGTTGGTGATGATGATGGTGGTGTTGGTGGTGTTGGTGATGATGATTGTGGTGTTAGTGATGATAATGATGTTGGTGGTAGTGATGATTGTGGTGGTGTTAGTGATGATGATGGTGGTGTTGGTGATGATGATGATGGTGCTGGTGATGATGATATTGGTGGTGTTGGTGATGATGATAATGGTGTTGGTAATGTTGGTGATGATGATAGTGGTGGTGGTGTTGATGATGATGATGGTGTTAATGGTGTTGATGATAATGATGATGGTGTTGATGATGATGATGGAGGTGGTGTCTGTTATGATGATGATGATAGTGTTGGTGATGATGTTGATGATGGTGGTGTTGGTGAAGACGATGGTGATGGTGATGATGATGATGATGATGGTGGTGTTGGTGATGATGGTGCTGATGGTGTTGGTGTTGGTGATGGTGGTGGTGCTGGTGATGATGAAGGTTGTGGTGGTGGTGTTGGTGATGATGATGATGATAATGGTGATTTTGGTGATGATGATGATAATGGTGGTGTTGGTGATGATAATGATGATGATGATGATGATGATGGAGGTGGTGTGTTGGTGATGATGATGATATTGGTATTGGTGATGATGATGATGATGATGATGATGATGATGATGGAGGTGGTGGTGTTGGTGATTAGGATGACGATGGTGGTGTTGGTTATGATGATGATGGTGGTGTCGGTGATGAAGATGATGTAGGTGGTGGTGGTGATGATGATGGAGGTGGTGGTGTTGGTGATGATGATGATGGAGGTGGTGGTGATGATGATGATGGTGGTGGTGTTGGTGATGATGATGATGGTAGTGTTGGTGATGATGATGTTGGTGGTGATGATAGTGGTGGTGGTGATGGTAGTGTTGGTTATGATGATGGTGGTGGTGTCGGTGATGATAATGTTGGTGGTGATGATGGTGGTGGTAGTGTTGGTGATGATGATGATGATGGTGGTGTTGGTGATCATGATAATGGTAGTGTTGGTGATGATGATGTTGGTGGTGATGATAGTGGTGGTGGCCATGATGGTGGTGGTAGTGTTGGTGATGATCATGATGATGGTGATGGTGATGATGGTGGTGTTGGTGATCATGATGATGGTAGTAGTGATGGTGTTGGTGTCGGTGATGGTGGTGGTGCTGGTGATGATGAAGGTGGTGGTGGTGGTGTTGTTCGTGATGATGATAATGGTGGTGTCGGTGATGATGATGGAGGTGGTGTGTTGGTGATTATGATGATGGTGGTGTTGGTGATGATGATGATGGAGGTGGTGATGTTGGTGATGATGATGGTGGTATTGGTGATGATGATGATGGTGGTGTTGGTTATGATGATGATAGTGGTGTTGGTAATGATGATGACGATGTTGGTGTTGGTGTAGATGATGATGGTGGAGGTGGTGTTGGTGATAATGATGGTGGTGGTGATGGTGGTGTTAGTGATAATGATGGTGGTGATGATTATGATGACGATTGTATTTTTTATGATGATTTTTGGTGGCGATGGTGGTGGTGATGATGGTAGTTTTGATGATGATTTTGGTGGTGATGATGATAGTGGTGATGATAATGGTGGAGTTGATGTTGATGGTGTTACTGGTGATGATTATGTTGATGGTGATGATGATGGTGGTGTTGGCAATGCTGATTGTTGTGCTGTTGTTGCTGATGATGATGGTGGTGATGATGATGATTGTGGTGTTGGTGATGCTGATTGTGGTGTTGGTATTGATGTTAGTGATGATGGTGGTGTTGGCGATGCTGATTGTGGTATTGATGGTAATGTTGCTGATGATGATGATGGTGATGATGATGATTGTGGTGTTGGTGATGCTGGTAATGGTGTTGGTGGTGACGATGGTGGTGTTTGTAATGCTGTTTGTGGTGTTGGTGATGCTGGTTGTGGTGTTGGTGGTGATGATGGTGGTGTTTGTAATGCTATTTGTGGTGTTGGTAATGCTGATTGTGGTGTTGGTGGTGACGATGGTGGTGTTGGTGATGCTGATTGTGGTGTTGGTGGTGATAATGGTGGTATTTGTAATGCTGTTTGTGGTGTTGGTGATGCTGGTTATGGTGTTGGTGGTGCTGTTTGTGGTGTTGGTGATGCTGGTTGTAGTGTTGGTGATGATGTTTGTGGTGTTGGTGATGATGTTGGTGGTGATGTTTGTGGTGTTGGTGCTAACAACAATGGAGGAAGGAAAGTAGAAGAAGAAGATTCCCTTTTAACCAAGTAAAAATACTGAGATAAGGAATAAAGACCCTTAACTCTATTTAGGTCCGTGGTAACTATTTTACGTTTATGCCCCCTTTCAGTCAATTCTCAAAGGTGAACCATATGTATTTTCAGTAACCTTCACTATTAAAGTCAAACTTCAATTCACAGACAAGCGTCCACAATCAGATTCCAGATCTCAGTCAAACTCACATCCACTTTCCAATTGCAGTCATCAATCAAACTTTAGATCACAATCTAGCTTCAGCCCAGTCATGTTTCAGCTCACAGTCAACTTCAGCTAGAAAAAGTCAGCAACTTAATGATATCGGACCGACTTGGCGATAGAGTGGCTTCCATCTAGACTTGATACTCTCTTGTCGATTCACATGAAACGGTAAATGTCTGACCAATGAGTTGCCTAAAGTTAAATAAAAATCGAATAAGAATTATTCATTATTCACATCAAGTTATTGAGTTATTAGCAAGTCATCGTCATTGCACTCCGGACATGTCCATAGGTGCTCAGATCCCCTCTTCAGCAAGTCCCTCGGTGTCCAGCGACTGACGATCCAGTTATGTGTTGGTTGATGATAAGTCTTCTTACACGCCCACTGCGCGTTCACATCTCTTTCATCCGAGGAGTGACGTAGACTCATGTTTGTCCAAGTCATGTGCCCAGAAAGAGTATACATGCAGATGTTAAAGATCTGAGAATAAGAAAGAAAGACTTTATTGGCAACAACGAGCAATAACAGTTAATAGCCAAGTTGGAAAATATCGGCCGGCAAGGCAAGCGTGTAGGGTGGGGCTGAATACTTGCGTTGCAGACAAGCAGTTATAGGACGAAACAACACGAAATTTAGTTTCAATCCTATTCGGGAGATACTTATCTTGATGGGAAAATACAGATACACAATGTATTCGCAAGTTGTGTTCGTTACCCAATGCTAGGAGAACACATCCGTGAGAGAAATCACCAATGATAGCTACTTTTTTAGGCAGCTTAGTTGACCGTGTGCTCTAGCGCTTATTTCTTGGTTGTTAACTCTTACTGCTGCCGGTTGTTACCAAGAACTATTCTTTTTTAAACTGTGTTATTCTCAGATCTTTGCCGTCTATATTTATGTTCTCTGAGATTTGTATAGTGTGTCATTGTGTTTCATTTCATCAAGAAAAGGTAAAGGTAAAGTACGAGACTTTAACCGGCGTCATAGCACGCAAGTTTCCACCATATGTACTCGGCCGCCTATCCAGAAATGTTCGGAAATTTCTAATAGTGTCACCTCAAGCATCGAAACTCAGATGCGAGGCAACTTTCCTCACCTTTCCAGGGTAATACCCAGGTACCCATTTATGCCAACGGCTGGGTCGACCGTGGGGGTATTTTTTTTTTCCAACCACGAGTAGAATTCACACTGCTCCCAGCGGGAATCGAACACGGGTTGTCCGAACGTCGGTAGTCCAGTCGGGTGGTTTTCCCAACACGGCTACCCAGGCCCCATTTCATCAAGTGTCATCAAGTGTAGGATTTCTTCAAGTGTCTTGATATAGTGAATAAAGTTCAAATGTAGATTTGTCTTTACTTCCACGGTTGTAACAATATATGTTGCATCATTTGTCTCCGTACTGTAACTCGCAACGAAATCACACGGCTCTATTGATGGTTATTTTATTTTTCATTCTCCTCACGAGAATTCTAGGAATATTTGGGTCACGTGATGGATGTGTTAAAGAAAGGAACAGTATTGTCCTTGTATACTTTTCAATCTGTTGTCTAGTGTGGTATAAAGTGGTTATTCTTTGCGCATACTGAAACCGTAGCACATATACAGTGCGTGGCTTCTAACGTCTTCACAGACTTTAGGAAGCAAACAGATGTCAATACAACCATTTAACTACTTTGCCTGGACGAATAATATGGAGACAGCGCTTTGCCTACTTCGCACTATCTTCCCTCCTTGACTCATCTGAAGTTTTCCGAATGTGGAAACCCATACACGTTGACGTCATCTCTTATCTAAAAAACGTAAAAATATGCTTCAAAATAGTAAACGTTTACATCACCATATTAATTGTATGCCATATTTTTTATTTAATTTACTATTAAGGGCGTTTGTGTGTTTAAATAGAAGAAAAGTGTTACCTGTTGAAAACATATACATTCTAAGCTATTAATAATGAGGTAGCCACGAAACTAAAGACTGTCCACATTTGTAGGTAAGTGGGATGGTAACATCTTTCTTTCGCAAGTTTCAGGGGGACTAAATGTTTCTTCAAACTTGGTATTCTTAAAATGTTGTATAAAGTTACTTTAAAGCTCTGTGTACACACTGTCTAGGAACAAAAGTTACTTTAAAGCTCTGTGTACACACTGTCTAGGAACAAAAGTTACTTTAAAGCTCTGTGTACACACTGTCTAGGAACAAAAGTTACTTTAAAGCTCTGTGAACACACTGTCTAGGAATAAAAGTTACTTTAAAGCTCTGTGAACACACTGTCTAGGAACAAAAGTTACTTTAAAGCTCTGTGAACACACTGTCTAGGAACAAAAGTTACTTTAAAGCTCTGTGTACACACTCTCAGAGTCACGAATTTCGTGTTACTATCTACGAGGTTCCATTCCCGAGTAATGGGCGTGTTATGATACAACTCATCTTCCATTCACAAGCATATACCTCTCTTTGAATATAAGCAGACAACATTTGTATGGGGTTGCAGATACTATCCATTTTTATTACATGGTCCATACACTTTGATCTTCGGATTCTGAGTGTTGTCATAAAGAATGGAAGCCTAGAACAACCCATAGTGTTGACATAAAGAATGGAAGCCTAGAACAACCCAGAGTGTTGACATAAAGGAAGCCTAGAACAACCCAGTGTTGTCATAAAGAACGGAAGCCTAGAACAACCCAAAGTGTTGTCATAAAGAACGGAAACCTAGCACAACCTAAAGTGTTGTCATAAAGAATGGAAGCCTAGAACAATCCAGTGTGTTGTCATAAAGAATGGAAGCCTAGAACAACCCAAAGTGTTGTCATAAAGAATGGAACCCTAGAACAACCCAAAGTGTTGTCATAAAGAATGAAGATATCCCCGATGGAAGAATAAATTGTACTATTCGTCCCATAAATGCTTCGCTTCCAGAGGTTTATGATGTAAACAAAGCAGTTTTGTCATTGCAAGTGAATAATGTCCACACGTATAATTGGTCAGGATTGGGTAGCAGCAGCAGTTTTATAGCGAACACAGAAAACATCACAGGATTGTGCTGTTCTGAAACAGCTATGCCATGCTACCCTAGAATTGCATTTAAACGGTTTACTGTGACCACAAACCACTCTCCAAGAGTGTGCCACGTATTTACACCCCTGAAAGAAATTCTGAATATAACAACATCATGTGCCGTCTGTGATATTAATGACCACATACCAGGAGCCTCCACTATGATTGATACAACTGTTGCACCAAGCACTTCATCAGCAAAGCCATATCTATGGAATGTTCATCTGACATTGTTCTTGAATGATGTCCAAGTTAATGAGACATCAGAATCGTGTGGCGGCAGCTACAAGAAGGGAGCGGAGAACATCATCAATTGTGTTTTTACTAACTACAGGTCATGTGGCTTCTGTTGGATTGGAAATGATAACTTACCACCACTGTGTGTCTATATGTTTGGAATTGGAGTCATCAATGATGGCCTAACATCATAAAGTGCTACGACGATCATCATTTTCGGGAGGACGTAAACTCCCATGGTATATGGTGGATAGGCGGCAGGAACCATTGAAGGCTATGTCTGAAAAGTGTTCCTTCTTGCAGTTTCCTCATATTCCAAGTCCGGCTTGTTGCAGGAGCTACTGAGTTAAGTGCTCTGTGCACACCGTGAACTGTGTGTCTCATCCGTTTTGATCCTGCTTCGATATCCCGCTTGTTTGCGATGGATGATAATATCGTATGACAGGGAACAGTTGGCTGTGTTCACTTTCTGCGCGGTTTCGCCTTATGTCTTTTGGCGTGTGCTGAGACTGCTACGATGGGGACTACAGTTACCTTTCTTTGTTTGGGAGATGAGTTAGTAATTCGGATGATTCCACTGGCACGGGCGGTTGAGCAATTATGGATTTTAATTCGTTTGCTGTGATACCGAGGCCTTCCATAGCCAATAACAATAACAATGGAAGCCTAGAACAACCTAAAGTGTTGTCATAAAGAATGGAAGCCTAGAACAACCCAAAGTGTTGTCATAAAGAATGGAAGCCTAGAACAACCCAAAGTGTTGTCATAAAGAATGGAAGCCTAGAACAACCCAAAGTGTTGTCATAAAGAATGAAAGCCTAGAACAATCCAGAGCATCTGAGGTGGTTATCTGAGAGATAGGTATCTCAACGTTCAAACAATATACAAGATGAAAGATAAGGTGGAGTAAGAAAACAATGAAAGTAAAGAATTCCGTCCGCTCTCAATTGTGGTGCATCACCATCATCGCCATCATCATCATCGCCATCATCATCATTTTTATCATCATCATCGCCATCATCATCATCAAATACCGTATCTGCTGACATAGGGGATCTGGCCTTAACACAACCTTCTATCTCTACCCTTGTTGACTTTCTACCAAACCACTCTCTTAAACTGTCTTGTATTGTTTTCCTCTAATTTTTCTTCATCCCGTGTTTCCTGATGTAACGAGATATATCAGTTGTTCCCTTCTCATAACTTGACTATTGCTTTTCCCTGAACGTTGAAGAATGCCTTTTTTGTAGAAGTGTCTTCCTGTCTTCATTACTCGTTTTTAGTATCAATGGCATTCTTCCGTAAAACCACATTTCTGTGATCCCCAAACGACTGTCTTCTGTTCTATTGTCCAATGTTTCGCAACAATATGTCAAGACTGGTTCTACACAACACGTAAGAATTTCATTCATTATTTCAATTGAGACAATTGGATTCCATAACATTTCCTCTTACTTTGGACTTCTGCATTTTCATGATCGATACACAGCGTGGCGTGGTGTCGTGTATTGTATTGTATTTTATTGTATTGTATTGTATTGTATTGTATTGCATTGCATTGCATTGCATTGTATTGTATTGTGTTGTATTGTAGGGCAACGTAACGTAGTGTAGTGTAGTGTGGTGTGGTGTGGTGTGGTGTGGTGTGGTGTGGTGTGGTGTGGTGTGGTGTAGTGTAGTGTAGTGTAGTGTAGTGTATTGTAGTGTAGTGTAGTGTAGTGTAGTGTAGTGTAGTGTAGTGTAGTGTAGTGTAGTGTAGTGTAGTATAGTGTAGTGTAGTGCAACACTCGCAATGTGCTAAGAGCACAAAAATGGCCCACAGCAACAACCCTGCATGCTAAACTATGGGAAACCAGTGAAGACCTCTAACACCGTCTTGTTCGTGACCCGTGCTGGTCTAGAAATCTATATAAATACTTAGTAGCAGTTGATCGGTGAAGAATAACTACCTCACTCTCAAAGTAACAATCATAGAGAGGCGCCAACACATCTTTCTTGTCTAGTTCTAAGCATCCATTACTGATGTCCTCGGTAGTAAGCATAAAATGATTTTAATCACCCTAAACTCAAGACTGAAACAGATAGAGATCATTACCTTGAACAAGTCTATGTAACCATCTACGGTCGTACAAGAATCATGAAATGTCTCTGTTGATATCTTAGCTAAGATGGACAGGTAAAAAGAGAAATTAAAACATTCTGAAAGAGGCCAAAGCAAAGCTAATATCCAATATTAGGAGGAAACAATGATAATTATTTGCACATGTTATGAGAAGGGAACAGCTAGAATATATTGTAACAACTGGGAAAATTGAGGGATGAGGTAATAGAGGGAAGCAAAGAGAAAAGATACCAGACAGCTTAAGAGAATAGCTTGGCATAAGGTCAACAACATAAATGATAAGTAACTGTCGAGATTGAAAGTTGTGGAGAGACATGATCACCTACGCCATCAGGCTTGATACTTTATAATGATGATACTTGTGGCAGGCAAGTGTTGAACTGAGCAATCACTGAGTTACTAATATATTTGTTCATATTCTTCCTATTGTCAATTTTTACAAAATTGTCATAATTAAACAAAACTGAAAATGAATCGCAACATTCTATCTATTGACCTTTCGAGCCGTAGCCGACCCATAAGGCGTAGACCAAGATACTCCTTCTCTTATCTGAATTTTTGTTCTAGCAGTTGATATTTTATCAAATCTCGTCATTTGTCTCTGTTCTGTGGAAGCAGCACTATCTCATTGAGGGAGCCGATTCCTGCTGCTTTTGCCTCTCAACAAGACTATTGCAACATTACACAATTGCAATTGCCTGCTATTGTAAACGATACAGTCTGAAAATTAAGGTTTTTATGACTGGAATTATGAACAAATAAACATACCTCGTAAAACTGACTACCTATTGTCAATTCTAATTCATGTCAATTGAATTAGACTTAAGCAAGCTCCAGAATTAAAGTAAGTGGGAAGTATTTTCACAGGAAATGAGGAACTTATAGGTAAATTCAAACAAAAATGTGTACAAGTAATACAGTAACATATCACTTGTGGCTAATACATATTCGTGTAATTTTTTTCATGTAGTTTTAATCATGCTATTTTATTCATGCTATGGCATAAAAACAACTTAAAAATCACAAAATCTAGCCATCATTCCGTCATTAAAAGTGATTTTTTTTTCAAATTAAAGGAGGAAGAAAAGCAAAGAATAATATACTTTATTGGATATGCTTAAGAGATACTGTTAGAAATGACGTTTAAAAAAAAAAACAGAGTGAGAAGTACTAACGTCTATGAAGTGTTTTTGGAACGACATCTTGCACCAAAAGCATATAGAAATTGAAAAAAAGTAAGATTTAATTACATGAAAATTGAATATGATGAGTTGTCTCTATGTGCTTACACTTGTCGATGATATAATATCGTTCTAGGAAGTCTAGGAGTCAAAATTATAGAGAACATCACAGATGTGATAGACAGACAGGCAACCAGGTGGGCAGGCAGACAGATAGACAGGTAGGTAGGTAGGTAGATAGACAGACAATCAGACAATCAGACAGACAGACAGGCAGGCAGGTAGGCAGGCAGACATAAAAACAGACAGATAGACAGGTAGGTAGGTAGGTAGATAGGTAGACAGACAGACAGACAGACATAGATAGATAGATAGATAGATAGATAGATAGATAGATAGATAGATAGATAGATAGATAGATAGATAGATAGATAGATAGATAGATAGATAGATAGATAGATAGATAGATAGATAGATAGATAGGCAGGCAGGCAGGCAGGCAGGCAGGCAGGCAGGCAGGCAGGCAGGCAGCACAGACAGACAGACAGACAGACAGACAGACAGACAGATAGATAGATAGATAGATACTGCAAATATTACCGATGTGAGAAGCCAGCGACACCATTTTCCTCATTGTTTGCTAAATAATCTACTTTTTCTAGGTCAGACATAACCTTCTTATTAACTCGTGAATTTTTCTAAAGATGTTAAGGGGATTTGAAGACCACACGCTGGTGATGGTATTGTATTTCCTGTTTGAAAACCAACAGACTTGAGGTAAATAACGCCACGATATTGTTTTACAAATATTTTCATTCAAAGGTAGAATAATTACAGACAGTGGGCTCACAGTTGTGCCTTAAAATCGCATATTTAGTGGTTCATTTTCAAAGAACCAGGAATTCGGTGGCGTTCTTCACAAGTCGACAAATATGGTGGCGACATTCATAGTTTGCATTATTTTAGTCCGATCGATGGGGAATGTTTTTGCTCTGGAAAGTTCGCCAGGTTAAAACAACATAGGGGCCATACAGTCTTTTTCTTCCAAGAGTGGGAAAGGCGTCTGAAATCAGAAAACAAAGAGTTGCCCTACCATCCTAGAGCAAACCTCACACGACCATGACGATGTTTGCACCGGAAATGTCCAAAAAGCATTGCTATTTTTAGATTAGGAATTTACAGGGGAGGGAGCAAAAATAGATGAAGATGAAGAAGAAAAGTAGAAGAAGAAAATGGTTAATTTTTGTTTGTTCAATTTAGTTGTCAATTTCTGGTTGTTCTTAAAATGTAACAAATTAGCTAGTTTAACTGATTGGAAAAGTCTAGCCAAAATTCTCAACCACAATAAAAATAGATTACTTCTGAAGTCTGCGAATATCTGCCTAATGGTAAGGGGCACCTAATCATACAGTTGCCGGTGCGAAGAAAGAGGAAAAACTGATATGCATTCAAAATTCGGTCACTCGGATTTTTTTTTTTTCTAGAGATATAATTTGTCTTATGAAAACCAAAAAACAAACAAATAAACAAAACAAACCACAATCACTTACTAAACTAATTTAGCAAATTATAATAGCTCGCCGAATAGCTTAAAAACCAATATTACTTGCAACGCTAATTTCTTAAAACAAAGTGACGCTAAGCTAATTTGACAAAGTAAAATAGACTAACTTGATTTATAAAAACTAAAAAAGTAATTAAATTTGATTATTAAATGTATATAACAACTCACAAAAATTGCAATAAATAGGAATATATTTTAATTCATAGTTTAAAACATTTTATGAAACAAGAATAACTCACAAGGGGAATTTATTAGACAAGAAAACCAGAATAAGTTTATTTATGATACTATAGTAACTCGCAATGACACTTCTTCGAACATGGAAAACTCACAAAGTTAAATTATCAAACTAGAATAAATCAATTATATAATTATGAAACTTGAAACAAAATCACTAAGCTAATTTATAACAATGGAATGACTCACAAAGTTAAATTATAAAACTAGAATGCCTCACTAAGCTGATTAAACAAACTAGAATCACTCACTAAATAATAAAACAAACTAGAATCACTCACTAAGCTGATTAAACAAATTAGAATCACTAATAAAGCTGGTTTTGAAAACTAGAATGACTCACTAAGCTGATTAAACAAACTAGAATTACTAACTATGCTGATTTTGAAAACTAGAATGACTCACTAAGCTGATTGAACAAACTAGAATCACTCACTGAGCTGATTTTGAAAACTAGAATGGCTCACTAAGCTGATCAAACAAACTAGAATAATTCACTAAGCTGATCAAACAAACTAGAATGACTCACTAAGCTGATTAAACAAACTAGAATTACTAACTAAGCTGATCAAACAAACTAGAATGACTCACTAAGCTGATTGAACAAACTAGAATCACTCACTGAGCTGATTTTGAAAATTAGAATGGCTCACTAAGCTGATCAAACAAACTAGAATGACTCACTAAGCTGATCAAACAAACTAGAATGACTCACTAAGCTGATTAAACAAACTAGAATCACTAACTAAGCTGATTAAACAAACTAGAATGACTCACGAAGCTGATCAAACAAACTAGAATGGCTCACTAAGCTGATCAAACAAACTAGAATAATTCACTAAGCTGATCAAACAAACTAGAATGACTCACTAAGCTGATTAAACAAACTAGAATCACTAACTAAGCTGATCAAACAAACTAGAATGACTCACTAAGCTGATTGAACAAACTAGAATCACTCACTGAGCTGATTTTGAAAACTAGAATGGCTCACTAAGCTGATCAAACAAACTAGAATGACTCACTAAGCTGATCAAACAAACTAGAATGACTCACTAAGCTGATTAAACAAACTAGAATCACTAACTAAGCTGATTAAACAAACTAGAATGACTCACTAAGCTGATCAAACAAACTAGAATGACTCACTAAGCTGATCAAACAAACTAGAATGACTCACTAAGCTGATCAAACAAACTAGAATGACTCACTAAGCTGATTAAACAAACTAGAATCACTAACTAAGCTGATTTTAAAAACTAGAATGACTCACTAAACTGATTAAACAAACTAGAATCACTCACTAAGCTGATTAAACAAACTAGAATCACTAACTAAGCTGGTTAAACAAACTAGAATGACTCACTAAGCTGGTTAAACAAACTAGAATGACTCACTAAGCTGATTAAACAAACTAGAATGACTTACTAAGCTGATTAAACAAACTAGAATGACTCACTAAGCTGATTAAACAAACTAGAATCACTCACTAAGCTGATTAAACAAACTAGAATCACTAACTAAGCTGGTTAAACAAACTAGAATGACTCACTAAGCTGGTTAAACAAACTAGAATGACTCACTAAGCTGATTAAACAAACTAGAATGACTTACTAAGCTGATTAAACAAACTAGAATGACTCACTAAGCTGATTAAACAAACTAGAATCACTCACTAAGCTGGTTAAACAAACTAGAATCACTCACTAAGCTGATTTTAAAAACTAGAATGACTCACTAAGCTGATTAAACAAACTAGAATGACTCACTAAGCTGGTTAAGCAAACTAGAATGACTCACTAAGCTGGTTAAGCAAACTAGAATGACTCACTAAGCTGATTAAACAAACTAGAATGACTCACTAAGCTGATCAAACAAACTAGAATGACTCACTAAGCTGATCAAACAAACTAGAATGACTCACTAAGCTGATTAAACAAACTAGAATCACTAACTAAGCTGATTTTAAAAACTAGAATGACTCACTAAACTGATTAAACAAACTAGAATCATTCACTAAGCTGATTAAACAAACTAGAATCACTAACTATGCTGGTTAAACAAACTAGAATGACTCACTAAGCTGGTTAAACAAACTAGAATGACTCACTAAGCTGATTAAACAAACTATAATAACTCACTAAGCTGATTAAACAAACTAGAATGACTCACTAAGCTGATTAAACAAACTAGAATCACTAACTAAGCTGATCAAACAAACTAGAATGACTCACTAAGCTGATTGAACAAACTAGAATCACTCACTGAGCTGATTTTGAAAACTAGAATGGCTCACTAAGCTGATCAAACAAACTCGAATGACTCACTAAGCTGATCAAACAAACTAGAATGACTCACTAAGCTGATTAAACAAACTAGAATCACTAACTAAGCTGATCAAACTAGAATGACTCACTAAGCTGATCAAACAAACTAGAATGACTCACTAAGCTGATCAAACAAACTAGAATGACTCACTAAGCTGATCAAACAAACTAGAATGACTCACTAAGCTGATTAAACAAACTAGAATCACTAAGCTGATTTTAAAAACTAGAATGACTCACTAAACTGATTAAACAAACTAGAATCACTCACTAAGCTGATTAAACAAACTAGAATCACTAATTAAGCTGGTTAAACAAACTAGAATGACTCACTAAGCTGGTTAAACAAACTAGAATGACTCACTAAGCTGATTAAACAAACTAGAATGACTTACTAAGCTGATCAAACAAACTAGAATGACTCACTAAGCTGATTAAACAAACTAGAATCACTCACTAAGCTGGTTAAACAAACTAGAATCACTCACTAAGCTGATTTTAAAAACTAGAATGACTCACTAAGCTGATTAAACAAACTAGAATGACTCACTAAGCTGGTTAAGCAAACTAGAATGACTCACTAAGCTGGTTAAGCAAACTAGAATGACTCACTAAGCTGATTAAACAAACTAGAATGACTCACTAAGCTGGTTAAGCAAACTAGAATGACTCACTAAGCTGGTTAAGCAAACTAGAATGACTCACTAAGCTGATTAAACAAACTAGAATGACTCACTAAGCTGGTTAAGCAAACTAGAATGACTCACTAAGCTGGTTAAGCAAACTAGAATGACTCACTAAGCTGATTAAACAAACTAGAATGACTCACTAAGCTGGTTAAGCAAACTAGAATCACTCACTAAATGATAAAACAAACTAGAATCGCTCACTAAGCTGATTAAACAAACTATAATGACTCACTAAGCTGGTTAAACAAACTAGAATGACTCACTAAGCTGATTAAACAAACTAGATTCACTCAATAAGCTGATTAAACAAACTAAAATAACAAATAAATTAAAGAATCAATTTCTTCTAACACAGCGCTCTAGTAGGCCTATATTGTTTGAAAAAAAATCTACCTTTGTGAACCTAAACTCATTTCCATTTCTCTAAATCGGTACTGCAGCCCCTGGTGTAGCATTGCTGTTTAGTATTGTAAGTTTTGACAACTTTCGCTGGTATACTATTGGTCGTTTCAAAATATTTTGAAGGTGTTTAAAATTCCATATCTCTGCAACCAATTGATTGATAATGCTGAAATTTTGCATATGGTCTTGTGATTTTTTGGTCCCAAGAAGTACATTCATTTCCTCACCAACAAACGTATAGTTTTAAATATTCTTTATTTGAAGTATACAAATTTAAGGCATTTTGGTCAAACCATATATTTGGAGGAATTACCGCTTCATATGAGTGAGCACCCACGGACTTGTCATCTTGAACGTAATGCGCGCCAATTTCCCTGTTTTAAGCACTAAAAAACACATAAAACGCGTCATAGTTATAATTTTATATCCGGTGCATCCCATTTCCTGTCGTTTTGTTGTGATTTATGTGCAACGGCGTATCCTAATTATTGGGTAATTTCGTTAAATTTGTGATCTGTTAGTCAATGGGTATAAAAGTAAAGTTCCTTACATTGCAATCAGTGGCAATAAAGGTGTATAAATATTTTTGCATAGAAGCTAAGCGTGGAAAACTGTATCGAAGCATCTCAAAGCCAGAAAAGAGAACTATTCACGCATTGGGTATAAGCAAACGCTTTTTCAAACAAGTGCTCAAAGCTAACGGAGTGTCCAGTTCAATCAAGACTAGGACGCTAGGAAGAAAGAAAGTAGTAGATAGTTTTGACAAGGAAGTGATTAGAAGAGCAATTTGTAAAATGTTCGATTCCAAAGAAACTGTGACTTTAAGAAAACTGAAAATTCGACTGAGAGCAGAAAATGACATTGTTGTGTCGAAAACAACATTATGGAGAACTGTTAGAAGCATCGGTTTTACGTTTAGAAAGTACGATAGTGGTAGAAATGTCATCTGCGAGAAGCCGCACTTAGTTTCTATGAGGAGTAAATATTTACGTGAAGTACGGGAAATGCGTAACCAAGGTTATGATATTGTATTTCTAGATGAATCTTGGATAAATTCTCACCACACAAGTGCAAAGGAATGGCAGTTATCAGATGGAAGTATTAAAAGATGTGTACCCACTGGAAAAGGACAGCGTATTATAATGGCACATGCAGGCAGCCGAAAAGAAGGGTTGGTGAAAAATGCAGAACTTATATTCACCTCTAATTATACTGACAACAGGGACTATCACACCGAGATGAATGGCCATATATTTAGAGAGTGGATTGAAAATACTCTTCTTCCAATTCTAGACAGACCATCCTGTCTGGTAATGGACAACGCGTCGTACCACAACGCTGTGGCAGAAGAAGACAAAATTCCTACATCTACCAGTACAAAAGATGTTATAAAGATTTGGCTAAGAAAGGAAGGAATTCCATTTAACGAGGGATTTTTGAAACCTGAATTACTGTCACTTGTTAAGAAATCGCAAAAGACCAAAGTATTCCAAATAGACAAAATCATTCAACAGCATGGTCATACGTGCTTGAGACTGCCCCCTTATCATCCACAAGTAAACCCCATTGAACTCGTTTGGGCAAAAATTAAAGGGCAGGTGGCAGCTGAGAATACAAGTTTTAAACTATGCGATATAAAAGGACTGACATATGCTGCTCTATCACAGATTGACAAAGATTTTTGGTGCAAATGTGAAGATCATGTCTTAAAAGAAGAAAATGACTATTGGAAAAAAGATGGACTATCGTTCGTTCAGCCCAGATTAGTAATCAATATGTTAGACTCCTCTGATTCAGAATAAATGAAATAATAATGGACGTTTTTATATGTCCGCATGATCAATCTTTAGCTAAAGTTGATAACGTTTTGAAAATGTAAAGATTCTTGATATGTGTACTGCAGGCATGCAAAGAAACTAAATCACTTTCATATGTCTTGTTTACGTAAAATAATGAAAGTCACATGGAAAGACATAAAACGGACAATGTAGCTCTTTACAGTGAAGAGGATCCCGTGCTTACATCGGACTCTTTAGTCACATGCGTACCCATAAACAATAACTTTGCTTGATATGTCATGCTCGTTATCGCTCGCAACGGATAATTAATTTTTTTAAATGTATTCTTTGTTGTATATTGTTTAAATAGTTTTCATTAATGGAACTGTTTATACGCTGATTTGTTTTAGACCGTCTGTAAAGGCTATAACATTGACATTCTCATAGTATTTTAAAGAAAGTAAACAATAGAAAGTAAAAAGTTGATAAACGCCTCCAACTTTCAAGTTGTGTAGAGACGCCTATGCCGAGAAGCTGATTTCCATTAATGTACGGTAAATTATTTTCTCCAGGAGCAAAAAGATCCGTAAATTCACTGAGATCAAAGGAAAGTGCTGCTTCACGATGAAGCGTACTTCCTACATCATTAAATTTTGTGAAATCGGTGGGACCTTGGAAAAACAAGACCAGATGCAAAAAATCAAGTTTGTAAGTGCAGGGAAAGAGGAGATATTTCATGTTATTGGTCGTTTCAAAATATTTTGAAGGTGTTTAAAATTCCATATCTCTGCAACCAATTGATTGATAATGCTGAAATTTTGCATATGGTCTTGTGATTTTTTGGTCCCAAGAAGTACATTCATTTCCTCACCAACAAACGTATAGTTTTAAATATTCTTTATTTGAAGTATACAAATTTAAGGCATTTTGGTCAAACCATATATTTGGAGGAATTACCGCTTCATATGAGTGAGCACCCACGGACTTGTCATCTTGAACGTAATGCGCGCCAATTTCCCTGTTTTAAGCACTAAAAAACACATAAAACGCGTCATAGTTATAATTTTATATCCGGTGCATCCCATTTCCTGTCGTTTTGTTGTGATTTATGTGCAACGGCGTATCCTAATTATTGGGTAATTTCGTTAAATTTGTGATCTGTTAGTCAATGGGTATAAAAGTAAAGTTCCTTAATCAGTGGCAATAAAGGTGTATAAATATTTTTGCATAGAAGCTAAGCGTGGAAAACTGTATCGAAGCATCTCAAAGCCAGAAAAGAGAACTATTCACGCATTGGGTATAAGCAAACGCTTTTTCAAACAAGTGCTCAAAGCTAACGGAGTGTCCAGTTCAATCAAGACTAGGACGCTAGGAAGAAAGAAAGTAGTAGATAGTTTTGACAAGGAAGTGATTAGAAGAGCAATTTGTAAAATGTTCGATTCCAAAGAAACTGTGACTTTAAGAAAACTGAAAATTCGACTGAGAGCAGAAAATGACATTGTTGTGTCGAAAACAACATTATGGAGAACTGTTAGAAGCATCGGTTTTACGTTTAGAAAGTACGATAGTGGTAGAAATGTCATCTGCGAGAAGCCGCACTTAGTTTCTATGAGGAGTAAATATTTACGTGAAGTACGGGAAATGCGTAACCAAGGTTATGATATTGTATTTCTAGATGAATCTTGGATAAATTCTCACCACACAAGTGCAAAGGAATGGCAGTTATCAGATGGAAGTATTAAAAGATGTGTACCCACTGGAAAAGGACAGCGTATTATAATGGCACATGCAGGCAGCCGAAAAGAAGGGTTGGTGAAAAATGCAGAACTTATATTCACCTCTAATTATACTGACAACAGGGACTATCACACCGAGATGAATGGCCATATATTTAGAGAGTGGATTGAAAATACTCTTCTTCCAATTCTAGACAGACCATCCTGTCTGGTAATGGACAACGCGTCGTACCACAACGCTGTGGCAGAAGAAGACAAAATTCCTACATCTACCAGTACAAAAGATGTTATAAAGATTTGGCTAAGAAAGGAAGGAATTCCATTTAACGAGGGATTTTTGAAACCTGAATTACTGTCACTTGTTAAGAAATCGCAAAAGACCAAAGTATTCCAAATAGACAAAATCATTCAACAGCATGGTCATACGTGCTTGAGACTGCCCCCTTATCATCCACAAGTAAACCCCATTGAACTCGTTTGGGCAAAAATTAAAGGGCAGGTGGCAGCTGAGAATACAAGTTTTAAACTATGCGATATAAAAGGACTGACATATGCTGCTCTATCACAGATTGACAAAGATTTTTGGTGCAAATGTGAAGATCATGTCTTAAAAGAAGAAAATGACTATTGGAAAAAAGATGGACTATCGTTCGTTCAGCCCAGATTAGTAATCAATATGTTAGACTCCTCTGATTCAGAATAAATGAAATAATAATGGACGTTTTTATATGTCCGCATGATCAATCTTTAGCTAAAGTTGATAACGTTTTGAAAATGTAAAGATTCTTGATATGTGTACTGCAGGCATGCAAAGAAACTAAATCACTTTCATATGTCTTGTTTACGTAAAATAATGAAAGTCACATGGAAAGACATAAAACGGACAATGTAGCTCTTTACAGTGAAGAGGATCCCGTGCTTACATCGGACTCTTTAGTCACATGCGTACCCATAAACAATAACTTTGCTTGATATGTCATGCTCGTTATCGCTCGCAACGGATAATTAATTTTTTTAAATGTATTCTTTGTTGTATATTGTTTAAATAGTTTTCATTAATGGAACTGTTTATACGCTGATTTGTTTTAGACCGTCTGTAAAGGCTATAACATTGACATTCTCATAGTATTTTAAAGAAAGTAAACAATAGAAAGTAAAAAGTTGATAAACGCCTCCAACTTTCAAGTTGTGTAGAGACGCCTATGCCGAGAAGCTGATTTCCATTAATGTACGGTAAATTATTTTCTCCAGGAGCAAAAAGATCCGTAAATTCACTGAGATCAAAGGAAAGTGCTGCTTCACGATGAAGCATACTTCCTACATCATTAAATTTTGTGAAATCGGTGGGACCTTGGAAAAACAAGACCAGATGCAAAAAATCAAGTTTGTAAGTGCAGGGAAAGAGGAGATATTTCATGTTAATCGTAAACATTTAGATTTGAAACGACCAATAATCGTAAACATTTAGATTTGAAACGACCAATACCTATAAATATCATTTAAATTAAAAATAATCTAGGGCGCCCTCAAAAAGCACAGCACGGCTTAATGTAAAGAATCACTGAATTAATTTGAAACTGAAAGAAAATTCTCAAGACCTACAATTAAATATCACAGTTGAGGGAATACATCTGGAGACAGTCCAGAGCTAGAACTACCTGGGACATACCATAACCAATGATGGAAAATGCAAAACTGAAATAAACAAAAGAATAGGTATGGCAAAAAGTAATTTTAATGTCATGAAAAATATACTAACAATAAAACAAATATCAGCAGGGCTGAAACTAAGAATTGCAAAATGTTACGTCTTCTCAATATTCCTGTATGGTGCAGAAACACGGACATTAGACAAGAAAACAGAACAGAAAATTGAAGCCTTTGAAGTGTGGATTTATAGAAGAATAGGTAGAATTGGATGGGAACAAAAGATAACAAACGAGGAAGTTTTAAAACAACTGAAAATAAAAAGAGAACTACTAAATACAATTAAGACAAGACAAATGAAATTTTTGGGGCATGTTAAAACAATAGCCTACTAAAAGTAATATTGGAAGGAAAAATACAAGGTAAAAGAGGCGGAGGCAGACCAAGACTAACATGGACGAGTAACATCAAAAGATGGACAAGTCAATCTATGACAGCCTGCACCATCAAAGCAAGAAACAGAGTAGAATGGCGATCCAAGGTAGCCAACCTTCGTTGCGGAGAAGGCACGCGATGATTGAGATGAATTAATTAACTTTATCTTCAACATCAACTTCTCCCCCCCTCCCCCCCATTCTCTATTCTTCATGTAATGTAGATTATTGGGTCACGGACGTTTGCAACCGGCATTCTTCATCTAATGTAGATTATTGGGTCACGGACGTTTGCAACCGGCATTCTTCATCTAATGTAGATTGTTGGGTCACGGACGTTTGCAACCGGCATTCTTCATTTTATTCTTTCCTGTGCATTCTCTGGTACCTGAGATGTGGAAACAACATTTTTCACAGCTGAAGAGCTCTTCTGCTTTACTTTCACGTTTGCCCGTGATATTGTTTCAGGCAGATCTGATGAACGGGACACGTGGCCGTGCCGCTACAGTTTAGTTTCTTTCTCTTTTTTTTTTAAAGTGGTAACAGATAATCATGTTGTCCAAATGACAATTGATTTCTGTGTGAGGGCTATTAGCCTTGTAACAGGATCTGAGATAAGATGCGCATGTTATGTACATAATATCGCATCTCCAAAGTTTGCATACTTGCTAAACTAATTGAACAATCTGAACTAAATAAACAAACTACTTCAGCTAACCCTTGTATAATAATTAAATAAACTACACGAATTAATTTATAAAGAATACTAGAAATAAATATGTAAAAATAATTAGCAAAATAGACGTAGAAATAAAGCTGAGATACTTGTAATTGCTAAGTAATAAACTTGAATTATGTAAAGCACGACCCGCATTGTGCGTATTTGGAAATTCGTTGGAACATGTGTGTTCTCTGTTTACATTCATCTGGTATTTCTCCTAGGCCTTTGGCCGGCAAATTTGTCAGTGACAACTCGCCAGTGACGTCTTGTAGAACAACAACATTCTTCCAACTTGCACTGTCCGCGGTTGACCTTCGCGTGATGTCCTAAGTTTGACTCACACTATACATCGAAGCTTTCACTGCTCTTCGCCGATTTCTCATTGGTCTGCTTGTTAATCTATCGTCAATGAATGGCAGTCTTTTTTGTGTGTGGTTATTTCTAGATACCCTCTAAATACATGAGCTATCCAGCTTCAGTCGTTTGTTTGGTATCGTTGTGCACATTTGATCTTAGTTACAACTTTTGAAAATCTGAGAATATCTGGCTTCACATTGTAGCACGTGGAGCAACAAAAGTAACAAACGACACAGTAACATTCAAGGACGCGATGATGTGACAATCGAAAGACAAACGACGCAGGAGAAAGAACAATAAGGCCAAGCACTACAAATCTGTCTTGTTCATTCTGCGGTCGGATCTGTCTTTCCAACATAGGAAAATTAAGTCATAAGAACAGCTGCAATGCAAAACAACATCCCGCAAAAGACATTAACATTTTACAAAAGTACTGACAAATCCTGATTGCGTGTTACAAACCGTCTGTCAGGGCGCATATACATGACAATATATATATATATACATACAACTCTTGTCTTGTTGCTCATTTGCATGTCTTAGTTGTTTATTTGCATGTCTCAGTTGTTTATTTGCATCTTAGTTGTTTATTTGCATGTCTTAGTTCATTATTTGCATGTCTTAGTTGTTTATTTGCATGTCTTAGTTGTTTATTTGTATGTCTCAGTTGTTTATTTGCATGTCTTAGTTCATTATTTGCATGTCTTAGTTGTTTATTTACATGTTTTAGTTGCATATTTATCTTAGTTGTTTATTTGCATGTCTTGAGACTGCAATCTGAGGTATCTGCAATTAGAGGTATATCTCTTCTTAGCCATGTAGGAAAGCTATCGCCAAACTCGTGAAAAAAGGCTGAGATCAATAATAGAACTACAGTTAAGCGATTCTCAAATGGGGTTCCAAAAAACAGAGGATGTACTGACGCACTATTCACATTAAAACAGCTTGCAGAAAAAAACAACAGAACACAATCAAAAAGTATACATTCATTGACCAGGAAAAAGCATTCGACACAGTAAACAGAGAACTATGGGAGATACTAACAACATACGGAGTAAGCCAACATCTAACCAACCTAATTAAAAGTCTCTACATCAACAGCAGCTGCAGGGTCAGAACAGCAGCAGACTACACAGACCACTTCAAAGTTAGATCAGGTTGATAGCTCTGTAGATTGTATTTAGTTTTTTTTTTTTCTGTAGCGTTTGTTGAAAGCTCTGTAGATTGTTTTTAGTTTCTTCTGTAGCGTTTGTTGATAGCTATGTAGATTGTTTTTAGTTTCTTCTGTAGCGTTTGTTGGTAGCTTTGTAGATTACATTTAGTTGCCTTAGTAGCATCTGTTGATGTCTCTGTAGATTGTATGTATTTCCTTCTGTAGCGTCTGATGGTAGCTCTGTAGATTGTATTTAGTTTCTTCTGTAGCCTCTGTTGATAGTTTTGTAGATTGTATTTAGTTTATTCTGTAGAGTCTGTTGATAGCTATACATTATGTAGTCGGATGTAGTCTATAAGAAAGGTGAAGAAAAAATAAACATCGCATGCCTATCGCAGTCAGTACAGGTCATAGCCATTATTTCACTTCAGCCGAAAAATCGTTTTAATCTCTACTTGGAGCCGATGTGTCCATGAGATACAAAAAAACAAAAAAACAGGTGCAACCAACTAGGCCACTCGCTCTCCTACGGTTCAAGTGTTTGTTTGTATTTCCTTGTTTTTTTTTTTTAAATAAAAATTTCAAAGACTGTGATATTAATGACCACAAACCAGGAGCCTCCTGTATGATTGATACAACTGTTGCACCAAGCACTTCATCAGCAGAGCCAGATCTATGGAATGTTAATCTGACATTGTTCTTGAATGATGTCAAAGTTAATGAGACATCAGAATCGTGTGGCAGCAGCTACAAGAAGGGAGCAGAGAACATCAAGTTCTGCTGCTATAAAGGAGACTTGCCTTGCTATCACAGAATTGCCTTAAATGGGATCACTGTAGTTGAAAACTTCTCCTCTTGTGTAAACTACACATTCACATCCAAGAGTGAATCAGTGAAGGTCACAAAATCATATTCTCTCTGTGGTTTTACTAACTACAGGTCAGGTGGCTTATGTTGGATTGGAAATGATAACTTACCACCACTGTGTGTCTATGTGTTTGGAATTGGAATCATCAACGATGGCCTAACATCATCAAGTGCTACGACGATCATCATTTTCCGGAGGACGCGAACTTCCATGGCACATGGTGGATAGGCGGCAGGAACCATTGAAGGCTATGTCTGAAAAGTGTTCCTTCTTGCAGTTTCCTCATATTCCAAGTCCGGCTTGTTGCAGGAGCTACTGAGTTAAGTGCTCTGTGCACACCGTGAGCTGTGTGTCTCATCCGTTTTTATCCTGTTTCGATATCCCGCTGTTTACGATGAATGATGATATCGTATGACAGGGAACAGTTGGCTGTGTTCACTTTCTGCGCGGTTTCGCCTTATGTCTTTTGGCGTGTGCTGAGACTGCTACGATGGGGACTACAGTTACCTTTCTTTGTTTGGGAGATGTGTTAGTAATTCAGATGATTCCACTGGCACGGGCGGTTGAGCAATTATGGATTTTAATTCGTTTGCAGTGATACCGGGGCCTTCCATAACCAATAACCAATAATTCAAAGACTCAGTTTTGTCATCGTCATTTCTTCGTCAAGTGCCATGTCAGATTCTGCTTTTACTCACACGACCATTATCACTGAACTTTGACATTTACACTCTGATCTTTTGTCTGGCACGTAGTATCCTATAGCCACTGTGCATGTTAAAGGTAAAGTACGAGACTTGAATCGGCGTGTTAGCACAAGAGTTTTTACCAATATGTGCTCGGCTGCCTATCGTGTTCGGAAACTTCTGGATAGTGTCGCTTCAAGCATCTCGCACTGTGCATAAACTCACACTAAACCAGCCAGGGCCTTTGGTGCACTTTGGAGAAAAAAAAAAACTAGTTCATGTGGTTTTCTAAAATAATCATAGATCTTTAAAACCGTTTTTGACTTGTATATAATTTTATTTTATTTTATTCTATTTTGTGTGTGCCAGGACAAGGGTATGCAATATAATAATTTTTTCCCTATTTTTGACCAAAATGACCAGATTAAAAAAAAAATTAATCGCTTGAATACAAGACCCGCATTTAATTATCGTTCTTTGATAGACATTGAGAATTTAATTTACCCAGAAATCAGTAAGTAAAGTAAAGAGCCCCGTCACACCAAGTGGCGTATAAGGAATATGGTATTAGTGACCATACGTTTTACAGACATTTCGGCACATGATTTTTGGAGTAATGTGGTCAGTATTACACCCGTGCCGCTTTACTTTTCCAGAAAAAAAAAATCCGGTACCCATTAAAGGCTTTGTGAACTCGAAAGCCTTAGGATCAAACCGGACCTCTTGAACTTTGTAGTCCAGTTCTCTAACCACTGAGCTATCGCGGATCCCTCCTGAAATCAGAGGTTGCTGGTAAAATGTTGAGTCAATTAGCCCCTAGAACAGGGTTTCTTGATAAAATATTGATCAAATTTATTCCCGAGAACAAGGTTTGTTGATAAAATGTTGATCAAATTTATTCCTGAGAACAGGGTTAGTTGATAAAATGTTGATCAAATTTATTCCTGAGATCAGGGTTTGTTGATAAAATGTTGATCAAAATTATTCCCGAGATCAGGGTTTGTTGATCAAATTTATTCATGAGATCAGGGTTTGTTGATAAAATGTTGATCAAAATTATTCCGGAGAACATGGTTTATTGATAAAATGTTGATCAAATTTATTCCTGAGAACAGGGTTAGTTGATAAAATGTTGATCAAAATTATTCCCGAGATCAGGGTTTATTGATAAAATGTTGATAAAAATTATTCCCGAGATCAGGGTTTGTTGATAAAATGTTGATCAAATTTATTCCAGAGAACAGGGTTTGTTGATAAAATGTATTCCCGAGATCAGGGTCTGTTGATGAAATGTTGATCAACTTTATTCCAGAGAACAGGGTTTGTTGATAAAATGTTGATCAAATTTATTCCAGAGAACAGGGTTTGTTGATAAAATGTTGATAAAATTTATTCCAGAGATCAGGGTTTGTTGATAAAATGTTGATCAAAATTATTCCCGAGATCAGGGTTTGTTGATAGAATGTTGATCAAATTTATTCCTGAGATCAGGGTTTGTTGATAAAATGTTGATCAAATTTATTCCAGAGAACAGAGTTTGTTGATAAAATGTATTCCCGAGATCAGGGTCTGTTGATGAAATGTTGATCAACTTTATTCTTGAGATCAGGGTTTGTTGATAAAATGTTAATCCAATTTACTCCTGAAATAAGGTGTTACTTATCAAATGTTGATCCACATTACCCTGGGATCAATGATTGCTGATAAAACGTTTATCTAATTTACCTTCACATCAGGTATTTACTATAAAATGTTGATCTAAATTTCCAACATGTCAATAGGCTACTGATAAAATATTGATCACATGAGATCAGGTATCACTGATAAAATACTGATCTAATTTACACGGAGATCAGATGTCACTGATAAAATACTGATCTAATTTACACGGAGATCAGATGTCACTGATAAAATACTGATCTAATTTACACGGAGATCAGGTGTCACTGATAAAATACTGATCTAATTTGCACGGAGACCAGGTATCACTGATAAAATACTGATCTAATTTGCACCGAGATCAGGTATCACTGATAAAATACTGATCTAATTTGCACGGAGATCAGGTATCACTGATAAAATACGGATCTAATTTGCACGGAGATCAGGTATCACTGATAAAATACTGATCTAATTTACACGGAGATCAGGTGTCACTGATAAAATACTGATCTAATTTACACCGAGATCAGGTGTCACTGATAAAATATTGATCTAATTTACACGGAGATCAGGTGTAACTGATAAAATACGGATCTAATTTACACGGAGATAAGGTGTTACTGATAAAATACGGATCTAATTTACACATGGATCAGGTATTACTGATAAAAGACGGATCTAATTTACACATGGATCAGGTGTTACTGATGAAATACGGATCTAATTTACACGGAGATAAGGTGTTACTGATAAAATACGGATCTAATTTACACATGGATCAGGTGTTACTGATAAAATACGGATCTAATTTACACGGAGATAAGGTGTTACTGATAAAATACGGATCTAATTTACACATGGATCAGGTGTCACTGATAAAATACGGATCTAATTTACACGGAGTTAAGGTGTTACTGATAAAATACGGATCTAATTTACACATGGATCAGGTGTTACTGATAAAATACGGATCTAATTTACACGGAGATAAGGTGTTACTGATAAAATACGGATCTAATTTACACGGAGATAAGGTGTTACTGATAAAATACGGATCTAATTTACACATGGATCAGGTGTTACTGATAAAATACGGATCTAATTTACACGGAGATAAGGTGTTACTGATAAAATACGGATCTAATTTACACATGGATCAGGTGTTACTGATAAAATACGGATCTAATTTACACATGGATCAGGTGTTACTGATAAAACGCAAATTATTCCACAGATTGTTCGATCCCCGAGCTTTTGAGCTTTAGACGAGCACGTAACTCCACTTAATCATCACATATGTTATCATAATGAGTTATCAAATTAATTTGGTTTTAAATTTTGTAATCTTTCAGCATTGGTGGAAAAAAACTCAGTCATTGCGTTGTCGTAGTGCAAGGTGTTCATAATGACGCCTGCTGTTTCATGGATCCATCGTCTTCTTTGTCGAAATTCCCCTCTTTGCTTTTGAACGACTATGGTCTAGGTGAGATGCTGTCAGCTAGTGGTCGTGCTCTAAGGAATGTAACTCTGTCCCGTTCATCACCGCTTCCAATTCTGGTTCTTTGCCGCGTTCTGTATTTTTCTCCAATTTATTACTTCCGTTTAGAAAACTGCCTATGTTTTCTTTGGCTGTTAATAACCAAGTTTAGCATTTGTGGCACATTGTACTCTATATAGTGATCTCTTTAATAAGGCGATGTTACATATTTGTTATGTAATATTGAAGTCAGCCGTCAAATCACGTAGCTTATTCTGCAGCAACTAGTGTCGCTTGGATATTTTTCTTAGGGTGATATCATATAATGCGTCCTAAATCGTTGAAATCTCTCGCTTATTTTATTTTTGTTCTTGGTTAATTAAGACATTTTAGTTCTTTTTCTCGTCTTGTTGCAGTAATGAATTCAGTTTTTCGTAAGCTGAACGTTATATTGTAACCTTTGTTTGTTTTATCAAATCAAGTAGGTGTTGAGTTCGTTCCATGTTCTTTTTATTCATGAGTGATTGATCATCATCAGCAAAAAGGAGTTCTTTGAGGTAACTATCTTCAATCGCGTTAGTTGTTTTATATACGTGCTCTAAGTACGTTACTAAGACGATATACAACAGGACAGTTTACATTGTCGTACTTCAGACCTGCCGGTACCATGTTCTGAGTAGTTCATCCTATTTCTTACATGTTGTACAATGATTGTTCATTTATTTACACGCGTAAAAAAATTATCTGGTAACAGGGAGAGGAATCAGACGACCACGAAGGCCAATTTAATTGTATGATCAATTTATTTTCAATTTGCTGTCTCTACACAATTCATTCAGTTCATAAGGAAATGTGTCTGGATGGAATGTGTTGTAACAAATATTCACAGTGCACAATGGAGTGTTTGTAAAATGTGAACGCGCCCAAAATCACAACAATCAGCGAGTTGGGCAAAAATGTTCGGACCTTGAGCGGATTAGCTCACTGTCAACAGCAGTAGCCCGAGTCAAGGGGCTCCATTTTTAAGCAGTAACAAGTAGCCCACTTTGGGACGGTATTAAATAAGCTGGGTGAGAACATTCGTTACCAGTCAGCTTGTCTCAGCTCCGCTAGAAAGATTACTTCTTGTCTTTCTTAATGAGCATGTCTCAATAGCCTAGCAGGAATATCTTTAGTAGCTGGAGCTGTTATAGCGAGACTGACCGATTCTATCCAAAGTGGAATTTTCAATTCAAATTTTATGTGGTTAAGAAACAGTTCGATTTTGTCATTGGAGCAAGTTTCAGTTTTAATTAGAGGAGATTTGAAGTGTGTAGGCTAGGTTGAACTATCTGAGAATTAAAAATAAATTGAAAAAATTACATTTCTGATAACATTACATCACGTGACCTTATATATGGGATTTATAAAAACATCATTTGGTGCTAGTTGCTGATGCATGTTTTTGGACTCAAACTATTTCTTTTGTTGAAGTGAATATTTATATAATAGGTCTCTACGTCGATTTAACCCGAAATCTTTGTAGTAACAATAAGAAATTACCCATTTTCTGTTGCTCGATTTGGCATATCCCAGTTTATCGGTGCCTTAAGGAGTTGGCCATTAACTGTCACTATGAAAAACGCGGCGGTAATGATACTCCTCCTGGCAGCTTGCACGCATCTTGTCCAGCCTGAGGAGGAGGAAGAGGAGGGCAATCATGACGGGGAGGATTACTACGGGGAGCAGTGCCAGCATGAGAGCTTCTACTGCGACTACGATGATCCATCTATCTTCTACAGATGTCTTGATGGCGTCTACCACACCTTCCATTGCCCTGCTGGTTTACACTTCAGGTGAGTGAGTATTTATGGGGAATATTACAATTTTCACACTCTCTCTTTTTTTCTTTGACATTTCCTAGCAAAATTATAAAATGTACTTTAACAAAATCGCGGAGGTCGCTTTTAAACACAAAACGCCAGGGCTCCAAACACGTATCCAATCGAAGCAGCTGATATATTTATCAATTTTTTTACCAGTTCATTAAATGACAATATTATGGATCTCAGTTACTGAAGCTCGTTCCTCAAAGATGTACTTAGTGTAAGCGCAGACTCTCCACTTCCTGTTCCAAATGGAGCAATGTATTTGGTATACTTTTGCTTATATGAGTTTAGCTTTAAAGTCACGTGGTTACGGCATGGTTTTTACAATTTAAGAGACAAAGTTGGTCTTTAATCTTTAAAATATTTTTTTGTATGTTAATTTGTTTGGTAGGTGTATGCAAAATATGTGAATCACAAATATCGCAAAATATAGGAGTAATACAGTTAAGCTAGATACATAGTTATCACTTGTTCTTACTATAATACGTATATGAGTGCATTCATATTTGATTATAAGGTTAAAAAAATGGTCAACAAAAATGCTGCAACAGAGTTTATAGGTTTGTTTCCTTGACAACCGTTAACATATAAGCAGCTGTTCTTATGGAATCTGCGGGACAATGCTAGACGACTAACTGGATAAGCTATACAAGTAAAGCTATAATTTAATGTACGTGACACTTTTATGCGAATGATTGGGTATGTCATATAATTAAAGAAGTTATTTAATCTGCGTGACGTTATACAATTCGTTGGGTACTTCATATAATTAAAGAAGTTATTTAATCTGCATGACGTTATACAATTCGTTGGGTACGTCATATAATTAAAGAAGTTATTTAATCTGCATGACGTTATACAATTCGTTGGGTACTTCATATAATTAAAGAAGTTATTTAATTTGCATGACGTTATACAATTCGTTGGGTACGTCATATAATTAAAGAAGTTATTTAATCTGCATGACGTTATACAATTCGTTGGGTACTTCATATAATTAAAGAAGTTATTTAATCTACTTTGCGTTATACAATTCGTTGGGTACGTCATATAATTAAAGAAGTTATTTAATCTGCATGACGTTATACAATTCGTTGGGTACGTCATATAATTAAAGAAGTTATTTAATCTGCATGACGTTATACAATTCGTTGGGTACGTCATATAATTAAAGAAGTTATTTAATTTGCATGACGTTATACAATTCGTTGGGTACGTCATATAATTAAAGAAGTTATTTAATCTACTTTGCGTTATACAATTCGTTGGGAACATTTTTAGAAGTAAAACAATGTTTGCAAGGGGACTGAACTCTGTGCTCAATGTGTTTATACTAATTATTCTATAAAGGTCAAAGACTCACTTCCGTCAGACCGACAAGCTGATATGTCTCATTAATTAAGTGGCGACAAAGGATAATCCTGCTGACGTTTGTTACTGTAACTCACTGGTTACACTTGGAACCGTTATTCTCAAGATTATTACTGCTGCTAAGTTTAAAATCTGATTAAAATCTATTGTCAGAAATTGCAGTTCCACAAAATGTCGATTCACAAAGCAACAAATAGTCTTTGATGTCTACAGTATCACTCACATTACCCATGTCTATTTAATAGCTTCAAATACCTGCTTTTTGTAGTTCAGTGTAGAACTTTAGTAAATGCTCATTATTTTATTTAGTCAATTTTGCATTTCCAATTTTCTTGCGAGACCAGTGCCAACTTACCAAACAAAAAGCGTTTGATCATGTGCCCTTATGTCGTAGTAAAAGATAGTGAGTGAAAAATAATGGACACACAATCATAGAGTTTCACGCGAAATCATACTTCTTCATGTTTCTTACACTTTCTAGAGGCACAGCCGTCAAAATCTGTAAGATGAAATAAAGTGTAAGGTCATATTTCAAGTTATTAACCTTCTCTCACAAATAGATCGTGCACAAAAACAAAACAAAAACAAATGTTTCAGAAGAATCCATGATGGTCTTTGTTTAATACGTCATTTCTCGAATTATCTGCATAGAATTAACGTCATATAGCGTCATAAACTTACAATCTAACGCACGACGTTGTAGGACTGATGTTTAACGATTGCATATTGGGAAGGGTGTAGAGTTAACACAAACACACATACAAGCACAGGACAGAGAAACGAACTACGTAAACACACATACAAGCACAGGACAGAGAAACGAACTACGTAAACACACAAATAAACATTCATAATCTTTAAACGATTAAAATGATAAAAATCGGCGCAAAAGAGATAACATTCTATACACATTGGTCAATGATGTTAGAGTTAATTTCATAGCAAGCACAGGCAAGCACAGCACAGAGAAACGAACTACGTAAACTCACAGGCAAGCACAAGACAGAAACGAACTACGTAAACTCACAGGCAAGCACAAGACAGAGAAACGAACTACGTAAACTCACAGGCAAGCACAAGACAGAAACGAACTACGTAAACTCACAGGCAAGCACAAGACAGAGAAACGAACTACGTAAACTCACAGGCAAGCACAAGACAGACAAACGAACTACGTAAACTCACAGGTAAGCACAAGACAGAAACGAACTACGTAAACTCACAGGCAAGCACAAGACAGACAAACGAACTACGTAAACTCACAGGCAAGCACAAGACAGAGAAACGAACTACGTAAACTCACAGGCAAGCACAAGACAGACAAACGAACTACGTAAACTCACAGGCAAGCACAAGACAGAGAAACGAACTACGTAAACTCACAGGCAAGCACAAGACAGACAAACGAACTACGTAAACTCACAGGCAAGCACAAGACAGAGAAACGAACTACGTAAACTCACAGGCAAGCACAAGACAGACAAACGAACTACGTAAACTCACAGGCAAGCACAAGACAGAGAAACGAACTACGTAAACTCACAGGCAAGCACAAGACAGACAAACGAACTACGTAAACTCACAGGCAAGCACAAATCCAAGACTCAGTCACCTTCAACAGATGATGAAGTGTGTGCACATTTAAGGTACTGGTAGCTCGCTTCATGCTACCACAGCCATTCGCCATTTATATTTTAGTTGCCTTGATCATTTGCTCATTATAGAAATAGTATATTTAAACTGATTATTGAAAAGTGTGACTTCAATTTTAATAACATTTATGGTGGAAAAGTGAAATATTTATATTCAGCAAATAATGTCACATTTTTAATTTGTTCATGTTTATTGCTTGTAAAAGCATTAAGCTATTAAAATAACACCAACTCAAATATTAATTAGACAGGAAAATGCACATTTTAGTGGCGACATTAAAACTGAAAGTACTGAAACAAAATGTCAGTGTTATACACAGGGCGTTTTGACCCAAAAATTCTGCAATGTTTTTTTTTTTAGTTGTAATTAAAATACAATTTTGAGATGAAAACAAACAGCTGTGCCACACATAATTTACTTTCAAAGCATCGACTGATAGACACTATTAAGGAGAATACTTGCAGTAGATGCATTCTGATCAGCGCTATAGAAAACATCTGTCTGAAATAATTAACTAATCAGCTTTATATCCCGGGAGACAAATCGATGCCATAGTAGGTCACGCAAGTGAGAACATTTGTGATGATTGAATAGTCCAACTCGAGAATGATGACCTTGTCCGCATATAGAACAGATGTAGCTGGAAGATGGGGCTGATGTTGATGCTTTTGTTGTGACTTAATTTATGTGTCTTTCTTTTCCTGCATTGCAATAATACAAGTGTCCCAAATATGCATAACATTACCTATCTTATACCAGAGGTAGAATCAAGAATCGTGACATCTATCCCTGTTTTTGTCATACTTATATTTTTTTTACACTCTGCTTCTTCTTTTAAGATATACTGACGATGTTGTATTCTATCTATCTATTGTCCTTTCGAGCCGAAGACGGCACATAGGGCAGAACCACAATCTCAAAAACAGAAACCTTGCGTGCCAAAATGGCACATATTGCGGAGAACAAATTGTTGTATTAATAGCAGAAAATCCAAAAGATCTACAATAATTACTTAATGAAATAAACATGACAAGCAAAAAAATATGGATTAGATATGAATATCAAAAAGACTAAAACTATGATCATAAACGAAGAAAATACTCAAAACCTGCAAGTGGATATAAAAGTTGAAGGAATAGACCTGGAGACAGTTCAGAGCTACAACTACCTTGGACATACTGTAGCCAGTGATGGAAAATGTACAACTGAAATAAACAAAAGAATAGGAATAGCAAAGAGTAAGTTAATGTCGTGAAAAATATACTTACATCAAAACAAATATCAGCAGGACTAAAACTAAGAATAGCAAAATAGCAATACATCTCAACACTACTGTATAGTGCTGAAACATGCGCATTAGACAAGAAAACAGAACAGAAAATTGGAGCATTTGAAATGTGATTTATAGAAAAATAGAAAGAATTGGATGGAAAGAAAAGAAAACAAACTATGAAGTCTTAAAACAACTAACAATGAAAACTACTAAACACAATTTAAACAAGATAAGCGAAGTTTTTTGGGCATGTTAAAAGACACAGAAGCCTACTAAAAGTAATCTTGCGAGGGAAACACAAGGCAAAAGAGGCAGAGGTAGACCAAGACTAACATGAACGAGTAACATCAAAAGATAGACAAGTCAGAATATGACAACCTGCACTATCAGCGCAAGAGACAGAGTGGAATGGCACCCCATGGAAGCCAACCTTCGATACGGTGACGGCACTCAATGAAGATGATGATAATGATAATGATGATGATGATGATGATGATGATGATGATGATGATGATGATGATGATGATGATGATGATGATGTAAAAGATACAAGTATCCCATAACATCGATGCCTTTGCGGAGTGTCCCCAGGATCCTTTTCCTTTTCCGATCAGAGACCGTCTTAATAGCGAAACGTTAATGTTACACTAGATAGCGAAACGTTAATGTTACACTAGATCTAAGAGCGAAAAGGTCAGGTTTGACCCCGATCGATGGCTAGGATGTTCACTTAGTCTCAAATGGATATCTCATTGTTCTTGTGACAGAAACATGGCGCTGCCATAGTGCTGATCATATTGCTCCAAAAAAATGTGCCAGTGGCAAAGAAAAAATATATGCAGCAAGAGCATATTGTGTAGCCACGAGGTGTGCCAATGTTCTTTCTTGTTTTTTTCTTCTTACTTTTTAAAACTATCTCTCTGTTTCTGTCACCATCAATTCTCTCTCTCTCTCTCTCTCTCTCTCTCTCTGTATCTGTCACCATAAATTCTCTCTCTCTCTCTCTGTATCTGTCACCATCAATTCTCTCTCTCTCTCTCTGTATCTGTCACCATCAATTCTCTCACTCTGTCTGTATCTGTCACCATCAATTCTTTCTCTCTCTCTCTGTATCTGTCACCATCAATTCTCTCCCTCTGTCTGTATCTGTCACCATCAATTCTCTCTCTCTCTCTCTGTATCTGTCACCATCAATTCTCTCTCTCTGTATCTGTCACCATCAATTCTCTCTCTTTTCTGTATCTGTCACCATCAATTCTTTCTCTCTGTCTGTATATGTCACCATCAATTCTCTCTCTCTGTATCTGTCACCATCAATTCTTTCTCTCTCTGTCTGTATCTGTCACCATCAATTCTCTCTGACTGTCTGTATCTGTCACCATCAATTCTCTCTCTCTCTCTCTGTATCTGTCACCATCAATTCTCTCTCTCTGTCTGTATCTGTCACCATCAATTCTCTCTCTCTCTCTGTATCTGTCACCATCAATTCTCTCTCTCTTTCTCTCTGTCTATATCTGTCACCATCAATTCTCTCTCTATATGTATCTGTCACCATCAATTCTCTCTCTCTCTCTCTCTCTCTCTCTCTGTATCTGTCACCATCAATTCTCTCTCTCTCTCTCTCTCTCTGTATCTGTCACCATCAATTCTCTCTCTCTCTCTCTGTATCTGTCACAATCAATTCTCTCTCTGTGTCTGTATCTGTCACTATCAATTCTCTCTCTCTCTCTCTCTCTCTGTATCTGTCACCATAAATTGTCTCTCTCTCTCTCTGTATCTGTCACCATCAATTCTCTCCCTCTGTCTGTATCTGTCACCATCAATTCTCTCTCTCTCTCTGTATCTGTCACCATCAATTCTCTCTCTCTCTCTGTATCTGTCACCATCAATTCTCTCCCTCTGTCTGTATTTGTCACCATCAATTCTTTCTCTCTCTCTCTGTATCTGTCACCATCAATTCTCTCCCTCTGTCTGTATCTGTCACCATCAATTCTCTCTCTCTCTCTCTGTATCTGTCACCATCAATTCTCTCTCTCTCTCTGTATCTGTCACCATCAATTCTCTCTCTCTTTCTGTATCTGTCACCATCAATTCTCTCTCTCTTTCTGTATCTGTCACCATCAATTCTCTCTCTCTTTCTGTATCTGTCACCATCAATTCTCTCTCTCTTTCTGTATCTGTCACCATCAATTCTTTCTCTCTGTCTGTATCTGTCACCATCAATTCTCTCTCTCTCTGTATCTGTCACCATCAATTCTCTCTCTGTCTGTATCTGTCACCATCAATTCTCTCTCTCTCTCTCTGTATCTGTCACCATCAATTCTCTCTCTCTCTCTCTCTCTGTATCTGTCACCATCAATTCTCTCTCTCTTTCTGTATCTGTCACCATCAATTCTCTCTCTCTTTCTGTATCTGTCACCATCAATTCTCTCTCTCTTTCTGTATCTGTCACCATCAATTCTCTCTCTCTCTCTCTGTATCTGTCACCATCAATTCTCTCTCTCTGTCTGTATCTGTCACCATCAATTCTCTCTCTCTCTCTGTATCTGTCACCATCAATTCTCTCTCTTTCTCTCTGTCTGTATCTGTCACCATCAATTCTCTCTCTATCTGTATCTGTCACCATCAATTCTCTTTCTCTCTGTGTCTGTAATTGTCACCATCAATTCTCTCTCTGTCTGTATCTGTCACCATCATTTCTCTCTCTCTGTATCTGTCACCATCAATTCTCTCTCTCTCTGTCTGTATCTGTCACCATCAATTCTCTCTCTCTCTCTGTATCTGTCACCATCAATTCTCTCTCTCTTTCTGTATCTGTCACCATCAATTCTCTCCCTCTGTCTGTATTTGTCACCATCAATTCTCTCTCTCTGTCTGTATCTGTCACCATCAATTCTCTCTCTCTCTCTGTATCTGTCACCATCAATTCTCTCTCTCTTTCTCTCTGTCTGTATCTGTCACCATCAATTCTCTCTCTATCTGTATCTGTCACCATCAATTCTCTCTCTCTCTGTGTCTGTAATTGTCACCATCAATTCTCTCTCTGTCTGTATCTGTCACCATCATTTCTCTCTCTCTGTATCTGTCACCATCAATTCTCTCTCTCTCTGTCTGTATCTGTCACCATCAATTCTCTCTCTGTGTCTGTATCTGTCACTATCAATTCTCTCTCTCTCTCTCTCTGTGTATCAGTCACCATCAATTCTCTCTCTCTCTGTCTGTATCAGTCACCATCAATTCTCTCTCTGTGTATCAGTCACCATAAATTCTCTCTCTCTCTCTCTCTGTATCTGTCACTATCAATTCTCTCTCTCTCTGTATCTGTCATAAAATCTCTCTCTGTATCTGTCACTATCAATTCTCTCTCTCTCTCTCTGTATCTGTCACTATCAATTATCTCTCTCTCTTTCTCTGTATCAGTCACTATCAATTTATCTCTCTCTCTCTCTCTGTTTCTGTATCAGTCACTATCAATTCTCTCTCTGTATCAGTCACTATCAATTATCTCTCTGTATCTGTCACTATCAATTATCTCTCTCTCTCTCTCTCTGTATCTGTCACTATCAATTCTCTCTCTGTATCTGTTACTATCAATTTATCTCTCTCTCTCTCTCTCTCTCTCTCTGTCTCTGTATCTGTCACTATCAATTCTCTCTCTGTATCTGTCACTATCAATTTATCTCTATCTCACTCTGTCTCTATATCTGTCACTATCAATTCTCTCTCTGTATCTGTCACTATCAATTTATCTCTCTCTCTCTCTCTCTCTGTATCTGTCACTATCAATTCTCTCTCTGTATCTGTCACTATCAATTCTCTCTCTGTATCTGTCACTATCAATTTATCTCTCTCTCTGTCTGTATCTGTCACTATCAATTTATCTCTCTCTGTCTCTGTATCTGTCACTATCAATTCTCTCTCTGTATCTGTCACTATCAATTCTCTCTCTGTATCTGTCACTATCAATTTATCTCTCTCTCTGTCTGTATCTGTCACTATCAATTTATCTCTCTCTGTCTCTGTATCTGTCACTATCAATTTATCTCTCTCTGTCTCTGTATCTGTCACTATCAATTTATCTCTCTCTCTCTGTGTATCTGTCACTATCAATTTATCTCTCTCTGTCTCTGTATCTGTCACTATCAATTCTCTATCTGTATCTGTAACTAACAATTTATCTCTTTCTCTCTCTCTCTCTGTCTCTGTATCTGTCACTATCAATTCTCTCTCTGTATCAGTCACTATCAATTCTCTCTCTTTATCAGTCACTATCAATTCTCTCTCTGTATCAGTCACTATCAATTATCTCTCTGTATCAGTCACTATCAATTCTATCTCTGTATCTGTCACTATTAATTCTCTCTCTGTATCTGTCACTATCAATTCTCTCTCTGTATCTGTCACTATTAATTCTCTCTCTGTATCTGTCACTATCAATTCTCTCTCTGTATCTGTCACTATCAATTCTCTCTCTGTATCTGTCACTATCAATTCTCTCTCTCTCTCTCTGTATCTGTCACTATCAATTTATCTCTCTCTCTCTCTGTCTCTGTATCAGTCACTATCAATTCTGTCTCTGTATCAGTCACTATCAATTCTCTCTCTGTATCTGTCACTATCAATTCTCTCTCTCTCTCTCTCTCTGTATCTGTCACTATCAATTTATCTCTCTCTCTCTCTCTCTGTCTCTGTATCAGTCACTATCAATTCTCTCTCTGTATCAGTCACTATCAATTCTCTCTCTCTCTCTCTCTCTGTATCTGTCACTATCAATTTATCTCTCTCTCTCTCTCTGTCTCTGTATCAGTCACTATCAATTCTCTCTCTGTATCAGTCACTATCAATTCTCTCTCTCTCTCTCTGTATCTGTCACTATCAATTCTCTCTCTCTCTCTCTCTCTGTATCTGTCACTATCAATTTATCTCTCTCTCTCTCTCTCTCTCTGTCTCTGTATCAGTCACTATCAATTCTCTCTCTGTATCAGTCACTATCAATTCTCTCTCTGTATCAGTCACTATCAATTCTCTCTCTGTATCAGTCACTATCAATTCTCTCTCTCTCTCTCTCTGTATCTGTCACTATCAATTCTCTCTCTCTCTGTATCTGTCACTATCAATTCTCTCTCTCTCTCTGTATCAGTCACTATCAATTCTCTCTCTCTCTCTCTGTATCTGTCACTATCAATTCTCTCTCTCTGTATCTGTCACTATCAATTCTCTCTCTGTATCTGTCACTATCTATTCTCTCTCTGTATCTGTCACTATCAATTCTCTCTGTATCAGTCACCATCAATTCTCTCTCTCTCTCTGTATCAGTCACTATCAATTCTCTCTCTCTGTATCTGTCACCATCAATTCTCTCTCTCTCTCTCTGTGTATCTGTCACTATCAATTCTCTCTCTCTTTTTCTCTCTCTCTCTCTCTCTCTGTATCTTTCACTATCAATTCTCTCTCTCTCTCTCTCTGTATCTGTCACTATCAATTCTATCTCTCTCTCTGTATTTGTCACCATCAATTCTCTCTCTCTCTCTCTCTCTCTCTCTCTCTCTGTATCTGTCACTATCAATTCTATCTCTCTGTAACACTCACGTTCTGTTATTTATGTAAATATATATTGTATGTGGTGTGTGTGAATGAGTGTCTGTATGTATAAAGAGAGTCTAAAATGAAGCATTACTTATAAGAAGCTGCTGATTTATTTCAGTTCATCTATGCAAACGTGCGACTGGCCCCACTCAGCTGATTGCGCCAACAGTGAAGGTGGACCCTCACATGGCGCCGAGGAAAGTGCTCATGGTGAAGGTCAAGATGAGGTGAAGGATGTTTCTGATGGCGAAGAGAATAGCGCAAAGACTGAAGTCGCTGAAGGTACATCAATAAATATAAGCTACCCACAAGCTAAAACATAGACTAAACTAGTTAAATACAAGTAACACACAAATATTCTTATTTTAAAATTTCATTAATTTTATTATAGTCTCTGTTATCTGAGACTATCTATCTATCTACCTACCTACCTACCTACCTACCTACCTACCTACCTACCTACCTACCTACCTACCTACCTACCTACCTACCTACCTACCTACCTACCTACCTACCTACCTACTATCTATCTATCTATCTATCTATCTATCTATCTATCTATCTATCTATCTATCTATCTATCTATCTATCTATCTATCTATCTATCTATCTATCTATCTATCTATTGTCCTTTCGAGCCGAAGACGGCACATAGGGCAGAACCACAATCTCGAAAACAGAAACCTTGCGTGCCAAAATGGCACATATTGCAAAGATCACTGCTTAACTCTTTCTGTCCGGAAGCTGTTTATCAATGCAATGGAAGAGATTTCGAAGACAAAATGTTTCATGATTTTAAGAATCAATCTACATGTTAATATTTATCTAACATATAACATATTATGTATGAATTTTTACATAATTGAACAAGGTATTAATTGCACCTATACCAAGATGATACAAGACATATAAAAAGAATATGGTTTGATGGCGGTTTACACCAATCAATTTGGGAGTGACGCACTGTGCGGCTAAACGTACGGAAAGAGTTAAAAAATCTATGGTCTGTTTCCATAACAATACTTTTTACAATGACAGCTTGTCAAGTCATCGATCAACCTCCATTGTCACCTCTTACGACATGGCTGGAAGGTCACAGTGTCACTATTCTTTACTCCCTCATAATGAGGCCCCGATACTAGGGTAGCAGAAATGTTCCATTGATGTGCCAGCTAGCTTTGCCGATCATAAAGCTTGTAATTTATTGTCTTTCGTATAGAGTCTGAAGCTTTTTAATTTCTTCTGATTTGTTTCTCTAACTCACATAAATATTACTAATTCCCACAATTCTGCTTTTTAAAACAACATCGTTTTTGCCTTCAGTACTTAATTTTTTTAATATAATAATTGTACATGATTTACTTGTATATATTAGGATTGGTTCCATGTAGCAAAGAAAGAATACTTTTTTTTCACATGCAGTGTCACAAGATAGCTACAATGTATGCCTTTCATTATGTGTTCTCGGACTGAAGTATTCTATTCTTTATTTCTATGTTAAACCTTCCATATGATCGTATCATAGTTCACAAATATTAAAACTATAGCGGTGTTTATCTGATTTGATTTAAATGACGATAAAAAAGAACACATATGTTAATAGCACGCTCCATTAGAGCACAACTGAACACACAGCTCTTTGTTCTCATCTCAGTGTGGCATTTTAGTTCTAATCTTGGACATTTGGCAGTCTTTTTTGTTAATTTAATTTCTGTTTATTATTATATTATTATTACTTAAAATGTATGTTAATATAGTATATACCCTCTTCTAATCACTTTGAATGTATAATAGAAGAGTCATCGTTCTTCCTTTTAAGACAAAAATAAGCAATTCAACTAAAGTATCAATGAGAGATTTGGGAACGTTGTTAACCTCAGACGGAAGATGTACAAAAGAGGTGAGATGCAGAATGGCTCAGGCAAAAGCAGCTTTCCACAAAATGAGGAAGATACTATGCAATCCATTTTTCACATTAGAAACAAGAAAAAGAGTTCTTAAATGTTATGTAGAGCCGGTCTTAACATATGGATGCGAATCATGGACAATAGGCCAACAGACAGGAAAATCACTGGAGTCTGTAGAAATGTGGTTTTACAGAAGAATGTTGAGAGTACCATGGACAGCTAAGAAGAGTAATGAAGATGTTCTGAGAGAGGTCAAAGCAAACAGAGAGCTAATTTCCAATATTAGGAAGAAACGATCATCATTTTTGGCCATGTAATGAGAAGAGAAGAACTGGAATATATTGTAACAACTGGACAAATTGAGGGACGAAGAGATAGAGGGAAGCAAAGAGAAAAAATAACAGACAGCTTAAGAGAATGGCTTGGCAGAAGGTCAACAACAGAAATGATAAATAGCTGCCGAGATCGAAAGTTGTGGAGAGACAAGATCACCTACGCCAGTAGGCCCGGTACTTGATGATGATGATCAATGAGAAACAGATGTTAACAGTAAATCAGTAAGAAAATACACAGTTGAGGAAATACTAAGTTTATGCATGAATGAGTGAGTATGTCATAAGTGGCACCAAGGCAGAAGAAAAAGCTTATCACTCCAAGGCAGTTTCGTCCATTACCACGTAAAGCTGTCACCATACCACTCTTTTTCTTCTTTTTTTTAGTATCGCCATTATCATCAGCTTTACAGCAGCTTCGCATCTCTACGCATCTTGGTGCATCTTGATGCCTTTACCTCACTCCAAGGCAGAAGAAAGAGTTTATCACTCCAAGGCAGAAGAAAAAGCTTATCACTCCAAGGCAGAAGAAAAAGCTTATCACTCCAAGGCAGAAGAAAAAGCTTATCACTCCAGGGCAGAAGAAAAAGCTTATCACTCCAAGGCAGAAGAAAAAGCGTATCACTCCAAGGCAGAGGAAAGAGCTTATCACTCCAAGGCAGAAGAAAAAGCGTATCACTCCAGGGCAGAAGAAAGAGCTTATCACTTCAAGGCAGAAGAAAGAGCTTATCACTCCAAGGCAGAAGAAAAAGCTTATCACTCCAAGGCAGAAGAAAGAGCTTATCACTTCAAGACAGAAGAAAGAGCTTATCACTCCAAGGCAGAAGAAAGAGCTTATCACTCCAAGGCAGAAGAAAGAGCTTATCACTCCAAGGCAGAAGAAAGAGCTTATCACTCCAAGGCAGAAGAAAGAGCTTATCCCTCCAAGACAGAAGAAAAAGCTTATCACTCCAAAGCTGAACTATCAACTGCTGAATAACCACCTAGAACCAGCCTTCATCATAATTGCTAGAGTTGAACTTAAAATGTGTGTGTATGTATCAGACAACAAAGATATAATAGATAGATGGCAAGAATATATAACAGAATTATTATTTCATGACGAAAGGGACAAAAAGCCAGACATAAAATGTACATACAACTATAAAATCCTGAAATCCGAAGTAGAAAAAGCCATAAAAACAATGAAAAAGGGAAAAGCAGCAGGGCCTGACAATATACAGATAGAGATGATACAGGCTCTAGAAGAGTTTGGCGTCGAAGTGATCATAGTCATATGCAATGACATATACCATACAGGATACATACCAAACGATCTAAAAACATCAACTTTCATTGCATTGCCTAAAAAAATTGTGCAGTTGAATGCAGTGACTTCAGAACAATAAGCCTAATGAGCCAGGTAACAAAAATTTTACTAAAAGTTATACAGGGAAGGATTCAGAATAAAATCAATACTGAATTAGAGGAGCAACAATTTGGATTCAAGAAAAACAGTGGGACAAAAGAAGCCATATTCAGCATCAGAAAATTGATTGAAAAGTACACAGAAGTAAACAAACCAATATATGCCTGCTTTATAGACTACACCAAAGCTTTCGATAGAATACACCATAACCAACTTATAGACTGCCTAAAGGATATAAATCTAGACGACGCAGACATACGACTAATATGTACTTTGTACTGGGAGCAAACAGCAATAATAAGATATAACAAGGAGAACTCTACACCCATGGACATAAAAAGAGGAGTAAGACAAGGATGCATCCTATCACCAAGCTTCTTCAATCTATACACTGAGCAAATCTTTAAAAACATCTCAGAGATACCAAGTAACATTAATGGAAAGATCAATAACCTGAGATATGCTGATGATACTGTTCTACTAGCAGAAAATCCTAAAGACCTACAACAATTGCTTAATGTGATAAACACAACAAGCAATACTACTAGAAATGAATATAAAAAAGACTAAAACTATGATCATAAACAAAGAAAATTCTCAAGACCTACAATTAAATATTACAGTTGAGGGAACACATCTGGAGACAGTCCAGAGTTACAACTACCTAGGACATACTATAACCAATAATGGAAAATGCAAAACTGAAATAAACAAAAGAATAGGTATGGCAAAAAGTAATTTTAATGCCATGAAAAATATACTAACAACAAAACAAATATCAGCAGGGCTGAAACTAAGAATGGCAAAATGTTACGTCTTCTCAATATTCCTGTGTGGTGCAGAAACATGGACATTAGACAAGAAAACAGAACAGAAAATTGAAGCCTTTGAAATGTGGATTTATAAAAGAATAGGTAGAATTGGATGGAAACAAAAGATAACAAACGATGAAGTTTTAAAACAACTGAAAATAAAAAGAGAACTGCTGAACACAATTAAGACAAGACAAATTAAATTTTTGGGGCATGTTAAAAGACACAACAGCCTACTAAAAGTAATATTGGAAGGAAAAATACAAGGCAAAAGAGGCAGAGGCAGACCAAGACTAACATGGGCGAGTAACATCAAAAGATGGACAAGTCAATCTATGTGAGCCTGCACCATCAAAGCAAGAAACAGAGTAGAATGGCGATCCATGGTAGCCAACCTTCGTTGCGGAGAGGGCACACGATGATGATGATGATGATGTGTATATATATATATATATATATATATATATATATATATATATATATATATATATATATATATATATATTACAGTACTTTTTAATGGGAAAAAGTGCCGTTAGCCACCGTAAAGATTTTACAGCAACTTCCACATTTTCAACATATCCTCTTATATACTCTCGTCCACTCTAGACCGCTTCTTACTTTTGATGTCAACTTCAGAATGACGACCTCGAGGTATCCATGAATCCACATATTTGCTAGGAATGAATATGGTGAGAAGAGGCCTCACTATCCTGATGAACGTCAGTACAGAGGTTGTCCATGGAAGCAGAGATGACCTAGAGGAAGCTACTACAAGTTTCATCTTTGAGAAACCCCTTCACATTCACAGGAAGATACTGAAATTGTGTGTTCAAAGTGTGCTGCAGAGGAAGTGCTCCTCTGGGAATTTATTTTCTTGAAAACACTCACGAAAACCATGAAGTAGATTTTTATTCTCACTAAACTGGAACGAAAAAAAAAACGTGACGTTACTGTGTACCGCCAGAAAATAAGCACTACAAATATATATATATATATATATATATATATATATATATATATATATATAGTTGTTTTTTTTTTATGAAAAACGTGTGTTTTTTTTAATATTAAAAACAGGACAATATAACATTTTTATTAAAATGACGGGGAAGGCCAGGAAAAAAAAAACTGCATTGGCCCATTCTAAACAGTAGATTTAAATTCTGATTTACGGCTTCTAGGTTCGCCCAGCCTTAATTGGGTGCTAGATTTTTTTTCTAGGAAAGAAAAACGGCACAGATGTAAATCTGGTCATATTACTTCAAAAAAAAGGTATGTGACGAAAGTGTGTAAAATATGTGTGTGCTAACACCATATTCCCTCTACAGTACGTGGCGTGTCATGTCTCTTTTCTTTCGTTCTTTCTTTACCTTCTTATTTCTTTAAATAAGAAAACAAAGCTTGTAACACAAACAACCCACACGTTTCATTCAGCAAGCAGCAGTTCATGGATACATCAAGCAGCTGCTGCAGGGAAATCCTGGTGGAGACCAGCCGGGGTGAGCTCAGGTCAATGGCAAGACCCTAGTTCTGTCAAGAAACCAGCCTTTAAGCCTCACAAGCCAGATAAACCGAAGCCGAAGCCAGAAAGTGAATCAAAGAAATCGGAGGTGACGAAAAGTTTATCGAAGTCGACAAAACAATCTTCCAAATCTGCGTCCAGTGACAGACAAGAGGCTTCAAGTGTACAATGGAATGAAGGATGTAAGTTCTAGCTTATGTCAGTAACGTAAATGTAAATAAATTGTAACAACCTCCCACAATAAGTATTATTTAAATTGAATATCCAGATGACTGTCATTAATTGTAGTACATCCACAGACACACTTCTCCCAATATATTTTGCAACAAAACGTAAAGAGCTCCGTCACACCTAAGTGGCGTATAGGGAATATGATGTTAGTGACCATAGTTTTTACAGACCTTCGGCACATGATTTTTGAGGTCATGTGCTCGGTATTACGTCGTTCACCTTAACTTCCTCAGAAAAAAATCCGGTACCCAATTAAGGCTGGGTGAACCCGGAAGCCATCTATTAGGATCGAACCTGACCTCTTGTCTTTGTTACTCCAGTTGATGAATGATGTGCTGAAGTCGGATACGTTGGTCCGGAAAGCGCAAAAATCACAGTTTAACTACAAACCACAACGCAGACACGCCCACTTAACGTCCTTTTAAGGATGACAAAGAGGTGTGATACTTTAGACATCGGGTGAACGCAAACAACTAACCACTGAGCTATCGCGCCTCCCACATTTTGCAATAATGGTGTTATAAATGACATATTTCTGAATTTAAGATTTTAAGTTTTCATAATAACAGTAGGTTTCTTAGACATTGCATGGTTTGCATGATAATTTATGTAAATACGATATATAAACAAATCAGATTTGGAATATTCAACAAAGTAAGATAAGTTTTAAGTGTTTAAAAAAACCGGCAAGATAACATTAATCACCGTAAAGTGTATCTATTCTTGCGTGTTGTAAATCTGAAATAAAAATAAATGATGTTCACAATGTTTGAATGTAAATGTTCACAATGTTTGAATGTAAATGTTCACAATGTTTGAATGTAAATGTTCACAATGATTGAATGTAAATGCTCACAATGTTTGAATGTAAATGTTCACAATGTTTGAATGTAAATGTTCACAATGATTGAATAACGTACTCGTTGCCTTTTCAATGTTGATGCGCCACATACGACAGACTGATGTTAAAATTAAATGAATTAGTTAAACCGGGAGATAAACATTAGAACATAACTTGAATAAAGGAAGCGAGACACAATTCAGAGCTCATGTTCCCAGTGTTGCAGACAAAATCAAGAGAAAGATATCGTTATTCATAACATTAAAAACCCATATACTTATGAAATAGTAATCACTTAGATCACGTTGAGAGCTCAGTGGTATGGATGTAGGCCTCTGAACATTGACGGTCCGGGGTACAAACCCCAACACAGTAATGAAACGTTTTCTCTTTGAATCCGGGATTTTCTCTTGGCCATCATTCCCCCTTTAACGTGCCCTGACATTAATGATATTCAATGTCTGGTCTGCTCCTTTTTTTATTCTAGACGAAAACCTGGAGGTCCCGTGTTCACTCTGCTCACGTTGAGAATACTTCGCAGTTAAAAGTCGAAAAAGCAGACACAAATTGATAAGCAATAAAAATGTTACAAATTGCCGCCACCTCAAGGTTTTCGCTGCTGTTACAATGCATCTGAGCTGAGACCATCTTCAGTGCTTTTGCTGTAACGTGGTGACAGTGGCGTTTCTTATGATCGTCAGCAGATGCCTGCTGGAGAATCTGGGAAGGGAATCTGTTTCATGTGCAAGAAAAATGAGTTTTCGACTAAACTAATCACTAGGAAAGTGCCACAAAGACAAGCAAGACAAGAGATAGAAACAAAGTTGCAGATTAATTTTTCTTTCTCCCTCCTTCTCCTTCCATCCACCCAGCTATCGATCCACTCACCCACGCATCTATCTATCTATCTATCTATCTATCTATCTATCTATCTATCTATCTATCTATCTATCTATCTATCTATCTATCTATCTATCTATCTATCTATCTATCTATCTATCTATCTATCTATCTATCTATCTATCTATCTATCTATCTATCTATCTATCTATCTATCTATCTATCTATCTATCTATCTATCTATCTCTCTATCTCTCTCTCTCTGTCTGTCTGTCTGTCTGTCTGTCTGTCTGTCTGTCTGTCTGTATCTCTGTCTGTCTGTCTGTCTGTATCTCTGTCTGTCTGTCTGTCTGTATCTCTGTCTGTCTGTCTGTCTGTATCTCTGTCTGTCTGTCTGTCTGTATCTCTGTCTGTCTGTCTGTCTGTCAGTCTCTCTTATCCCACACTAGATAAACAAGACTCTACCTAAAATTGTAGGAGATTAACAACAATAACAATAACTTTCAGGAAACGACACAAAGCAAAACGAAGTTAACACACACACAATTACAGAGTAACTCACGCATGAAATAGAATGAACAATTACTTCTAATTTGTTGCTCTTCTCGTCCTCAACAGCATGCTCCTCCTCCAGCTGTCAGCTTCCAAGCTGTTACTGTGCCGGCACTGACATTCCCAATGGACTTTCTCCATCATCCGTTCCCCAGATGGTCATGTTAACTTTTGATGACGAGGTATCTGGCGCATTTTATGGCTACTACCAGAGATTGTTTAGGCCCGGCAGATACAACCCCAACGGATGTCCCGTAAGTAGTATACGTCACACAACTGCTTCATTTCCTTCTTCTTTAGTGATCAGCTGATGGTTATTGAGCTTTATCGTCAGCTCTTAAAGGGACGTTAAGTTGGCGCATGTGCGTTCTATTGTCGGTTACTGCAAGCTCCGATAGTTTGCGCCTTTCAGCCCAAAACATCCGACTTCATTTTAGAGTACCAAATAGCGATCCCTCTTCTCGTCCTACTCGCTTGGAGAGACAGGTTAGTCTATGGTAAACCCTATCATATTTATGTTACTATTTGTTATGTTAGACACTTTGCCCAGTGCATCCGATCACCCACTTGGTAGGCTCTTGTGGGTTATAGGGCACATAGGTTCCTCTACCACGCGAAAAGAGCAAATTTGTGCAGAATTTGCTGCTTGTGAAATTTTACAACGTATATCCACATTTTATAGGAGTGGTACATACCAAGGGCTATAATGTTATTTAGTGTCAGACCTGGTCGATCATAGGAGAGGCTGGCAGAGTAGGTTTATACATGATCATTGGCTATGTCAGCTTATAGAACACAGACAGGTCTTGTCTGCTCTACCACATGATAAGATGAGCCCTTTGGCACGACCAGCTATGTAGTTCACTCTATATATTTATATATCTTTTTATATCACTCACTATAGCTCTCTCTCTCTCTCTCTCTCTCTCTATGGCTCACTCTCTCTATTGTTCTTTCCCCATCTCCCCTCTCTCTGCTTTTTACAATGATTTTACGAAAACTACGTCCCTCCAGTCCTTGATTGATGTTGACATTGCATTTATTTATTTATGTTCTCCGTCTCTTTACGATGGTTTTTGTCATGCCTATCGTGGACACTATATTTATGTACCATCTCATTTTTCGTCGTTTTTTTTTTGTCTTTTCGCAGTGATTAAGAGATCATTCTGGTCCAATTCTATTCTCGCTTTCATTGTTGATAATTAGTTGTAGTCATGTCCATGAAAACATATCGTCTCAAGTGCGTTAATCACTCGACGCTGTTCTCTTGTTAATGTCTATATACGCCAATTGGCGTATAGGGAATATGGTGTTAGTGACCATATTTTTTACAGACCTTCGGCACATGATTTTTGGGGAAATGTGGTCGGTATTACGCCCGTACCGCTTTACTTTCCTAGAAAAAAAATCAGGTACCCATTCTCTCTCTCTCTCTCTCTCTCTCTCTCTCTCTGCGATCAGGACTCAATCAGAGTAGGATTCCAGACTACCACATGAAGTCAACTGTCAGGCTAAGTGTGTTGATCGCCCCCACAGACATAACATCACAAGTAGAGTTCGCCAGATCCACTCTGATTGAACACCCGTGAAATCTGGCGAAAGGTACCCATTTAAGGCTGGGTGAACCCGGAAAACGTCGATCAGAATCGAACACGACCTCTTGTCCTTTGCAGTAGAGTTCAGTAACCATTGAACTATGCGGCTCCCGTAAAAGCTTGTTTTTGGTTCATGTTTTTGGTTCATGTTTTTGGTTCATGTTTTTGGTTCATGTTTTTGGTTCATGTTTTTGGTTCATGTTTTTGGTTCATGTTTTTGGTTCATGTTTTTGGTTCATGTTTTAGGCACCAAATCTAATTTTTGATTTGTCAATATTTCATTCATTGCATTTGTTGTTTCTGTTCATTTTTAAAATATAAAAATGATTCTATCGAAATCCTTGTTGACATGTTTCTTCACGTGTTGTACTGTGTCTCACTCGCAGCCGAAGCCGACGTCTCTTTAATCATTTCTACCACCAAGCATTTTCTCTTCAGGAGTAAACAAACACATTGTCCAGCTATTCTGTGTGAACTCACACTTACTGTACACCAACACATTGTCCAACTATCTTGTGTGAACCCACACTTACTGTACACCAACACATTGTCCAGCTATCCAGTGTGAACTCACACTTACTGTACACCAACACATTGTCCAGCTATCCTGTGTGAACAAACACCCACAGTACATCAACAGCGCCGAACAACAACCATACTGTGTAGTCACTTCACATAAATGACAGATTTTAGCAAAGAGGCACATCAAGCAGGCTGCGCTACTCAACGTCGCAACAATTAAGCACCACACACACACACACACACACACACACACACACTACTGCCACATTTATTTTCATTTCTTTCACAACGACCAAATCTCGTTGCAATGTCTTCATTGGTGTTAGAACTGTTGAGAACATTCATGGTTTGGTAGTACCTAAGACATGTCTGAAAAGACATGTCTAAGGCATGTCTGAAAAGACATGTCTAAAGCATGTCTGAAAAAGATACGTATAAAGCATGTCTGAAAAGATACGTATAAAGCATGTCTGAAAAGATACGTATAAAGCATGTCTGAAAAGACATGTCTAAGGCATGTCTGAAAAGACATGTCTAAAGCATGTCTGAAAAGACATGTATAAAGCATGTCTGAAAAGACATGTCTAAAGCATGTCTGAAAAGACATGTCTAAGGCATGTCTGAAAAGACATGTCTAAAGCATGTCTGAAAAGACATGTCTAAAGCATGTCTGAAAAGACATGTCTAAAGCATGTCTGAAAAGACATGTCTAAAGCATGTCTGAAAAGACATGTCTAAAGCATGTCTGAAAAGACATGTCTAAGGCATGTCTGAAAAGACATGTATAAAGCATGTCTGAAAAGACATGTCTAAAGCATGTCTGAAAAGACATGTCTAAAGCATGTCTGAAAAGACATGTCTAAGGCATGTCTGAAAAGACATGTATAAAGCATGTCTGAAAAGACATGTCTAAAGCATGTCTGAAAAGACATGTATAAAGCATGTCTGAAAAGACATGTCTAAAGCATGTCTGAATTCAGGAAATGTTAATTCTGTCTTCACACGTGCAGGTCCGTGGATGCCTGTATGTGTCTGGAAGTGGCACAGAGTATGATCTGGTTCATCCTTTGCATGCCATGGGAATTGAGATTGCTAGTCATACAATCTCACACAGGTGGGTAATCATTCATATCTTCAAGTAATATCAAGAGATTTTTTTTTAAAACAAAAGTTTACCGGAACTCTTATCAACTAATCCCGCAAAACTTAAAAACTATGATATACAAGGCCTTTGAAGCTCTGGTGAACTTACATTTGTCAAAGAGAAAAACCAAGAGAAGTTTTAAATCCATTAATTAATTGTCTGCCCTTTTCTCTAAAGTCACTCCTTTCAAGTTAACATTTACAGTCACTGCAGAAAGGCTTCACGATAAAAGAGCCCGCATTTTTTTTTTATTTGTCTTCACGCAAAGCTCAAGATAGGAGGATTAGTGTCTTTGATAATTAGAAATTTAACTGTTGGTTCGATAAATCAAAATAATGATGTAGATTTGTCCTTAGCATTGGTGTGCGGATGTTTTTTTTTATTATTATTAAAGATGTAACCCACATCCAGGAAGTGTCAACCACTGGGCACGAGTAATTTCTTTTTATTACAAACTTATCGCTAGTATCAATTAGTTAATTTGTTTAAAAATTATAAATACAGTATTTGTTATCACATAATACAACTTTGACATCATTATTATTGTTTTCATTTATTTAACATGTTTTATCTCGAGACCGTTAGAATCATACCAAGTTACCGAAACATATTCCGACGCGAAGAAATGCCCCTGGTAATACCAACTGTTGTGATAAAAAAAAAATCAAATGGCTCCTAGATTTAAGTTATGAGGGAGCCGTGATAGCTCAGTGGTTAGTGAACTCGGCTACAACGGACAAGAGGTCGGGTTCCATCCTGACCGACGGCTTCCGGGTTCACCCAGCCTTAAATGGGTACCGGATTTTTTTCTGGGAAAGTAAAGCGCCACAGGCATAATACTGACCACATTACTCCAAAAATCAGGTGCCGAAGGTCTGTAAAAACTATGGTCACTAACACCTTATTCCTTATGACGTGACGGAGCTCTACATTTTTTCCCCTTTAAGTTATGTGCATTGAACATGTTTTAACTGTCATTACAATTTCAAAGCATCATCGTTGCGTTATATACAGATATGATGATCAATACGTCAGTGATTAAGAGGCGGCAGGATTGCTGTATTGAAATTTGATAAACTTCTTTGAAGTTTATTGAAACTATTTACCAGCTTTAACCACACAGATGTCTACAGGAAAAAAAATCTGAACAAAAATCAGGCATATTAATTTACGTCGAATTATTTCATGAGCTGTTAAAAGAAATAAAAGTCCAAAACATGGCCTCCAAGAAAAACCTTAGATAATAAATAAGGTGATACTACCGTGACATCATATTCATATGAAATTAATGAGTGTAACTCCTCTCGCTAGGTTTCATTCTGAGTTTAGGAAACTGAATTATGAAGATAGAATTAGAAACAACGGTATAGAAAACCATGACATTAGTCGATACTAGTTTGTTCTCTTTAAGGAAATGTAGCTAAGAAAGTTTAGAAGGGACATGAGCGCAGATTAGCGGTTTGCTTCCTTCGCAATAAAAAAATATAAAGCACGTAGCAATATTTGTTCAACCATTTAAAACAAACTGGCGGAAATATACTTCTCTGATCCTCTTTAGCACAGAGTAAGCCTATTGTTATGTGTGTTTTACTGTTGGGGTATATCGATCTAACTAACTAAGTAACTAACCAACCTGCTAGCAAGCTAACTAACTATCTAACTAACTAATTAACTAGCTAGCTAGCTAACTAACTAGATAACAAACTAATTAGCTAACTAACAAATAAGTTATATTATCATATCATACTGTAAATTATACTGTATAATAACAATAAATATTATAATTCTATTATATCCATGTAACCAGTTTCCGTGTAGTCAGGCGGGAATTCCCCACATCCGCTCAACCACTTTTCGCAGCATTTCCCAAAACACATCGGTCAATTCTGTTGACAAGGTCGCTCGTGCGCGACCCGACAGCACGGACACTCACCTCCTTAGTCGATCTTAACGATATGTGTGGTAGGTAACAGTGGCTCTATTCTTTTCTCCCTTCAACGTGTGTGTGGGGGGGGGGGGGGGGGGGGTTGTCCCGACAGCCACACGAGGATATTATATTTTAAGTTATGTGTTTTCACTCTTTAGCTTCCCTACGTGAAGTGTTTATTGAATGTTCCTTGCTTCCATTTTTCACTCCTCATATTCCCATTCTTATCATGCTGACCAAGAGCCCTGTAAATAAATGCCATCGTTTTACACTTCTGCTGAAAGTAGCTGGCTCTGTTAAGTACCCCGAGTTCCGGGTGTAGTCAGTGATATTACATTTATCTTGCTCTTCCATTTTTTTTTCTTTACCTTTTGATACTAGAACTCTATTGTCAAACTAATAAGTTTGTGTCAAACTCAGAAGAATATGGTGTCATGTTTAACATTATCACCTGGGTTGTTATTGATTTTTTAATGAATGATAGCCATTGCATACATTCCCATCTTCACAATCTTCTTCTTCTACCTTTCAGCTCCCTGTGAAGCATAGGTCTTCAAGAAACACTTTCCAAGTTGTTCTGTTTCTTGCCATTCTTTTAAGATCATTCCATATCATCCCCATCATCTTTATCGCTGCTTTCATCTGCCTTCTCCAAAGAATATTTTGGTCTTCCTCTTTGTTTTTTTCCTTGGGGATTCCAAGCAAGGGCCTGTCATGTAATACTCTCAGTTGGCTTCCGCAATGTGTGTCCTAACCAGCGCCATCGTCTTCGCTGTATTCTTTATCCACTGACATTTTACTGGTATTTTTCCATAATTCTATGTTAGTGATTTTGTCCTGCCATTTCCATCGTTTTATTCTGCGCAAACATCCATCTTTACATTCCTTCATTATTATTCTTTTTTCGCTGCTAATATCCTACACCCACGATTGGAGGTGCTTACAATCAAGACTGTGCGCATAAGATAAAAGAGATTATAAATTATGAAAACAATGCACATATAAATGCTTATTAAAACATTTACAGTAAAGGTAGACACCGTAAGACAAATATTCCGAAACTAAAAGCTTCTACAGTAGGAGCAATTGTCAGAGCTTGCACAATATATAATTAAAAAGTCGGTTTCATTTACCAGACATTTATGCATGAGCAAAGTTAATGAATGTGTTTTGTTGACTAGATTTCCTCACACCTGGTGGGCTACTGCCTCTTACGAAGAATTTATTGAAGAAGCTGCTGGCCAGCGCGACAACCTTATCACAAAAGCTGGTCTCCCCAGTGAGGCCATCAAGGGATTTAGGGTGCCTTTCCTACAGATCGGAGCTGACAACATGTACAGCGCCATCTACGACTCAAAATTTGTGTAAGTCACCGTCATGCATATTTGAATTAGATAGAGTCCTTTATTATAAATTGTTATTAGCCATCAAGGTCGCGAGAAGTCATATTTTAATTAAAGATTGGGCTTCTGTTCTGTTCGTGGAATCAGTTTCACTGTAGTCGAGAATCCCCCAATATCCGCTCCGCTCATGTCGCAGCTCCCTCTAAAACCTGTTGACAAACTTTGTTGACAACGTCGACTACTCTGCAGCCCTGATCGGCGACGATTCAAATTTCCTTCTATCGAGCAGAGAGTGCACAGTCACTTCCAGTTAGTTAGATAGCTAGTTAATTAATTAGTTAGTTATTCAGTCAGTCAGTCGGTTAGTTGGTTAATTAGTTAGTTAGTTAGTTAGTTAGTTAGTCAGTCAGTCAGTCAGTCAGTTAGTTAGTTAGTTAGTTAGTTAGTTAGTTAGTTAGTTAGTTAGTTAGTTAGTTAGTTAGTTAGTTAGTTAGTTGGTTGGTCGGTTTGTCGGTTGGTCGGTTAGTCAGTCAGTCAGTCAGTTAGTCAGTTAGTCAGATAGTTAGTTAGTTAGTTAGTTAGTTAGTTAGTTAGTTAGTTAGTTAGTTAGTTAGTTAGTTAGTTAGTTAGTTAGTTAGTTGGTTGGTCGGTTGGTCGGTTGGTCGGTTAATCGGTTAGTCAGTCAGTCAGTCAGTTAGTCAGTTAGTTAGTTAGTTTAGTTAGTTAGTTAGTTAGTTAGTTAGTCAGTCAGTCAGTCAGTTAGTTAGTTAGTTAGTTAGTTAGTTAGTCAGTCAGTCAGTCAGTCAGTTAGTTAGTTAGTCAGTCAGTCAGTCAGTCAGTCAGTTAGTTAGTTGGTTGGTCGGTTGGTCGGTTAATCGGTTAGTCAGTCAGTCAGTCAGTTAGTTAGTTAGTTAGTTAGTTAGTTAGTTAGTTAGTTAGTCAGTCAGTCAGTCAGTCAGTTAGTTAGTCAGTCAGTCAGTCAGTCAGTTAGTTAGTTAGTTAGTCGATGAATCATCTACATTTCACATATAATATGTATATACATCTATAAGTGCTTAGATCCTCTGCCCGGGATGTAGCCAATAAAAACTCGACCTGTGTTGAGTGGTCTTTCTTTGGCTTTGGTTTCCTGCAAAGCGCTCTTGTCTGGAAACACTCATCTAACTTGATGTTCTTGCAGTCTGTTGAAGTTAGATTCGAGGTAGTCGGTAGAGTCACGCTTATCTTTTGATTCAAGAATGAGTTAATATGGGACTTAGTGGTCAAGAGGTTATATGTCGTCCTTATGGCAAGAAAGTCCCGGGTTCGCTTCCCACAACAGAGGGTGGGTTTTTTTTTGTTTAATCGAATCCGTGATTTTGTTATGGCTTTACCCTCCCTTGGTCTCTGGATAGTGAGATCCGATGTTTAGCTCTCTCTGGATAGTGAGATCCTATGTTTAGCTCTCTCTGAATAGTGAGATCCGATGTTTAGCTCTCTCTGGATAGTGAGATCCGATGTTTAGCTCTCTGATAACGAAGAAACAAAACAGGAGGTTCCGTGTGTATTCTGCGCACGTTAAAGAACCCCTGGCATTTGAAAATCGAAATGAGTAGGCTAAAAATGGTTGCTGCCCGGACAAAATTAATAGAAAAACAATCTCGCCAAAACTCTCGACGACAAAAACGTGACTACTACTAAGTCGAAGAACATCTGCTTGTATGGCGAGGGACACTTGAGCACACGGCTGCCGGTGTGAAAATAAGAAAAAGTGATATTCACGCAAAAATCAGTCCCTCGGGACTTTGCTAGAGATAAAAGCTGACGATCGCAAATAAAAAAAAAACAAACAAATAAAACAGCAGAATTAATTGTTGTAACAGCAGATAACACAAATATTCATTAGTTGAATCATGGGATTGGTGCTGAGTTCAAAATAAAACCTCTGAATCGAACACAGCGGGCCGTTTATACACTAGACATGCGACCTCTATTCTCCAGTCCTATTATACTCCATGAAATGGAATAAATGCCGTAAATATAGTTTTTTTTTTTTTTATGTAAATAGATGCTGAGTTGTGTAGTAACGATGTGACATTTGCATTGCCAGCTATGATACATCCATGTTCACTGGAAATCAATGGGAAGGTGGTGAACCAGTCTGGCCCTTTACTCTGGATTATGTGCCCGGCGAATCATTCTGTCAACATGGGCCCTGTCCCACCAAGCAATACCCAGGAATGTGGGAGATTCCAGTGAGTTTAATTCATTTAGTTATCTTTGCAGTGTAGCATCTTTATCAGTCAGGAGCCATATCAAGCTCTTAAAGATAATAAATAATGGCGGTGATGTGTGCTGTCACCGGACAATGTTCATGTTGAATTTTTGAAAAGTGTAATTCCATATTATATCATAATGAGGTTCCATGCCAGCTGATGTACATGATCATGTCTCATCAAAACTTGATTTATCAACAGGCGCTTACCATTTCATTTGGTCTTGATCTCTTTCCAAACCATTCTCACAAATTATAGGCATCTTTCCTTTATATTTCGCTCTTTATATTCGTTTCTCAATTTTTATAGCTGTCGCGATCTGTTGTTCATTTCACATTAATAATCATCATCATTGAGTACCGTCTCCGCATCGAAGGTTGGCTACCATGGAGCGCCATTCCACTCTGTCTCTTGCTTTAATGGTGCAGGCTGTCATAGATTGACTTGCTCATCTTTTGATGTTACTCGTCCATGTTAGTCTTGGTCTGCCTCTGCCTTTTTTACCTTGTATTTTTCCTTCCAATATTACTTTTAGTAGGCTGTTGTGTCTTTTAACATGCCCCAAAAATTTCATTTGTCTTGTCTTAATTGTGTTTAGTAGTTCTCTTTTCATTTTTAGTTGTTTTAAAACTTCATCGTTTGTTTTCTTTTCTTTCTATCCAATTCTACTTATTCTTCTATGAATCCACATTTCAAAGGCTTCAATTTTCTGTTCTGTTTTCTTGTCTAATGTTCATGTTTCTGCACCATATATAAATATTGAGAAGATGTAACATTTTGCTATTTTAATTTTAGTCTTGGTGTTATTTGTTTTGTTGTTAGTGTATTTTTCATGGCATTTTTTTTTTACATTAAATGTCCACTATATTCCTGGTGCCCCCTTTACATTAAATGTCCACTATATTCCTGGTGTCCCCTTTACATGAAATGTCCACTATATTCCTGGTTTCCCTATATTCCTACTGTCCCCTTTACATTAAATGTCCACTGTATTCCTGGTGTCCCCTTTACATTAAATTTCCACTATATTCCTGCTGTCCCCTTTACATTAAATGTCCACTATATTCCTGGTGTCCCCTTTACGTGAAATGTCCACTATATTCCTGGTGTCCCCTTTACATTAAATGTCTACTATATTCCTGGTATCCCCTTTACATTCAATGTCCACTATATTCCTGCTGTCCCCTTTACATGAAATGTCCATTGCATTCCTGGTGTCCTCTTTACATGAAATGTCCACTATATTCCTGGTGTCCCCTTTACATTAAATGTCTACTATATTCCTGGTATCCCCTTTACATTCAATGTCCACTATATTCCTGCTGTCCCCTTTACATGAAATGTCCATTGCATTCCTGGTGTCCCCTTTACGTGAAATGTCCACTATATTCCTGGTGTCCCCTTTACATTAAATGTCCACTATATTCCTGGTGTCCCCTTTACATGAAATGTCCACTATATTCCTGGTTTCCCTATATTCCTACTGTCCCCTTTACATTAAATGTCCACTGTATTCCTGGTGTCCCCTTTACATTAAATTTCCACTATATTCCTGCTGTCCCCTTTACATTAAATGTCCACTATATTCCTGGTGTCCCCTTTACGTGAAATGTCCACTATATTCCTGGTGTCCCCTTTACATTAAATGTCTACTATATTCCTGGTATCCCCTTTACATTCAATGTCCACTATATTCCTGCTGTCCCCTTTACATGAAATGTCCATTGCATTCCTGGTGTCCTCTTTACATGAAATGTCCACTATATTCCTGGTGTCCCCTTTACATTAAATGTCTACTATATTCCTGGTATCCCCTTTACATTCAATGTCCACTATATTCCTGCTGTCCCCTTTACATGAAATGTCCATTGCATTCCTGGTGTCCCCTTTACGTGAAATGTCCACTATATTCCTGGTGTCCCCTTTACATTAAATGTCTACTATATTCCTGGTATCCCCTTTACATTCAATGTCCACTATATTCCTGCTGTCCCCTTTACATGAAATGTCCATTGCATTCCTGGTGTCCTCTTTACATGAAATGTTCACTATATTCCCGTTGATTCCACGTGACAATTCTTGAGATATCTTGATATTTTATATATTTGTGTTAACGAAAGTGATTAGAGGAATATGTCAACTTTTTCGTCACTGGATTTTAAAAGGACACTAAGTGGGTGTTGATGCGCTGTGTTGTGGTTTGTAGTTGTGATATTTGCGGTCCAACATATCGAACTTGACAAGCACAACATTTTTGAGTTCCGTGATACCTTCCCTCTATAGCGCCACTCGCTTGACCAGACTAGACAGGTTCATTTGTGAGTAGAGGCACCACGAAGAGGCAGAGTAGGATCTAGATAGTTCTGGTTCACCGACCCTAAAGTAAACCATCAGCCATGAGTCGCTGACAGCTTTCAGCCGCTGTCGCGCGCCTTGCCCCCATATGTTATATCATGCTCTATAATAATGCTATCTCATTATATGTGTCTTTCTGTAATCTAAATGATCTAAATTGATTGCTGCATTGTCTTGTCAGGTACAAAGATGGTACGGTCTTGATGGTCACTCATGCGCTATGCCGGATGGTTGCAGCAGCACTGGTGATGCAGAAGAAACGCTGGAGTACCTGAAATCCAACTTTAGGTACTTGTTAATATAATGTATGAACGGGTGCTATCAAAGATGAGTGATATAGGCCAAACTTAAGACATCCAACCACGAATGTTCATGGATCATGTAAAATGGATGGACTCTTGTTTTTAAGATACCACAAGACGAATTGACCAATAAATGCAATGTTGGTTCGTCAATACGGTAAAATAAATAATGTTACCTTGACACCTGCTATGAGTCAACAGAAATCAATAGATTCATTAAAATAAACGGTAGTTTAATTAACTGCGCTAAAATACGTTCATAAAAGTCCAATATCGGACCACTATTCTTTCAAACCAAATTGTTCATTAAACCTATTTAATGCTTATATTACTTTTTCCGCCATTCTTTATGGTGATATTTCTCAATTGTCTATATACATTAGACAAAAAAAACAAAAAACAAAATTGAAGCCTTTGAAATGTGGATTTATAGAACAATAGGAAGAATTCGATGGAAATAAACAAAACAAAATATGAAGTCTGAAAACAGCACTAAAAATGAAAAGAGAGCTACTAAACACAATTCAAACAAGACAAATGAGATTTATGTGGCATATTAAAAGACACAGTAGCCACCTAAAAGTAATCTTGGAGGGGAAAATACAAGGTAAAAGAGGCAGACCAAGACTAACCTGAAAGAGTAACATCAAATGATGGACCAGTCAGCCTATGACAACCTGCACCATCAAAGCAAAAGACAGAGAGGAATGGCGCTCCATAGTAGCCAACTTTCGATGCGGAGGCGGCACTAAATGATGATTATTTCTCTATGTTTTAGGCTAATCCTTTCTGTGGCCATCTCTATATTGGAGGTTGGTTACAAATGAGCGCCATTTTACTCTGCCACTTGTCTTAATGTAGTACTTTGTCATAGATTCGCTTGTCAACCTTTTGATATTATCAGTCCGCTTTAGTCTTGGTCTGCCTCGTACCTTTCCTTCCAAGATGATCTTCAGTAGTGTTTTTTGTCTCTGCATATGTCCCAAAAATTAAATTTTCATTCCCAATTGGTTCAGAATTTCACTGTTTGTCTTATTTACTTCCATCCAATTCTTCCCATTTGTTTCTAAACATCCAAATTCAAAGGCCTTGTGAATTGACAAGGTCTTTGTCTCTTCATTTTTATTTTATCTTTCCGCATTTTTTGGAATGTTACCCACGTTATCCTCACCAAATGACCCTATCTTTGCGAAGCTGGGCTAGCGTAATATGTGCCCATGCCACTAGAGATAGCATTTTTTCACTGTAGTCACAAGGTTATCATATGCATCTATGTGCTACTTGATTCTGTTTTGAACCTCTTCATGTTTTCAACCTGTTGATGCATTGGACCTGATTGTTGCCTATATCATCTCATTTCTGTAACATTGTATTTATTGTCTGTAAACGCTAGCTAAACAGCATGAAAGCGTCTACAGATGGACGTTAAATTGGAGTGTATCAGAGACGAATGCATTCAAATTTGTGATTTTATATTTCTTTGCTGATGATGCAGTAAAGCAAGGGATTTAGAACAGAGAACAGAACTGCGTGTTTCACATCATCTACATTTGTTCTATTCTATTTAATTATATTCTATTCTTGCCCCTTTTCTCCTGTCAATATGATCTAAGTCATCAAGAGTTCCTCAATATTCTATCAAAGTTGCTGTCCATGTACTCTAGTCTATAGTTATGACCACTGTCTCAGCATTTCGTCACTTTGAGTTACCAGATCTTCATGTATCCTTTTATCCTGTGAGTTCCAGGTGGGAGCTGGTCTGGTAATGTTTGTAACTTTATTTCAAAACGAGTTTCTTGTCTATTCCCATCTTCTTATTGCTGGTTCATCTTTCCTCTTCTGCATCGCTGCAATGCAATAATCATTTTCATCCTTCAACTCATCACATTCTGTGATATTAATCTTTCGTTTCGTTGCATTTGTTAGTCACATATTCTGTTCACTGCTTTGAAGAAGAAAAATCATATTCTTTTATTCTTGCTCAATTGAAAACAAAAGTTACCAAAGAGTCATAATTGTTGTTTTTAACAACTACATTGGAAAGTGAGGAGTCACATTGTATTTACTAAATAGACGGACACCAACTCAATCACCGGTAAAGTTAAGGGGTAAGAGGTTTTCTTTTTCTGTCCTGGTTGATACGTATAAACCCTATCCTGCGCTAGGCTGACGTCACATGATATTTTATACATCAACGTTCTGTCAACAGAAGTACAAAAGATAATTTTTCAGTGTTACTTAGATCCTGCCTGTCATACCGAGATGGGTAACGGACAATTAGTGAACGAACAAAATAATTATTGCATGCAATAGAAATGTAGTTCTACATAGAAAATGTTGAGAATTTAATGGGCAGCAACAACGAAGAGTTAGAATCTTTAAAGGATGCTATTGCACAAATATAACTTTTGAAGAACATTGCGGAAAAGAAAGATTCCAGAGTAATTCTTTTGATCACGAGACGAGAAGGGGGAAACTTGAAACTTGTTTTTTAATAATAAGCAAAATAGAAGAAAGAGAAGAATAAGAAGACGATAAGAGAAAATAATAGTTGAACAGTCTGGCATGGAAGTTCAGAGTTACGACGTCAGCCTCAGGGCAGAAAGGACTTGGGTTCAAGACTCACCAGAAGCGGTGGTGAGTATTCAAGAATAGGAAACATTCATCCGTGGTATATATTTTGACGTTACCCTCCCTTGATTTCTTGGGTAGTGAGACCAGGTCTCTAGCCCTCTCGGATAACGGCAATAAAGAGGAGGTCCCGTGTTCACTCGCGCTCGTTAATGAATCCTTGGCAGTTAAAATCGAAATCAAGTAGGCCACAGACAGCTAGGGGTGCACAATTTTCAGCAGAAACCTATCCACAAATTAAATCCCGTGCCATGTTATGGAGTTCGTGCGCGTTGGCCAGTATTCTTTAATTTTCTCGAGGGAGAAATCCAAGCACCTATGGAATCGTCATGTGTGCAGTGATGATCCTGACATCAAACAAACAAACCCAGGGCAGCGATATGTGGAGGAACATAATCGCCTACGCCTGTCGGTATGACTCCTAATTATGAACCTATATACAAGATGGCGACTGAACTGGGTATATAACGTCTATTTCAAGCTCCACAGTAAACCTCTCATTTGACTTCAATATATATATATATTAATAACTATCTCTCGTTAAACAAATATTTCATAAGTATGTTAATAAATTCACATTATTATCACAACAAATGTATTGACAGGCGATTCTATGGATCAAACCGTGCACCCTTTGGTATCTTCATCCATGCCCGCTGGTTCAACTCTGAGCATAATCTGGAGGGCTTGGATAGGTTCATTGACTATCTCCTTACTCTAGATGATGTTTACTTTGTAACACCCAGCCAGGTACGTCCTTAATTACATGCGATCATTACTCATTTTGACTGTAGTTGTAACCCACTAAAGTAGGAGTTATGGTTGTGTTTTTGCAGTTCATTTTATGTAAGAAAAAAAAAAAAAAACACTGTTTGTTAAAGAATGATTGTTTACTCTCAGCAGATAGAATAAGGCAGCTCTGAAAACCTCTACATAATCCTGCATTTGATATTTCCATGCTAGTTACACAGAGACAAGAACACGACGAACCACAATGTCCTTGACATGAACACAGATAGTCAAATAAGTACTGGCCATTATATATGAAGGGGAACTGCGATAGCTCAGTGGTTAGTGAACTGGACTACAAAGGAAAGGAGGTAGGGTTCGATCCCAACCGACGGCTTCCGGGTTCACCCAGCCTTTAATGGGTATCGGATTTTTTTCCTGGGAAAGTAAAGCGGCACGGGCGTAATACCGACCACATTACCCCAAAAATCATGTGCCGAAGGTCTGTAAAATTTATGGTCACTAACACCATATTCCCTATACGCCACTTGGCGTGACGGGGTACTTTACTTTTATTATATATGAGAATCTTTCTTTTTACTATCATATTCAATATGGCTTGGGAAGAAAGAAAAGTCCCAGACGACTGGCAAAAAGCTATCATTGTCCCATTTTGGAAGAATAAGGGAAGTAAAAGGGAGTGTGAAATGTACAGAAGAATATCCCTATTGAGTCAAGTTGGTAAAATGTTTGCTAAAATATTAGAGAGGAGAGTAAGATACATAAAAGAACCTCAATTAAGTAATAATCAATTCGGATTCAGAAAAGGCAAAAGCTGTACTGATGCTATATTTACATTGAGACAACTATGTGAAAAAACAATAGAATATGACAGAAACCTAAATATAGTGTTTATAGATCAGGAAAAAGCGTTTGATCGTGTGGACAGGAACAAACTTTGGCAAACTTTAGAAACCTACGGGGTAACAGGACAACTACTAGAAAATGTAATGGCATTATATAAAAACAGTCAAGGTGCCGTCAGAACATCGGATGTAAGTCAGAATGGTTTTAGGTTACAACAGAAGTAAGACAAGGATGTGTCCTCTCACCACTCCTCTTCATCATATATATGGACAAAATAAATCAGGAAACAACCAACAACAAGGACAAATCAAATAATAATAATATATAGGTAGAAAACTCCAACATCAACGAGCTACTATTCGCAGATGACCAATGCCTAATATTTGAGGATGAAAACCTGCTACAACAGCATTTAACATCTCTAGATAAAAGCTGCACAAACTACAGTATGAAAATTAACACAGCAAAAACAGAGGCTATAAGAATAAGCAAATTAAGACACCAATTAAACATCAAGATCAAAGATAAAGAAATAAAACAAGTAGAGGAATTCAAGTATTTAGGCACAATGTTCACAGAAGATGGAAAACTAGGCAGAGAAATTGACATGAGAATACAAAAAGCAAATGCTATCACATACCAGCTTTCACCATTGCTAAGACATCCAAACATTTCTATGCCAGCTAAACAACAAATGATAAATAGCATCTTCATACCAACTTTATGCTAAGAAAGTCAAACATGGACCCTTTCTAGATCACATTTAAGAAAGATCAATACATGTGAGATGCGTTGCTTGAGAAAAGTAACAAACAACACAAGAAGAGATAGAATACCAAATGAAACCATAAGAAAAATAGTAGGAACAAGACCCTGCCAAGAATATATAGAACAACAACTTAAATGGTTTGGTCACCTGGTCAGAATGAATCCTCACCAATCACCATCATGGGCGTTCTTCTCGAGAATGCATGGAAAAAGACAAAGAGAAAGACCCAGACGAAGATGGATAGATGCAGTGACAGAGACATGTAACAACAAAGGAAAATCACTAATTCAGACAATTCGAGCAGCACAAGAACGACAAATGATATAAACCACGACACCTTTTAGGTATCAGTGAAAAGAGAAAAGAAGAAGAAGATGTATGAGTGATTCAACTTTATTAGATCGTCGGTTGTACAGATGGTACTAGTGGTTTACATCTAAAATTACATATGGTACACTTCTAAATGTTATGCTCTTTATCTGGAAGCTCTCAAGAGGTTATCGCCGTTAGTAATTTGAGGCCTCTCTTTATCTGTATTGTCTACGACATTTCTATATTTTTCTTTCTATTAAAAAACTCGTCTTTTTTCACACTTGCTATTCTATATTTATATTTTGCCTTACTCTATGTTATTCTTTACCTATTTGTTATCGTTCTCTGGTGCACAAGAACTTCTAAAACTTAGAATACTTCTGAACTAAACTATATCTTCCTGATTTCTCTTTGGATCTTCTTCTATCAGATTTTTTTTTAAAATGCTATATAACTGTGAAAGTCCATAACTATTCTATAAACTCTCAAGTCAGCCTTAAACCGAAGTCGGGCTATGCTCATCTACTTTACACCTCTCTGTGTGTTTCTCTCTCTCTCTCTCTCTCTATATATATATATATATATATATCTGTTAATGCGTGTGGTTAAATACCCCTGTTTCATTTGCATAATTACTGGCTGAGTCGCTGACTGTTAAATTATCAGCCAATCATAAAATACAAGGTTCAACTCTGCATGACTTTTGTGTGAAATTTTGCACAATCTACATCTTGGCATTTTAGTTAACCTCTGAGTTTAAAAATAATGACCTATCATGTCCTCTAAGAGTGGCATCTCTTTCCTATAAACCTAACCTGTCTCTTGTCGAGTTCCGAGTTTGTTTATGAACCTAATTTCAGGACAAGTGACATCGGTCTTTTGAGAAAAAAGTTAAGTCCAGTTTAGCTCTATTCCCCTACCTTTCCAATAATAGCTAAGATTTTTATTCCTAAAATTGCTACTGTTCTTCTATTTATGTTACTGCTCATTCTACTTTGTTAAGGATAACTACTAATATCATCATCATCAAGTACCGTGCCTGCTGGCGTAGTTGAACATGCCTCTCCACAACTTTCGATGTCGACAGTTCTTTATCATTTCTGATGTTGACCTTCTGCCAAGCCATTCTCTTAAGCTGGCTAGTATTTCCTCTCTTTATAATCCAGCCCAAAATATATCTCTCATTCTATGGTTCTATTATTTTCCTTGTCGATATATATATTGCATGCATGGACTTACAGATCTGGCACCATGCAGCAACATGATGATAATTTTAGCCGGATGTCATGGGATTGTAAACAAGCCGTTTGTTCTTATATCTTGGAAGCTGACATGACGATATATATATATATATATATTTATATTTATATGCCTCTCCACTCCCCCGGCTCTGCTGGAGAAGCTGTAACTTGTCCTTACATAGGAGCTGCAACATTAGATCTTCTGTTGCAGCGAACCCCACCACTGTAGGGACTAAGACGATCCTCACTTCACTAACCTTACTTTCCGTATTTACATGGACTATTACCCAAGACCCCTACTGAGATCCGGAGTGAGGTTTTGATCAGTTGTGGGCCGTTGGCCATTGATGACCGTATGTCTCATTTTCGTGCTCCAGTGTGAATAAGTTAACTTGCTTTACTACAAATTGATGAGGTGGTATGTCTCAAACATCTTACCAGTAGTACATATGTAAAATGTGCCGTTGATCAATATGCATGTAGGTTATGTTTTGAGAGGGGATAGAACTGAACTGCACAAAACTGCGGAGAGGGAGGCAAACTTTACTATTTTCTTGTAATTGAAACCCATCACATAGGCACAGTTACTCAGAACATGAAGATCCAACTGTTTTGTCTATTAACTATTCAGGCTCTGCGAATTATTCATTCATTATCAGCATTGTTTTAAACTTATGTTTATATGCCTAGAATGATATATAGCTTTTGTGCAAGCAACAGGTGACGGGAAATTAGGTCAGTGAACCCTGCCTTGACAACAGTACCTGTATCCTGGAAGAGAAGATGGTTGCTACTTTATCTCACACTGACACATGTCGTCGTGTTTTATCTGGCTCTAGACACATGAGAGAGGGAAGAAAATACACAGACTCCCCATCATAGAAAATTATGTATATATTGAATGCAATGATTTTTTAATCTAAGCATAACGAGCATTGTAACAAAGATCGTGCTAAATGTTATACAAGGAAGGATTCAGAATAAAGCCAGTATGAAATCAGAAGAACAACAATTTGGATTTAAGAAAAAAACAGTGCGACAAAAGAAGTTATATTCTGCATGAGGACATTAATCGAAAAGTACACAGAAGTAAACAAACCAACATATGCCTGCTTCATAGACTACATCAAAGCTTTTGATAGAAAACACCATAAACATCTTATCACTATAAACAACTTCCTAAAGATATACATCAAGATGACACAGATATACCACTCGTATGTAATTTGTACTGGGAGAAAACATCAATAATAAAATATATCAAAGAGAACTCTACACCCATTTATATGAAAAGAGTAGTTCAGGACATGAGTGCATCCTATCACCAAGCTTGTTCAGTCTATACATTAGCAAATCTTTAAAAACATCACAGAGATCCCAGACATAAACATTAATGGAAAGATAATCAATAAACTTTATTTTCTAACAACACTGAAGGGAATACTTTATTTTCGCACAACACTGAAATAACATCAAAAGGTAGACGAAAGTAAAAAAAAAAAACCAAAAACATTATTTTGATCTTCGTTAGTTTCTCTTTTTAACTGCTGAGGTTTTCATACTATTTATTATTCCGCAGGTTATAGATTGGATGAAAGACCCTGCATCCCTGAGTGAAATCAATGGATTTGAACCTTGGTCTTGTGAAGGTGGAGCCAAAGATGTATGGCTGGATAAAGAATAATAAGCCATCAACTAACCATTTTTTTAATTAAGTGTATAATTATTTTATAGAAAATTTAGATTAAAAAAATAGATTTTATAATATAATTTATTATATTATTTAAAATTTTTAACCTTGGTTAACTTAAAAGACATACAATTTTGGGTGGTATACACTAAATACATTATAGAATATTGTTTAATATTATATTAATTATAGATATTATCATCAAAATGAATAAAGAATCAAACGCAAATCATGTTTAATAAATTATAAAGCTAAAACACTTCTTTAATTTCTACATTTAATATTTCTGTTGATTCTCCTGTTAGAATGTGTTCAACACTGATGTTGATTTTAGTGATGTTCTTTGATTTCAGGCATTTTTTTGCCATAATGTTGAAGATCCTATACTCTTATTCATATCAACAATATTCAGTATCTGCTTTCCATTGATTGATTTTATGACAGAAGTAACAGCAATTGCTGAACTGGAATTGGGGGGGGGGGGGGGGGGGTTGGATTGTCTTCAATTTCTCCAAATTAGCCATATTTTCATGTACATTTAAACAATAATCTTGCTCATGTCAGATTTGTAGACCTAAATGTTCTATAGATTTGTATGAGGTCATTACATGGTTCACTTACGCAGTATTATTATTTGATTCATTTCTTTCATGTCGTTTCTGTGCTGTCACTGCATGGTCCATCTGTTCAGTGTTTGTTTAGTGCTAACTCATAGTTTGACAGCGGTGTCTACGTTATGACTACGAGTAGCATGAGGATGGAGACGACGGTGTGGCCAAGACATTCATCTGGTTTGAGACAAGATTACACCCACACCTGTATGTGATTAGATGAGTATAAGGAGAGTTGAGGTGGGATCCGTAAGCAGGCAGTGGGTGAAGTCATTACTGACGTCAACGATACACGGATATCTTTGTCAACGTCCCTGGATATGCGGGAGCAAGGGGAAATGAAGAAGTTGACAGGCTGGCTGTGCTGTCGTTGAAGACGGTCAACCAATGGATCAGGCAGACGTCATTAATGCCCTCCGAGATGCAGGAAGGGCGCTGGACTCCGACGACCATGAGCCAATGTCCCACCTTTGTATGAAAGAGATGAGAGTAAAGATGGACACAGACAGAAACAAGGGGCTCAGTGGGTGTACAAGAAGAATTATCAACCAACACGGAGCTGGTGTAGTCAGTCGCTGGACGCTGCGGGACATGTTGAGGAGGGAATCTGGGCACCTATGGACATGTTCGGAGTGCAATGATGATAATCCACAAATAACTCATTAATTCATAGTTTGTTTAGTGTTACTTCATAGTTTATTTATTTGAATTAAATGGTATTCTTATGTTGATGCCACTTGAGGTGAAGGAACTGAACAGTACAGAAGAAAACACTCAAGTGGACAAAAAGTAATAACTAGACAAGAATGTGTGAAGAGAATTATAAAATAACTCATATCACACCAAGAAAGTAACAGTAAATTAATAAGAATTGGGGATGAAAATAATATCTTGAAAAGAAAGGAGGAAAGAAGACATGAAAGAAAAATTACACTATACATCACCTGAGAAAAAAGAGATACACATAATGTGCCTAAAAGCAAAAAGGAATAATAGATCAGAGGTAGATAAGATAATATAATACGGTTGATCAAAATGTGTGCAGTTAAGAGATACACTTATAGAACACAGCAAACTATGAATGCATACACACATAAAATAAATGAAACTACCAATAAAGAAAATGAAGACAGTAGTGGAAGCTGTACTGTAAGCAAAAACGGTGAATAGAGAACAGCAACCGGAAGTCAGTAAAGAGCAACTAAGATTTAGTCCAATCTATGAGATAAATATGAGTCGGTGTTCACAGGGAACCAAGTACCAGAAAAACACATACCAATTTGGTCATGCTTCATTGACCTTACCCAAGCTTTTGACAAAATAAACCACATAACTGAATGAGATACACCCTACATGACTGAATGAGATACACCCTACATGACTGAATGAGATACACCCTACATAACTGAATGAGATACACTCTACATGACTGAATGAGATACACTCTACATGACTGAATGAGGTACGCCCCACATGACTGAATGAGATACACTCTACATGACTGAATCAGATACACTCTACATGATTGAATCAGATACACTCTACATGACTGAATGAGATACATTCTACATGACTGAATGAGATACACTCTACATGACTGAATGAGATACACTCTACATGACTGAATGAGATACACTCTACATGATTGAATGAGATACACCCTACATAACTGAATGAGATACACCCTACATGACTGAATGAGATACACCCTACATGACTGAATGAGATACACCCTACATGACTGAATGAGATACACCCTACATGACTGAATGAGATACACCCTACATGACTGAATGAGATACACCCTACATGACTGAATGAGATACACCCTACATGACTGAATGAGATACACCCTACATGACTGAATGAGATACACCCTATATGACTGAATGAGATACACCCTACATGACTGAATGAGATACACTCTACATGACTGAATGAGATACACCCTACATGACTGAATGAGATACACCCTACATGACTGAATGAGATACACCCTACATGACTGAATGAGATACACCCTACATGACTGAATGAGATACACCCTACATGACTGAATGAGATACACCCTACATGACTGAATGAGATACACCCTACATGACTGAATGAGATACACCCTACATGACTGAATGAGATACACCCTACATGACTGAATGAGATACACCCTACATGACTGAATGAGATACACCCTACATGACTGAATGAGATACACCCTACATGACTGAATGAGATACACCCTACATGACACAGACAGCAGTTATATATGACTTACGTTTGGATCAAACAGAAGTGATAAGAAATTGCAGAGAATTGTGTACATATTCATGTACAGAGAAAAACTGTCTTTGTACTTGTTCTTTATACACAATGACATGTCTTTTAAATGACACCAATACAATTCCAGGCATGAGCATCAATGGAAATATTAATAAAACCAAAGATATACTGTTGAAGCTTTGTTAAGGGTATAGCGCCATAATGGCTACAACAATTAATTACAGAAATTAATCAAAACAAAATATCTCTCTCTCTCTCTCTCTCTCTCTCTCTCTGCGTTCAGGACTCAATCAGAGTAAGGATTCCAGACTCTCACATGAAGTTAGCTGTCAGGTTAAGTGTGTTGATCGCCCCCACAGACAGAACATCACAATTAGAGTCTGTCAGATCCACTCTGACTGAACACCCGTTAATACGTTGCACTGTGTTCTGCGCCAGTGGCCCAGTGCATCCGATTTCAGCCAGCATTTTATTCGGGTTTGCTTTCCCTAGCCTTTGATTGTCCCCAATCTTCCTGCAAGGCAGCAGATTGTCTTTTCTGTAGGGGGATTCTGCCCTTAGATGGTAGGCCCTCCCAGGTTTACGAGCACCATCTGCCCGAGTCACTAGAGGTGACTAACACAGACATGCACACACAAAGATGTGAGATGTTACTAACACAGACACGGACACACAAAGATGCGAGATGTGACTAACACAGACATACACACACAAAGATGTGAGATGTGACTAACACAGACATGCACACACAAAGATATGAGATGTGACTAATACAGACATGCACACAGCGATACGAGGCATGACTAACACTGACACACATCAAGATATATGACACATGACTAACATAAACATGCACATAAAGATATGAGATATAACTGACATTGACATGCACACACAAAGATATGACACATGCCTAACATAGATATGCACACAAAGATAAGAGATATGACTAACATAGATATGCACACACAAAGATATTAGATGGGACTAACATAGCCATGCACACACAAGGATATGAGATTTGACAAACACAGACATGCACACACACAAAGATATGAGATATGACTAACATAAACATGCACACAAAGATATGAGATATCACTAACCCAGACGTGCACACACAAAGATATGACATATGACTAACACTGGTACACACTAAGATATGAGATATGACTAAACACAGACACACATAAAGATATGAGACATGATTAACACGGACACACCGAGATATGAGATATGACTAACATGACACACACCAAGATATGAGCCATGGCCAGCACACACAAGCTAAGATATGAGCCATGGCTAGGACAGAAACACACAAGATATGAGCCATGGCTTCACTAAAAAACACAAAAAAATGAACCATGTCTAGCACAGAAACACATTAAAGTGCCCATATGCTTGGGCTTGTTGTAAACAAAAAATAAAAAAAAAACATAGTTTATGGTGGCAAAGATGATGTACACACTTGAAAGTTAAGAGCAAAATACACAAAGAAAGAGCCGAAGAATATAGTTAATTTGAAGACGTAATATCTAGCAACAGAAAACCAAAGGCAGAATACAATAGAGGAAAGGGAATGACAAAAAAACGTTTCAAAATCATAAAACTTCTTCCGATTGTTGTGTGCTACGTCATCGTAATGGTTCCTCATATATCCCTAGACCGGCCGTACGCTAATCTTACGGTCTGTCGTTTGATGTGCAATGGGGATAATCTGACAACTGTGTGTTTATATGTTCGGAATTGGAGTCAACAACGATGGCCTAACATCATCAAGCGCTATACATAAAAAAAATATGACGATCATCATTTTCAAGAGGACGTGAACTCGGGTATATGGTGGATAGGCTGCGGGAACAATTGAAGGCTACGTATGAAAAGTGTTCCTTGTTGCAGTTTCCTCATATTCCAAGTCCGACCTGTTGCAGGAGCTACTGAGTTAAGTGCTCTGTGCACACGGTGAGCTGTGTGTCTCATCCGTTTTGATCATGTTTCGATATTCCAATTGTTTACGATGAATGATGATATCTTATGACGGAACAGTTGGCTGTGTTCACTTTCTGCGCGGTTTCGCCTTATGTCTTTTGGCGTGTGCTGAGACTACTACGATATGGATTATAGCTACCTTTCTTTGTTTGGGAGATGAGATATTAATTCGGATGATTACGCTGGCACGGGCGGTTCAGCAATTATGGATTTTAATTCGTTTGCAGTGATACAGGGGCCTTCCATAACCAAAACTACTTCCATCCTTTCAATTTCAAAACTCCAAGACCTCTGGGACTACATTGCTAACTGTAGCCAAATTCTGCTAGACCTGAAATACTAGAAAGTCTTTTTATAGGTTGTAGACTTCGTAGTCAGATTTTCTGCATATTTCTTCAGATCCATGTGTCTATCTAGTTGTTCTCTAGTATCTTTTATGTGCTCCCTTTTTTTAGACTGCTTTTCTGGGGTAAGCTTGACATTTGATTTAGCTACTTTGTTATTTCTAATAAATATTGTATGTACTATTTTTTGCATATTGATCATTAGTTTCCAGTGTTACAGTATTTTTCTAGGCGTGTGAGGTTTTAATTTAATTGCGCTTCTGCTATCCTAAAGTTTTTGTTTGTACACCAGACGACTAGGTCATCAGCATAGACAGCTTTTTCATTGGTCAAGGTTTCGGCCAGATTATAAATATTATAACAAAAAGAGGGAGCAGCTAAGTGTTGATCCTTGTGGTAGCCCTTCTTTTACAATCTTTTTGTCTGATACAGATGCATTTAATTTGGTTTTAATTGTGTCAACTAGGAAGTATTTGATCCATTTCCGTGTGTAGCCATGTCTCTCATCATCAACTCTTCAATTGTAGGCTTGTTCAAAGACGGCTAGAGTATGTTGTTCCATCTTGAATTCACCCTAGACTTGCTGCGTTGGCCTGAAAATGTGGCTTTATGCATTACAACCCGCCCTGAATCCAGCTGGTTCATGACAACAGTTATTAGAGGGCTTTCAATAATACCAGTTCAGCCTGCTGTTAATCAAATTCACAGCTATTTTGTCTATGTACAATGTTGGGTATAGGGTTATGTAGCTTGTTAGGTCATCTGATGGTTTATTCTTCTTTAAACAATAGTACCACATATGCATTTCTCAATACGTTAAAGATCTCTCTCCGTGTCTTTTTGATCAATCTGAGTTATTTACTTGTACAAGTTACTATATAAAGCATTTATACTTTGTATTTGCAAACCTAAAGAATATGACAGAAAATCCATTTGAAATATGTTGAAAGCAAGTAATTGTTTGTTTGTTTCTTAAATTATCATCACTGCACACCGGACGAAACCATAGGTGCTCCGATTTCCCCCTCGAGAAAATCCAAGAAGAACCCTTGCCCATGTGAACGAACTCCGTAGCACGGCATGGGATCCACGGTGTGAGTTTCTGCTGACAATTTTTGTCCCGGGCAGTGGTCAAGGCTTTATTCTTTTCTATTTTAACTCCCACGGTTCTCAGAGAGATCACAGGAGGGGCAGAAAACACGGATTATTTTTCATCTTTAAAAAAAAAATTTACCACCGCTTCTGGTGGGCTTGGAACCCGCATCCTTCTTGCTCTGAGGCCGACGTTGTACCTCTAGGTTAGCCAGGTATAGAGAGAGAGAGAGAGAGAGAGAGAGAGAGAGAGAGAGCCGAAGACGGCACATAGGGCAGAACCACAATCTCAAAAACAGAAACCTTGCGTGCCAAAATGGCACATATTGCAGAGATCATTGCTCTAAAATATATGGCGCTGTTTCCATAACAATACTTTTTACAATGACAGCTTGTCGAGCCATCGATCAATCTCCTTAGTCGCCTCTTACGACATGCCTGGAAGGTCACAGTGTCACTATTCTTTGTGCAATAGTTAGTGCCCTTTAAAGGATACCAATGTCGTCTTCCGAGTGCATGCTCCAGCTTTTGTAGCTGTTAATGTGTACTGATTTGTAAAGTTGGCGAAGGTAAAGCAGTGGGGAATGGCATTACATGTTAGGAGTGCTTATTGGCGCTCATACAACACCCACTATAATGAGAAATGAACATGCAAACAAATGAAGTCATTATGTAAACCTTGCAGTCTTAGTGCTACAATAGTTAACATTTTGTTAATAGCTGTAAAGTTCTGCGCTTAAGTAGTGAACTTAGTAATGAGAATGCAGTAGGGGTTAATTTTAAGTATTTGTAGTGTGTAAGAGTAAATTTTGTAATGATGATTTATACAACTGCTCCAGTAGACTGTAGAAGTTGTACAGAGTTGGTACAAACAAACAAAAATATAATTAATATCTAACTATCTATCGTCCTTTCGAGCCGATAGGACAGAAATTCTACTCTCCTTATCTGATGATCTTTGCTATTTAGTGCCAGATCTAGCACAGTTTGGAACCGTCGGCTGTGTTTAGGAGTGCATGGTAGTCGACCTTGTCAAGTGAGTATACCAACGAGAGTTGGAGGAAGATGTGACATGAGTGGAGTGAGTATTGAGCAATTCTCGGCTGCGTTGAAACTGATTCCATGAACAGAACCTTGCACAGCGCCCAGGTCTTGACTCACGTCTCTGTTTCAAGCGAGCCCCTCAGTAAGGGTGAAGTTAATTGATGCACTTATGTTTAAATATAAGTTTGAATAATGACTAGGAAGCTTCCATTCAAAATGCAGTAAATCAAGACCAGATTGGATTCTCTCCATTAGAAAGTTGAGTCACTAAAGGCAGACGTGCTTAACTGAGGATAAGAGGAACAGCTGATCAGGCTGGCTCATTTTGCTGTGATCTTTACAAAAAGATGTTAAACCAACCGCCAACCCCCCCCCCCCTCATTACATTAGAGGTCTATCTGTATCTTGTATTAATATGTGCAGATGTAATGGTACAACTGAGTTGAATTAAATATAAATGTATATATACATAGGACCAAAATATTCGCCATTTCTCAAAATTGTCTCAACCTTAATGAAACTTGATGATGATACAGGGTTGATACAGAGAACTTCTTATGTGAAGAAAATATATGTTTCAATAAAAATGGACACTGCCTTGAGTAATATATATTGAAGAAAAAAAACATTCATTTCACCATAGCTGTTTAACTTCTCACCAGATTTTGTATCCTCCTCAATGTCTAGTTTATTGCTTCAATGTTGTTCAAGTATCTAGTTTATTGCTTCAATGTTGTTGTTCAAGTATCTAGTTTATTGCTTCAATGTTGTTGTTCAAGTGTCTAGTTTATTGCCTCAATGTTGTTCAAGTGACTAGTTTATTGCTTCAATGTTGTTGTTCAAATGTCTAGTTTATTGCTTCCATGTTGTTGTTCAAGTGTCTAGTTTATTGCCTCAATGTTGTTCAAGTGACTAGTTTATTGCTTCAATGTTGTTGTTCAAGTGTCTAGTTTATTGCTTCAATGTTGTTGTTCAAGTGTCTAGTTTATTGCTTCAATGTTGTTGTTCAAGTGTCTAGTTTATTGCTTCAATGTTGTTGTTCAAGTGTCTAGTTTATTGCTTCAATGTTGTTCAAGTATCTAGTTTATTGCTTCAATGTTGTTCAAGTATCTAGTTTATTGCTTCAATGTTGTTCAAGTGTCTAGTTTATTGCTTCAATGTTGTTAAAGCATCTAGTTTATTGCTTCAATGTTGTTCAAGTATCTAGTTTATTGCTTCAATGTTGTTCAAGTGTCTAGTTTATTGCTTCAATGTTGTTGTTCAAGTGTCTAGTTTATTGCTTCAATGTTGTTGTTCAAGTGTCTAGTTTATTGCTTCAATGTTGTTGTTCAAGTGTCTAGTTTATTGCCTCAATGTTGTTCAAGTGACTAGTTTATTGCTTCAATGTTGTTGTTCAAGTGTCTAGTTTATTGCTTCAATGTTGTTGTTCAAGTGTCTAGTTTATTGCCTCAATGTTGTTCAAGTGTCTAGTTTATTGTTTCAATGTTGTTGTTCGAGTGTCTAGTTTATTGCTTCAATGTTGTTCAAGTGTCTAGTTTATTGCTTCAATGTTGTTGTTCAAGTGTCTAGTTTATTGCCTCAATGTTGTTCAAGTGTCTAGTTTATTGCTTCAATGTTGTTCAAGTATCTAGTTTATTGCTTCAATGTTGTTCAAGTATCTAGTTTATTGCTTCAATGTTGTTCAAGTGTCTAGTTTATTGCTTCAATGTTGTTGTTCAAGTGTCTAGTTTATTGCCTCAATGTTGTTCAAGTGTCTAGTTTATTGCTTCAATGTTGTTGTTCAAGTGTCTAGTTTATTGCCTCAATGTTGTTCAAGTGTCTAGTTTATTGCCTCAATGTTGTTCAAGTGTCTAGTTTATTGCTTCAATGTTGTTGTTCAAGTGTCTAGTTTATTGCTTCAATGTTGTTCAAGTGTCTAGTTTATTGCTTCAATGTTGTTCAAGTGTCTAGTTTATTGCTTCAATGTTGTTAAAGCATCTAGTTTATTGCTTCAATGTTATTCAAGTATCTAGTTTATTGCTTCAATGTTGTTCAAGTATCTAGTTTATTGCTTCAATGTTGTTCAAGTGTCTAGTTTATTGCTTCAATGTTGTTGTTCAAGTGTCTAGTTTATTGCTTCAATGTTGTTGTTCAAGTGTCTAGTTTATTGCTTCAATGTTGTTGTTCAAGTGTCTAGTTTATTGCCTCAATGTTGTTCAAGTGTCTAGTTTATTGCTTCAATGTTGTTGTTCAAGTGTCTAGTTTATTGCTTCAATGTTGTTCAAGTGTCTAGTTTATTGCTTCAATGTTGTTCAAGTGTCTAGTTTATTGCTTCAATGTTGTTCAAGTATCTAGTTTATTGCTTCAATGTTGTTCAAGCATCTAGTTTATTGCTTCAATGTTGTTCAAGTATCTAGTTTATTGCTTCAATGTTGTTCAAGTATCTAGTTTATTGCTTCAATGTTGTTCAAGTGTCTAGTTTATTGCTTCAATGTTGTTCAAGCATCTAGTTTATTGCTTCAATGTTGTTGTTCAAGTATCTAGTTTATTGCTTCAATGTTGTTGTTCAAGTGTCTAGTTTATTGCTTCAATGTTGTTCAAGTGTCTAATTTCTTGCCACAATGTTGTTCAAGTATCTAGTTTATTGCTTCAATGTTGTTGTTCAAGTATCTAGTTTATTGCTTCAATGTTGTTGTTCAAGTATCTAGTTTATTGCTTCAATGTTGTTGTTCAAGTATCTAGTTTATTGCTTCAATGTTGTTGTTCAAGTATCTAGTTTATTGCTTCAATGTTGTTGTTCAAGTGTCTAGTTTATTGCTTCAATGTTGTTGTTCAAGTGTCTAGTTTATTGCTTCAATGTTGTTGTTCAAGTGTCTAGTTTATTGCTTCAATGTTGTTCAAGTGTCTAATTTCTTGCCACAATGTTGTTCAAGTATCTAGTTTATTGCTTCAATGTTGTTGTTCAAGTATCTAGTTTATTGCTTCAATGTTGTTAAAGCATCTAGTTTATTGATTCAATGTTGTTCAAGTATCTAGTTTATTGCTTCAATGTTGTTCAAGTGTCTAGTTTATTGCTTCAATGTTGTTGTTCAAGTGTCTAGTTTATTGCTTCAATGTTGTTGTTCAAGTATCTAGTTTATTGCTTCAATGTTGTTGTTCAAGTATCTAGTTTATTGCTTCAATGTTGTTGTTCAAGTGTCTAGTTTATTGCTTCAATGTTGTTCAAGTGTCTAATTTCTTGCCACAATGTTGTTCAAGTATCTAGTTTATTGCTTCAATGTTGTTGTTCAAGTATCTAGTTTATTGCTTCAATGTTGTTGTTCAAGTATCTAGTTTATTGCTTCAATGTTGTTGTTCAAGTATCTAGTTTATTGCTTCAATGTTGTTGTTCAAGTATCTAGTTTATTGCTTCAATGTTGTTGTTCAAGTGTCTAGTTTATTGCTTCAATGTTGTTGTTCAAGTGTCTAGTTTATTGCTTCAATGTTGTTGTTCAAGTGTCTAGTTTATTGCTTCAATGTTGTTCAAGTGTCTAATTTCTTGCCACAATGTTGTTCAAGTATCTAGTTTATTGCTTCAATGTTGTTGTTCAAGTATCTAGTTTATTGCTTCAATGTTGTTGTTCAAGTATCTAGTTTATTGCTTCAATGTTGTTGTTCAAGTGTCTAGTTTATTGCTTCAATGTTGTTGTTCAAGTGTCTAGTTTATTGCTTCAATGTTGTTGCTCAAGTGTCTAGTTTATTGCTTCAATGTTGTTCAAGTGTCTAGTTTATTGCCTCAATGTTGTTCAAGTGACTAGTTTATTGCTTCAATGTTGTTGTTCAAGTGTCTAGTTTATTGCTTCAATGTTGTTGTTCAAGTGTCTAGTTTATTTCCTCAATGTTGTTCAAGTGACTAGTTTATTGCTTCAATGTTGTTGTTCAAGTGTCTAGTTTATTGCTTCAATGTTGTTGTTCAAGTGTCTAGTTTATTGCTTCAATGTTGTTGTTCAAGTGTCTAGTTTATTGCTTCAATGTTGTTGTTCAAGTGTCTAGTTTATTGCTTCAATGTTGTTCAAGTATCTAGTTTATTGCTTCAATGTTGTTCAAGTATCTAGTTTATTGCTTCAATGTTGTTCAAGTGTCTAGTTTATTGCTTCAATGTTGTTAAAGCATCTAGTTTATTGCTTCAATGTTGTTCAAGTATCTAGTTTATTGCTTCAATGTTGTTCACGTGTCTAGTTTATTGCTTCAATGTTGTTGTTCAAGTGTCTAGTTTATTGCTTCAATGTTGTTGTTCAAGTGTCTAGTTTATTGCTTCAATGTTGTTGTTCAAGTGTCTAGTTTATTGCCTCAATGTTGTTCAAGTGTCTAGTTTATTGCTTCAATGTTGTTGTTCAAGTGTCTAGTTTATTGCTTCAATGTTGTTCAAGTGTCTAGTTTATTGCTTCAATGTTGTTGTTCAAGTGTCTAGTTTATTGCTTCAATGTTGTTGTTCAAGTGTCTAGTTTATTGCTTCAATGTTGTTCAAGTGTCTAGTTTATTGCTTCAATGTTGTTGTTCAAGTGTCTAGTTTATTGCCTCAATGTTGTTCAAGTGTCTAGTTTATTGCTTCAATGTTGTTGTTCAAGTGTCTAGTTTATTGCTTCAATGTTGTTCAAGTGTCTAGTTTATTGCTTCAATGTTGTTGTTCAAGTGTCTAGTTTATTGCCTCAATGTTGTTCAAGTGTCTAGTTTATTGCTTCAATGTTGTTCAAGTATCTAGTTTATTGCTTCAATGTTGTTCAAGTGTCTAGTTTATTGCTTCAATGTTGTTCAAGTGTCTAGTTTATTGCTTCAATGTTGTTCAAGTATCTAGTTTATTGCTTCAATGTTGTTCAAGTATCTAGTTTATTGCTTCAATGTTGTTCAAGTGTCTAGTTTATTGCTTCAATGTTGTTGTTCAAGTGTCTAGTTTATTGCCTCAATGTTGTTCAAGTGTCTAGTTTATTGCTTCAATGTTGTTGTTCAAGTGTCTAGTTTATTGCTTCAATGTTGTTCAAGTGTCTAGTTTATTGCTTCAATGTTGTTGTTCAAGTGTCTAGTTTATTGCTTCAATGTTGTTGTTCAAGTGTCTAGTTTATTGCTTCAATGTTGTTCAAGTGTCTAGTTTATTGCTTCAATGTTGTTGTTCAAGTGTCTAGTTTATTGCCTCAATGTTGTTCAAGTGTCTAGTTTATTGCTTCAATGTTGTTATTCAAGTGTCTAGTTTATTGCTTCAATGTTGTTCAAGTGTCTAGTTTATTGCTTCAATGTTGTTCAAGTGTCTAGTTTATTGCTTTAATGTTGTTCAAGTGTCTAGTTTATTGCTTCAATGTTGTTCAAGTATCTAGTTTATTGCTTCAATGTTGTTCAAGTATCTAGTTTATTGCTTCAATGTTGTTCAAGTGTCTAGTTTATTGCTTCAATGTTGTTGTTCAAGTGTCTAGTTTATTGCTTCAATGTTGTTGTTCAAGTGTCTAGTTTATTGCTTCAATGTTGTTGTTCAAGTGTCTAGTTTATTGCCTCAATGTTGTTCAAGTGTCTAGTTTATTGCTTCAATGTTGTTGTTCAAGTGTCTAGTTTATTGCTTCAATGTTGTTCAAGTATCTAGTTTATTGCTTCAATGTTGTTCAAGCATCTAGTTTATTGCTTCAATGTTGTTCAAGTATCTAGTTTATTGCTTCAATGTTGTTCAAGTATCTAGTTTATTGCTTCAATGTTGTTCAAGTGTCTAGTTTATTGCTTCAATGTTGTTCAAGCATCTAGTTTATTGCTTCAATGTTGTTGTTCAAGTATCTAGTTTATTGCTTCAATGTTGTTGTTCAAGTGTCTAGTTTATTGCTTCAATGTTGTTCAAGTGTCTAATTTCTTGCCACAATGTTGTTCAAGTATCTAGTTTATTGCTTCAATGTTGTTGTTCAAGTATCTAGTTTATTGCTTCAATGTTGTTGTTCAAGTATCTAGTTTATTGCTTCAATGTTGTTGTTCAAGTATCTAGTTTATTGCTTCAATGTTGTTGTTCAAGTATCTAGTTTATTGCTTCAATGTTGTTGTTCAAGTGTCTAGTTTATTGCTTCAATGTTGTTGTTCAAGTGTCTAGTTTATTGCTTCAATGTTGTTGTTCAAGTGTCTAGTTTATTGCTTCAATGTTGTTGAAGTGTCTAATTTCTTGCCACAATGTTGTTCAAGTATCTAGTTTATTGCTTCAATGTTGTTGTTCAAGTATCTAGTTTATTGCTTCAATGTTGTTAAAGCATCTAGTTTATTGCTTCAATGTTGTTCAAGTATCTAGTTTATTGCTTCAATGTTGTTCAAGTGTCTAGTTTATTGCTTCAATGTTGTTGTTCAAGTGTCTAGTTTATTGCTTCAATGTTGTTGTTCAAGTGTATAGTTTATTGCTTCAATGTTGTTGTTCAAGTATCTAGTTTATTGCTTCAATGTTGTTGTTCAAGTATCTAGTTTATTGCTTCAATGTTGTTGTTCAAGTGTCTAGTTTATTGCTTCAATGTTGTTCAAGTATCTAATTTCTTGCCACAATGTTGTTCAAGTATCTAGTTTATTGCTTCAATGTTGTTGTTCAAGTATCTAGTTTATTGCTTCAATGTTGTTGTTCAAGTATCTAGTTTATTGCTTCAATGTTGTTGTTCAAGTATCTAGTTTATTGCTTCAATGTTGTTGTTCAAGTATCTAGTTTATTGCTTCAATGTTGTTGTTCAAGTGTCTAGTTTATTGCTTCAATGTTGTTGTTCAAGTGTCTAGTTTATTGCTTCAATGTTGTTGTTCAAGTGTCTAGTTTATTGCTTCAATGTTGTTCAAGTGTCTAATTTCTTGCCACAATGTTGTTCAAGTATCTAGTTTATTGCTTCAATGTTGTTGTTCAAGTATCTAGTTTATTGCTCCAATGTTGTTGTTCAAGTGTCTAGTTTATTGCTTCAATGTTGTTGTTCAAGTGTCTAGTTTATTGCTTCAATGTTGTTGTTCAAGTGTCTAGTTTATTGCTTCAATGTTGTTGTTCAAGTGTCTAGTTTATTGCTTCAATGTTGTTCAAGTGTCTAGTTTATTGCTTCAATGTTGTTGTTCAAGTGTCTAGTTTATTGCTTCAATGTTGTTGTTCAAGTATCTAGTTTATTGCTTCAATGTTGTTGTTCAAGTATCTAGTTTATTGCTTCAATGTTGTTGTTCAAGTATCTAGTTTATTGCTTCAATGTTGTTGTTCAAGTATCTAGTTTATTGCTTCAATGTTGTTGTTCAAGTATCTAGTTTATTGCTTCAATATTGTATTTCAAGTGTCTAGTTTATTGCTTCAATGTTGTTGTTCAAGTATCTAGTTTATTGCTTCAATGTTGTTGTTCAAGTATCTAATTTCTTGCCATAATGTTGTTGTTCAAGTATCTAGTTTATTGCTTCAATGTTGTTGTTCAAGTATCTAATTTCTTGCCACAATGTTGTTGTTCAAGTGTCTAATTTCTTGCCACAATGTTGTTGTTCAAGTATCTAGTTTATTGCTTCAATGTTGTTCAAGTATCTAGTTTATTGCTTCAATGTTGTTCAAGTGTCTAGTTTATTGCTTCAATGTTGTTCAAGCATCTAGTTTATTGCTTCAATGTTGTTGTTCAAGTATCTAGTTTATTGCTTCAATGTTGTTGTTCAAGTGTCTAGTTTATTGCTTCAATGTTGTTCAAGTGTCTAATTTCTTGCCACAATGTTGTTCAAGTATCTAGTTTATTGCTTCAATGTTGTTGTTCAAGTATCTAGTTTATTGCTTCAATGTTGTTGTTCAAGTATCTAGTTTATTGCTTCAATGTTGTTGTTCAAGTATCTAGTTTATTGCTTCAATGTTGTTGTTCAAGTATCTAGTTTATTGCTTCAATGTTGTTGTTCAAGTGTCTAGTTTATTGCTTCAATGTTGTTGTTCAAGTATCTAGTTTATTGCTTCAATGTTGTTGTTCAAGTACCTAATTTCTTGCCACAATGTTGTTGTTCAAGTCTCTAATTTCTTGCCACAATGTTGTTGTTCAAGTATCTAGTTTATTGCTTCAATGTTGTTGTTCAAGTGTCTAATTTCTTGCCACAATGTTGTTCAAGTGTCTAATTTCTTGCCACAATGTTGTTCAAGTATCTAGTTTATTGCTTCAATGTTGTTGTTCAAGTATCTAGTTTATTGCTTCAATGTTGTTGTTCAAGTGTCTAGTTTATTGCTTCAATGTTGTTGTTCAAGTGTCTAGTTTATTGCTTCAATGTTGTTGTTCAAGTGTCTAGTTTATTGCTTCAATGTTGTTCAAGTATCTAGTTTATTGCTTCAATGTTGTTCAAGTATCTAGTTTATTGCTTCAATGTTGTTCAAGTGTCTAGTTTATTGCTTCAATGTTGTTAAAGCATCTAGTTTATTGCTTCAATGTTGTTCAAGTATCTAGTTTATTGCTTCAATGTTGTTCAAGTGTCTAGTTAATTGCTTCAATGTTGTTGTTCAAGTGTCTAGTTTATTGCTTCAATGTTGTTGTTCAAGTGTCTAGTTTATTGCTTCAATGTTGTTGTTCAAGTGTCTAGTTTATTGCCTCAATGTTGTTCAAGTGTCTAGTTTATTGCTTCAATGTTGTTGTTCAAGTGTCTAGTTTATTGCTTCAATGTTGTTCAAGTGTCTAGTTTATTGCTTCAATGTTGTTGTTCAAGTGTCTAGTTTATTGCTTCAATGTTGTTGTTCAAGTGTCTAGTTTATTGCTTCAATGTTGTTCAAGTGTCTAGTTTATTGCTTCAATGTTGTTGTTCAAGTGTCTAGTTTATTGCCTCTATGTTGTTCAAGTGTCTAGTTTATTGCTTCAATGTTGTTGTTCAAGTGTCTAGTTTATTGCTTCAATGTTGTTCAAGTGTCTAGTTTATTGCTTCAATGTTGTTGTTCAAGTCTCTAGTTTATTGCCTCAATGTTGTTCAAGTGTCTAGTTTATTGCTTCAATGTTGTTCAAGTATCTAGTTTATTGCTTCAATGTTGTTCAAGTATCTAGTTTATTGCTTCAATGTTGTTCAAGTGTCTAGTTTATTGCTTCAATGTTGTTGTTCAAGTGTCTAGTTTATTGCCTCAATGTTGTTCAAGTGTCTAGTTTATTGCTTCAATGTTGTTGTTCAAGTGTCTAGTTTATTGCTTCAATGTTGTTCAAGTGTCTAGTTTATTGCTTCAATGTTGTTGTTCAAGTGTCTAGTTTATTTCTTCAATGTTGTTGTTCAAGTGTCTAGTTTATTGCTTCAATGTTGTTCAAGTGTCTAGTTTATTGCTTCAATGTTGTTGTTCAAGTGTCTAGTTTATTGCCTCAATGTTGTTCAAGTGTCTAGTTTATTGCTTCAATGTTGTTCAAGTGTCTAGTTTATTGCTTCAATGTTGTTCAAGTGTCTAGTTTATTGCTTCAATGTTGTTAAAGCATCTAGTTTATTGCTTCAATGTTGTTCAAGTATCTAGTTTATTGCTTCAATGTTGTTCAAGTATCTAGTTTATTGCTTCAATGTTGTTCAAGTGTCTAGTTTATTGCTTCAATGTTGTTGTTCAAGTGTCTAGTTTATTGCTTCAATGTTGTTGTTCAAGTGTCTAGTTTATTGCATCAATGTTGTTGTTCAAGTGTCTAGTTTATTGCCTCAATGTTGTTCAAGTGTCTAGTTTATTGCTTCAATGTTGTTGTTCAAGTGTCTAGTTTATTGCTTCAATGTTGTTCAAGTGTCTAGTTTATTGCTTCAATGTTGTTCAAGTGTCTAGTTTATTGCTTCAATGTTGTTCAAGTATCTAGTTTATTGCTTCAATGTTGTTCAAGCATCTAGTTTATTGCTTCAATGTTGTTCAAGTATCTAGTTTATTGCTTCAATGTTGTTCAAGTATCTAGTTTATTGCTTCAATGTTGTTCAAGTGTCTAGTTTATTGCTTCAATGATGTTCAAGCATCTAGTTTATTGCTTCAATGTTGTTCAAGTATCTAGTTTATTGCTTCAATGTTGTTCAAGTATCTAGTTTATTGCTTCAATGTTGTTAAAGCATCTAGTTTATTGCTTCAATGTTGTTCAAGTATCTTGTTTATTGCTTCAATGTTGTTCAAGTGTCTAGTTTATTGCTTCAATGTTGTTGTTCAAGTGTCTAGTTTATTGCTTCAATGTTGTTGTTCAAGTATCTAGTTTATTGCTTCAATGTTGTTGTTCAAGTATCTAGTTTATTGCTTCAATGTTGTTGTTCAAGTATCTAGTTTATTGCTTCAATGTTGTTGTTCAAGTATCTAGTTTATTGCTTCAATGTTGTTGTTCAAGTATCTAGTTTATTGCTTCAATGTTGTTGTTCAAGTGTCTAGTTTATTGCTTCAATGTTGTTGTTCAAGTATCTAGTTTATTGCTTCAATGTTGTTGTTCAAGTATCTAATTTCTTGCCACAATGTTGTTGTTCAAGTATCTAGTTTATTGCTTCAATGTTGTTGTTCAAGTATCTAATTTCTTGCCACAATGTTGTTGTTCAAGTGTCTAATTTCTTGCCACAATGTTGTTGTTCAAGTATCTAGTTTATTGCTTCAATGTTGTTGTTCAAGTATCTAGTTTATTGCTTCAATGTTGTTGTTCAAGTATCTAGTTTATTGCTTCAATGTTGTTGTTCAAGTATCTAATTTCTTGCCACAATGTTGTTCAAGTGTCTAATTTCTTGCCACAATGTTGTTCAAGTATCTAGTTTATTGCTTCAATGTTGTTGTTCAAGTATCTAGTTTATTGCTTCAATGTTGTTGTTCAAGTATCTAGTTTATTGCTTCAATGTTGTTGTTCAAGTATCTAGTTTATTGCTTCAATGTTGTTGTTCAAGTATCTAGTTTATTGCTTCAATGTTGTTGTTCAAGTATCTAATTTCTTGCCACAATGTTGTTGTTCAAGTATCTAGTTTATTGCTTCAATGTTGTTGTTCAAGTACCTAATTTCTTGCCACAATGTTGTTGTTCAAGTGTCTAATTTCTTGCCACAATGTTGTTGTTCAAGTGTCTAGTTTATTGCTTCAATGTTGTTGTTCAAGTGTCTAATTTCTTGCCACAATGTTGTTCAAGTGTCTAATTTCTTGCCACAATGTTGTTCAAGTATCTAGTTTATTGCTTCAATGTTGTTGTTCAAGTATCTAGTTTATTGCTTCAATGTTGTTGTTCAAGTGTCTAGTTTATTGCTTCAATGTTGTTGTTCAAGTGTCTAGTTTATTGCTTCAATGTTGTTGTTCAAGTGTCTAGTTTATTGCTTCAATGTTGTTCAAGTATCTAGTTTATTGCTTCAATGTTGTTCAAGTATCTAGTTTATTGCTTCAATGTTGTTCAAGTGTCTAGTTTATTGCTTCAATGTTGTTAAAGCATCTAGTTTATTGCTTCAATGTTGTTCAAGTATCTAGTTTATTGCTTCAATGTTGTTCAAGTGTCTAGTTTATTGCTTCAATGTTGTTGTTCAAGTGTCTAGTTTATTGCTTCAATGTTGTTGTTCAAGTGTCTAGTTTATTGCTTCAATGTTGTTGTTCAAGTGTCTAGTTTATTGCTTCAATGTTGTTGTTCAAGTGTCTAGTTTATTGCTTCAATGTTGTTGTTCAAGTGTCTAGTTTATTGCTTCAATGTTGTTGTTCAAGTGTCTAGTTTATTGCTTCAATGTTGTTGTTCAAGTGTCTAGTTTATTGCTTCAATGTTGTTCAAGTGTCTAGTTTATTGCTTCAATGTTGTTGTTCAAGTGTCTAGTTTATTGCCTCAATGTTGTTCAAGTGTCTAGTTTATTGCTTCAATGTTGTTGTTCAAGTGTCTAGTTTATTGCTTCAATGTTATTCAAGTGTCTAGTTTATTGCTTCAATGTTGTTGTTCAAGTGTCTAGTTTATTGCCTCAATGTTGTTCAAGTGTCTAGTTTATTGCTTCAATGTTGTTCAAGTATCTAGTTTATTGCTTCAATGTTGTTCAAGTATCTAGTTTATTGCTTCAATGTTGTTCAAGTGTCTAGTTTATTGCTTCAATGTTGTTGTTCAAGTGTCTAGTTTATTGCCACAATGTTGTTCAAGTGTCTAGTTTATTGCTTCAATGTTGTTGTTCAAGTGTCTAGTTTATTGCTTCAATGTTGTTCAAGTGTCTAGTTTATTGCTTCAATGTTGTTGTTCAAGTGTCTAGTTTATTGCTTCAATGTTGTTGTTCAAGTGTCTAGTTTATTGCTTCAATGTTGTTCAAGTGTCTAGTTTATTGCTTCAATGTTGTTGTTCAAGTGTCTAGTTTATTGCCTCAATGTTGTTCAAGTGTCTAGTTTATTGCTTCAATGTTGTTCAAGTGTCTAGTTTATTGCTTCAATGTTGTTCAAGTGTCTAGTTTATTGCTTCAATGTTGTTAAAGCATCTAGTTTATTGCTTCAATGCTGTTCAAGTATCTAGTTTATTGCTTCAATGTTGTTCAAGTATCTAGTTTATTGCTTCAATGTTGTTCAAGTGTCTAGTTTATTGCTTCAATGTTGTTGTTCAAGTGTATAGTTTATTGCTTCAATGTTGTTGTTCAAGTGTCTAGTTTATTGCTTCAATGTTGTTGTTCAAGTGTCTAGTTTTTTGCCTCAATGTTGTTCAAGTGTCTAGTTTATTGCTTCAATGTTGTTGTTCAAGTGTCTAGTTTATTGCTTCAATGTTGTTCAAGTGTCTAGTTTATTGCTTCAATGTTGTTCAAGTGTCTAGTTTATTGCTTCAATGTTGTTCAAGTATCTAGTTTATTGCTTCAATGTTGTTCAAGCATCTAGTTTATTGCTTCAATGTTGTTCAAGTATCTAGTTTATTGCTTCAATGTTGTTCAAGTGTCTAGTTAATTGCTTCAATGTTGTTGTTCAAGTGTCTAGTTTATTGCTTCAATGTTGTTGTTCAAGTGTCTAGTTTATTGCTTCAATGTTGTTGTTCAAGTGTCTAGTTTATTGCCTCAATGTTGTTCAAGTGTCTAGTTTATTGCTTCAATGTTGTTGTTCAAGTGTCTAGTTTATTGCTTCAATGTTGTTCAAGTGTCTAGTTTATTGCTTCAATGTTGTTGTTCAAGTGTCTAGTTTATTGCTTCAATGTTGTTGTTCAAGTGTCTAGTTTATTGCTTCAATGTTGTTCAAGTGTCTAGTTTATTGCTTCAATGTTGTTGTTCAAGTATCTAGTTTATTGCCTCAATGTTGTTCAAGTGTCTAGTTTATTGCTTCAATGTTGTTGTTCAAGTGTCTAGTTTATTGCTTCAATGTTGTTCAAGTGTCTAGTTTATTGCTTCAATGTTGTTGTTCAAGTGTCTAGTTTATTGCCTCAATGTTGTTCAAGTGTCTAGTTTATTGCTTCAATGTTGTTCAAGTATCTAGTTTATTGCTTCAATGTTGTTCAAGTATCTAGTTTATTGCTTCAATGTTGTTCAAGTGTCTAATTTATTGCTTCAATGTTGTTGTTCAAGTGTCTAGTTTATTGCCTCAATGTTGTTCAAGTGTCTAGTTTATTGCTTCAATGTTGTTGTTCAAGTGTCTAGTTTATTGCTTCAATGTTGTTGTTCAAGTACCTAATTTCTTGCCACAATGTTGTTGTTCAAGTGTCTAATTTCTTGCCACAATGTTGTTGTTCAAGTGTCTAGTTTATTGCTTCAATGTTGTTGTTCAAGTGTCTAATTTCTTGCCACAATGTTGTTCAAGTGTCTAATTTCTTGCCACAATGTTGTTCAAGTATCTAGTTTATTGCTTCAATGTTGTTGTTCAAGTATCTAGTTTATTGCTTCAATGTTGTTGTTCAAGTGTCTAGTTTATTGCTTCAATGTTGTTGTTCAAGTGTCTAGTTTATTGCTTCAATGTTGTTGTTCAAGTGTCTAGTTTATTGCTTCAATGTTGTTCAAGTATCTAGTTTATTGCTTCAATGTTGTTCAAGTATCTAGTTTATTGCTTCAATGTTGTTCAAGTGTCTAGTTTATTGCTTCAATGTTGTTAAAGCATCTAGTTTATTGCTTCAATGTTGTTCAAGTATCTAGTTTATTGCTTCAATGTTGTTCAAGTGTCTAGTTTATTGCTTCAATGTTGTTGTTCAAGTTTCTAGTTTATTGCTTCAATGTTGTTGTTCAAGTGTCTAGTTTATTGCTTCAATGTTGTTGTTCAAGTGTCTAGTTTATTGCTTCAATGTTGTAGTTCAAGTGTCTAGTTTATTGCTTCAATGTTGTTGTTCAAGTGTCTAGTTTATTGCTTCAATAATGTTGTTCAAGTGTCTAGTTTATTTCTTCAATGTTGTTGTTCAAGTGTCTAGTTTATTGCTTCAATGTTGTTGTTCAAGTGTCTAGTTTATTGCTTCAATGTTGTTCAAGTGTCTAGTTTATTGCTTCAATGTTGTTGTTCAAGTGTCTAGTTTATTGCCTCAATGTTGTTCAAGTGTCTAGTTTATTGCTTCAATGTTGTTGTTCAAGTGTCTAGTTTATTGCCTCAATGTTGTTCAAGTGTCTAGTTTATTGCTTCAATGTTGTTGTTCAAGTGTCTAGTTTATTGCTTCAATGTTGTTGTTCAAGTGTCTAGTTTATTGCCTCAATGTTGTTCAATTGTCTAGTTTATTGCTTCAATGTTGTTCAAGTATCTAGTTTATTGCTTCAATGTTGTTCAAGTATCTAGTTTATTGCTTCAATGTTGTTCAAGTGTCTAGTTTATTGCTTCAATGTTGTTGTTCAAGTGTCTAGTTTATTGCCACAATGTTGTTCAAGTGTCTAGTTTATTGCTTCAATGTTGTTGTTCAAGTGTCTAGTTTATTGCTTCAATGTTGTTCAAGTGTCTAGTTTATTGCTTCAATGTTGTTGTTCAAGTGTCTAGTTTATTGCTTCAATGTTGTTGTTCAAGTGTCTAGTTTATTGCTTCAATGTTGTTCAAGTGTCCAGTTTATTGCTTCAATGTTGTTGTTCAAGTGTCTAGTTTATTGCCTCAATGTTGTTCAAGTGTCTAGTTTATTGCTTCAATGTTGTTCAAGTGTCTAGTTTATTGCTTCAATGTTGTTCAAGTGTCTAGTTTATTGCTTCAATGTTGTTAAAGCATCTAGTTTATTGCTTCAATGTTGTTCAAGTATCTAGTTTATTGCTTCAATGTTGTTCAAGTATCTAGTTTATTGCTTCAATGTTGTTCAAGTGTCTAGTTTATTGCTTCAATGTTGTTGTTCAAGTGTATAGTTTATTGCTTCAATGTTGTTGTTCAAGTGTCTAGTTTATTGCTTCAATGTTGTTGTTCAAGTGTCTAGTTTATTGCTTCAATGTTGTTCAAGTGTCTAGTTTATTGCTTCAATGTTGTTCAAGTGTCTAGTTTATTTCTTCAATGTTGTTGTTCAAGTGTATAGTTTATTGCTTCAATGTTGTTGTTCAAGTGTCTAGTTTATTGCTTCAATGTTGTTGTTCAAGTATCTAGTTTATTGCTTCAATGTTGTTGTTCAAGTGTCTAGTTTATTGCTTCAATGTTGTTGTTCAAGTGTCTAGTTTATTGCTTCAATGTTGTTGTTCAAGTGTCTAGTTTATTGCTTCAATGTTGTTCAAGTATCTAGTTTATTGCTTCAATGTTGTTCAAGTATCTAGTTTATTGCTTCAATGTTGTTCAAGTGTCTAGTTTATTGCTTCAATGTTGTTAAAGCATCTAGTTTATTGCTTCAATGTTGTTCAAGTATCTAGTTTATTGCTTCAATGTTGTTCAAGTGTCTAGTTTATTGCTTCAATGTTGTTGTTCAAGTTTCTAGTTTATTGCTTCAATGTTGTTGTTCAAGTGTCTAGTTTATTGCTTCAATGTTGTTGTTCAAGTGTCTAGTTTATTGCTTCAATGTTGTAGTTCAAGTGTCTAGTTTATTGCTTCAATGTTGTTGTTCAAGTGTCTAGTTTATTGCTTCAATAATGTTGTTCAAGTGTCTAGTTTATTGCTTCAATGTTGTTGTTCAAGTGTCTAGTTTATTGCTTCAATGTTGTTGTTCAAGTGTCTAGTTTATTGCTTCAATGTTGTTCAAGTGTCTAGTTTATTGCTTCAATGTTGTTGTTCAAGTGTCTAGTTTATTGCCTCAATGTTGTTCAAGTGTCTAGTTTATTGCTTCAATGTTGTTGTTCAAGTGTCTAGTTTATTGCCTCAATGTTGTTCAAGTGTCTAGTTTATTGCTTCAATGTTGTTGTTCAAGTGTCTAGTTTATTGCTTCAATGTTGTTGTTCAAGTGTCTAGTTTATTGCCTCAATGTTGTTCAAGTGTCTAGTTTATTGCTTCAATGTTGTTCAAGTATCTAGTTTATTGCTTCAATGTTGTTCAAGTATCTAGTTTATTGCTTCAATGTTGTTCAAGTGTCTAGTTTATTGCTTCAATGTTGTTGTTCAAGTGTCTAGTTTATTGCCACAATGTTGTTCAAGTGTCTAGTTTATTGCTTCAATGTTGTTGTTCAAGTGTCTAGTTTATTGCTTCAATGTTGTTCAAGTGTCTAGTTTATTGCTTCAATGTTGTTGTTCAAGTGTCTAGTTTATTGCTTCAATGTTGTTGTTCAAGTGTCTAGTTTATTGCTTCAATGTTGTTCAAGTGTCCAGTTTATTGCTTCAATGTTGTTGTTCAAGTGTCTAGTTTATTGCCTCAATGTTGTTCAAGTGTCTAGTTTATTGCTTCAATGTTGTTCAAGTGTCTAGTTTATTGCTTCAATGTTGTTCAAGTGTCTAGTTTATTGCTTCAATGTTGTTAAAGCATCTAGTTTATTGCTTCAATGTTGTTCAAGTATCTAGTTTATTGCTTCAATGTTGTTCAAGTATCTAGTTTATTGCTTCAATGTTGTTCAAGTGTCTAGTTTATTGCTTCAATGTTGTTGTTCAAGTGTATAGTTTATTGCTTCAATGTTGTTGTTCAAGTGTCTAGTTTATTGCTTCAATGTTGTTGTTCAAGTGTCTAGTTTTTTGCCTCAATGTTGTTCCAGTGTCTAGTTTATTGCTTCAATGTTGTTGTTCAAGTGTCTAGTTTATTGCTTCAATGTTGTTCAAGTGTCTAGTTTATTGCTTCAATGTTGTTCAAGTGTCTAGTTTATTGCTTCAATGTTGTTGTTCAAGTGTATAGTTTATTGCTTCAATGTTGTTGTTCAAGTGTCTAGTTTATTGCTTCAATGTTGTTGTTCAAGTGTCTAGTTTTTTGCCTCAATGTTGTTCCAGTGTCTAGTTTATTGCTTCAATGTTGTTGTTCAAGTGTCTAGTTTATTGCCTCAATGTTGTTCAAGTGTCTAGTTTATTGCTTCAATGTTGTTGTTCAAGTGTCTAGTTTATTGCTTCAATGTTGTTCAAGTGTCTAGTTTATTGCTTCAATGTTGTTGTTCAAGTGTCTAGTTTATTGCTTCAATGTTGTTGTTCAAGTGTCTAGTTTATTGCTTCAATGTTGTTCAAGTGTCTAGTTTATTGCTTCAATGTTGTTCAAGTATCTAGTTTATTGCTTCAATGTTGTTCAAGTATCTAGTTTATTGCTTCAATGTTGTTCAAGTGTCTAGTTTATTGCTTCAATGTTGTTGTTCAAGTGTCTAGTTTATTGCCTCAATGTTGTTCAAGTGTCTAGTTTATTGCTTCAATGTTGTTGTTCAAGTGTCTAGTTTATTGCTTCAATGTTGTTCAAGTGTCTAGTTTATTGCTTCAATGTTGTTGTTCAAGTGTCTAGTTTATTGCTTCAATGTTGTTGTTCAAGTGTCTAGTTTATTGCTTCAATGTTGTTGTTCAAGTGTCTAGTTTATTGCCTCAATGTTGTTCAAGTGTCTAGTTTATTGCTTCAATGTTGTTCAAGTGTCTAGTTTATTGCTTCAATGTTGTTCAAGTGTCTAGTTTATTGCTTCAATGTTGTTAAAGCATCTAGTTTATTGCTTCAATGTTGTTCAAGTATCTAGTTTATTGCTTCAATGTTGTTCAAGTATCTAGTTTATTGCTTCAATGTTGTTCAAGTGTCTAGTTTATTGCTTCAATGTTGTTGTTCAAGTGTCTAGTTTATTGCTTCAATGTTGTTGTTCAAGTGTCTAGTTTATTGCTTCAATGTTGTTGTTCAAGTGTCTAGTTTATTGCCTCAATGTTGTTCAAGTGTCTAGTTTATTGCTTCAATGTTGTTCAAGTGTCTAGTTTATTGCTTCAATGTTGTTCAAGTGTCTAGTTTATTGCTTCAATGTTGTTCAAGTGTCTAGTTTAATGCTTCAATGTTGTTCAAGTATCTAGTTTATTGCTTCAATGTTGTTCAAGCATCTAGTTTATTGCTTCAATGTTGTTCAAGTATCTAGTTTATTGCTTCAATGTTGTTCAAGTATCTAGTTTATTGCTTCAATGTTGTTCAAGTGTCTAGTTTATTGCTTCAATGTTGTTCAAGCATCTAGTTTATTGCTTCAATGTTGTTCAAGTATCTAGTTTATTGCTTCAATGTTGTTCAAGTATCTAGTTTATTGCTTCAATGTTGTTAAAGCATCTAGTTTATTGCTTCAATGTTGTTCAAGTATCTAGTTTATTGCTTCAATGTTGTTCAAGTGTCTAGTTTATTGCTTCAATGTTGTTGTTCAAGTGTCTAGTTTATTGCTTCAATGTTGTTGTTCAACTATCTAGTTTATTGCTTCAATGTTGTTGTTCAAGTATCTAGTTTATTGCTTCAATGTTGTTGTTCAAGTATCTAGTTTATTGCTTCAATGTTGTTGTTCAAGTATCTAGTTTATTGCTTCAATGTTGTTGTTTAAGTATCTAGTTTATTGCTTCAATGTTGTTGTTCAAGTGTCTAGTTTATTGCTTCAATGTTGTTGTTCAAGTATCTAGTTTATTGCTTCAATGTTGTTGTTCAAGTATCTAATTTCTTGCCACAATGTTGTTGTTCAAGTATCTAGTTTATTGCTTCAATGTTGTTGTTCAAGTATCTAATTTCTTGCCACAATGTTGTTGTTCAAGTGTCTAATTTCTTGCCACAATGTTGTTGCTCAAGTATCTAGTTTATTGCTTCAATGTTGTTGTTCAAGTATCTAGTTTATTGCTTCAATGTTGTTGTTCAAGTATCTAGTTTATTGCTTCAATGTTGTTGTTCAAGTATCTAATTTCTTGCCACAATGTTGTTCAAGTGTCTAATTTCTTGCCACAAGGTTGTTCAAGTATCTAGTTTATTGCTTCAATGTTGTTGTTCAAGTATCTAGTTTATTGCTTCAATGTTGTTGTTCAAGTATCTAGTTTATTGCTTCAATGTTGTTGTTCAAGTATCTAGTTTATTGCTTCAATGTTGTTGTTCAAGTATCTAGTTTATTGCTTCAATGTTGTTGTTCAAGTATCTAATTTCTTGCCACAATGTTGTTGTTCAAGTATCTAGTTTATTGCTTCAATGTTGTTGTTCAAGTACCTAATTTCTTGCCACAATGTTGTTGTTCAAGTGTCTAATTTCTTGCCACAATGTTGTTGTTCAAGTATCTAGTTTATTGCTTCAATGTTGTTGTTCAAGTGTCTAATTTCTTGCCACAATGTTGTTCAAGTGTCTAATCTCTTGCCACAATGTTGTTCAAGTATCTAGTTTATTGCTTCAATGTTGTTGTTCAAGTATCTAGTTTATTGCTTCAATGTTGTTGTTCAAGTGTCTAGTTTATTGCTTCAATGTTGTTGTTCAAGTGTCTAGTTTATTGCTTCAATGTTGTTGTTCAAGTGTCTAGTTTATTGCTTCAATGTTGTTCAAGTATCTAGTTTATTGCTTCAATGTTGTTCAAGTATCTAGTTTATTGCTTCAATGTTGTTCAAGTGTCTAGTTTATTGCTTCAATGTTGTTAAAGCATCTAGTTTATTGCTTCAATGTTGTTCAAGTATCTAGTTTATTGCTTCAATGTTGTTCAAGTGTCTAGTTTATTGCTTCAATGTTGTTGTTCAAGTGTCTAGTTTATTGCTTCAATGTTGTTGTTCAAGTGTCTAGTTTATTGCTTCAATGTTGTTGTTCAAGTGTCTAGTTTATTGCCTCAATGTTGTTCAAGTGTCTAGTTTATTGCTTCAATGTTGTTGTTCAAGTGTCTAGTTTATTGCTTCAATGTTGTTCAAGTGTCTAGTTTATTGCTTCAATGTTGTTGTTCAAGTGTCTAGTTTATTGCTTCAATGTTGTTGTTCAAGTGTCTAGTTTATTGCTTCAATGTTGTTCAAGTGTCTAGTTTATTGCTTCAATGTTGTTGTTCAAGTGTCTAGTTTATTGCCTCAATGTTGTTCAAGTGTCTAGTTTATTGCTTCAATGTTGTTGTTCAAGTGTCTAGTTTATTGCTTCAATGTTGTTCAAGTGTCTAGTTTATTGCTTCAATGTTGTTGTTCAAGTGTCTAGTTTATTGCCTCAATGTTGTTCAAGTGTCTAGTTTATTGCTTCAATGTTGTTCAAGTATCTAGTTTATTGCTTCAATGTTGTTCAAGTATCTAGTTTATTGCTTCAATGTTGTTCAAGTGTCTAGTTTATTGCTTCAATGTTGTTGTTCAAGTGTCTAGTTTATTGCCTCAATGTTGTTCAAGTGTCTAGTTTATTGCTTCAATGTTGTTGTTCAAGTGTCTAGTTTATTGCTTCAATGTTGTTCAAGTGTCTAGTTTATTGCTTCAATGTTGTTGTTCAAGTGTCTAGTTTATTGCTTCAATGTTGTTGTTCAAGTGTCTAGTTTATTGCTTCAATGTTGTTCAAGTGTCTAGTTTATTGCTTCAATGTTGTTGTTCAAGTGTCTAGTTTATTGCCTCAATGTTGTTCAAGTGTCTAGTTTATTGCTTCAATGTTGTTCAAGTGTCTAGTTTATTGCTTCAATGTTGTTCAAGTGTCTAGTTTATTGCTTCAATGTTGTTAAAGCATCTAGTTTATTGCTTCAATGTTGTTCAAGTATCTAGTTTATTGCTTCAATGTTGTTCAAGTATCTAGTTTATTGCTTCAATGTTGTTCAAGTGTCTAGTTTATTGCTTCAATGTTGTTGTTCAAGTGTCTAGTTTATTGCTTCAATGTTGTTGTTCAAGTGTCTAGTTTATTGCTTCAATGTTGTTGTTCAAGTGTCTAGTTTATTGCCTCAATGTTGTTCAAGTGTCTAGTTTATTGCTTCAATGTTGTTGTTCAAGTGTCTAGTTTATTGCTTCAATGTTGTTCAAGTGTCTAGTTTATTGCTTCAATGTTGTTCAAGTGTCTAGTTTATTGCTTCAATGTTGTTCAAGTATCTAGTTTATTGCTTCAATGTTGTTCAAGCATCTAGTTTATTGCTTCAATGTTGTTCAAGTATCTAGTTTATTGCTTCAATGTTGTTCAAGTATCTAGTTTATTGCTTCAATGTTGTTCAAGTGTCTAGTTTATTGCTTCAATGTTGTTCAAGCATCTAGTTTATTGCTTCAATGTTGTTCAAGTATCTAGTTTATTGCTTCAATGTTGTTCAAGTATCTAGTTTATTGCTTCAATGTTGTTAAAGCATCTAGTTTATTGCTTCAATGTTGTTCAAGTATCTAGTTTATTGCTTCAATGTTGTTCAAGTGTCTAGTTTATTGCTTCAATGTTGTTGTTCAAGTGTCTAGTTTATTGCTTCAATGTTGTTGTTCAAGTGTCTAGTTTATTGCTTCAATGTTGTTGTTCAAGTATCTAGTTTATTGCTTCAATGTTGTTGTTCAAGTGTCTAGTTTATTGCTTCAATGTTGTTGTTCAAGTATCTAGTTTATTGCTTCAATGTTGTTGTTCAAGTGTCTAGTTTATTGCTTCAATGTTGTTCAAGTGTCTAATTTCTTGCCACAATGTTGTTCAAGTATCTAGTTTATTGCTTCAATGTTGTTGTTCAAGTATCTAGTTTATTGCTTCAATGTTGTTGTTCAAGTATCTAGTTTATTGCTTCAATGTTGTTGTTCAAGTATCTAGTTTATTGCTTCAATGTTGTTGTTCAAGTGTCTAGTTTATTGCTTCAATGTTGTTGTTCAAGTGTCTAGTTTATTGCTTCAATGTTGTTGTTCAAGTGTCTAGTTTATTGCTTCAATGTTGTTGTTCAAGTGTCTAGTTTATTGCTTCAATGTTGTTGTTCAAGTGTCTAGTTTATTGCTTCAATGTTGTTCAAGTGTCTAATTTCTTGCCACAATGTTGTTCAAGTATCTAGTTTATTGCTTCAATGTTGTTGTTCAAGTATCTAGTTTATTGCTTCAATGTTGTTGTTCAAGTATCTAGTTTATTGCTTCAATGTTGTTGTTCAAGTGTCTAGTTTATTGCTTCAATGTTGTTGTTCAAGTGTCTAGTTTATTGCTTCAATGTTGTTGTTCAAGTGTCTAGTTTATTGCTTCAATGTTGTTCAAGTGTCTAGTTTATTGCTTCAATGTTGTTGTTCAAGTGTCTAGTTTATTGCTTCAATGTTGTTGTTCAAGTGTCTAGTTTATTGCTTCAATGTTGTTGTTCAAGTATCTAGTTTATTGCTTCAATGTTGTTGTTCAAGTGTCTAGTTTATTGCTTCAATGTTGTTGTTCAAGTATCTAGTTTATTGCTTCAATGTTGTTGTTCAAGTATCTAGTTTATTGCTTCAATGTTGTTGTTCAAGTATCTAGTTTATTGCTTCAATGTTGTTGTTCAAGTATCTAATTTCTTGCCACAATGTTGTTCAAGTGTCTAATTTCTTGCCACAATGTTGTTCAAGTATCTAGTTTATTGCTTCAATGTTGTTGTTCAAGTATCTAGTTTATTGCTTCAATGTTGTTGTTCAAGTATCTAATTTCTTGCCACAATGTTGTTGTTCAAGTATCTAGTTTATTGCTTCAATGTTGTTGTTCAAGTATCTAATTTCTTGCCACAATGTTGTTGTTCAAGTGTCTAATTTCTTGCCACAATGTTGTTGTTCAAGTGTCTAATTTCTTGCCACAATGTTGTTGCTCAAGTATCTAGTTTATTGCTTCAATGTTGTTGTTCAAGTATCTAGTTTATTGCTTCAATGTTGTTGTTCAAGTATCTAGTTTATTGCTTCAATGTTGTTGTTCAAGTATCTAATTTCTTGCCACAATGTTGTTCAAGTGTCTAATTTCTTGCCACAATGTTGTTCAAGTATCTAGTTTATTGCTTCAATGTTGTTGTTCGAGTATCTAGTTTATTGCTTCAATGTTGTTGTTCAAGTATCTAGTTTATTGCTTCAATGTTGTTGTTCAAGTATCTAGTTTATTGCTTCAATGTTGTTGTTCAAGTATCTAGTTTATTGCTTCAATGTTGTTGTTCAAGTATCTAATTTCTTGCCACAATGTTGTTGTTCAAGTATCTAGTTTATTGCTTCAATGTTGTTGTTCAAGTACCTAATTTCTTGCCACAATGTTGTTGTTCAAGTGTCTAATTTCTTGCCACAATGTTGTTGTTCAAGTATCTAGTTTATTGCTTCAATGTTGTTGTTCAAGTGTCTAATTTCTTGCCACAATGTTGTTCAAGTGTCTAATCTCTTGCCACAATGTTGTTCAAGTATCTAGTTTATTGCTTCAATGTTGTTGTTCAAGTATCTAGTTTATTGCTTCAATGTTGTTGTTCAAGTGTCTAGTTTATTGCTTCAATGTTGTTGTTCAAGTGTCTAGTTTATTGCTTCAATGTTGTTGTTCAAGTGTCTAGTTTATTGCTTCAATGTTGTTCAAGTATCTAGTTTATTGCTTCAATGTTGTTCAAGTATCTAGTTTATTGCTTCAATGTTGTTCAAGTGTCTAGTTTATTGCTTCAATGTTGTTAAAGCATCTAGTTTATTGCTTCAATGTTGTTCAAGTATCTAGTTTATTGCTTCAATGTTGTTCAAGTGTCTAGTTTATTGCTTCAATGTTGTTGTTCAAGTGTCTAGTTTATTGCTTCAATGTTGTTGTTCAAGTGTCTAGTTTATTGCTTCAATGTTGTTGTTCAAGTGTCTAGTTTATTGCCTCAATGTTGTTCAAGTGTCTAGTTTATTGCTTCAATGTTGTTGTTCAAGTGTCTAGTTTATTGCTTCAATGTTGTTCAAGTGTCTAGTTTATTGCTTCAATGTTGTTGTTCAAGTGTCTAGTTTATTGCTTCAATGTTGTTGTTCAAGTGTCTAGTTTATTGCTTCAATGTTGTTCAAGTGTCTAGTTTATTGCTTCAATGTTGTTGTTCAAGTGTCTAGTTTATTGCCTCAATGTTGTTCAAGTGTCTAGTTTATTGCTTCAATGTTGTTGTTCAAGTGTCTAGTTTATTGCTTCAATGTTGTTCAAGTGTCTAGTTTATTGCTTCAATGTTGTTGTTCAAGTGTCTAGTTTATTGCCTCAATGTTGTTCAAGTGTCTAGTTTATTGCTTCAATGTTGTTCAAGTATCTAGTTTATTGCTTCAATGTTGTTCAAGTATCTAGTTTATTGCTTCAATGTTGTTCAAGTGTCTAGTTTATTGCTTCAATGTTGTTGTTCAAGTGTCTAGTTTATTGCCTCAATGTTGTTCAAGTGTCTAGTTTATTGCTTCAATGTTGTTGTTCAAGTATCTAGTTTATTGCTTCAATGTTGTTCAAGTGTCTAGTTTATTGCTTCAATGTTGTTGTTCAAGTGTCTAGTTTATTGCTTCAATGTTGTTGTTCAAGTGTCTAGTTTATTGCTTCAATGTTGTTCAAGTGTCTAGTTTATTGCTTCAATGTTGTTGTTCAAGTGTCTAGTTTATTGCCTCAATGTTGTTCAAGTGTCTAGTTTATTGCTTCAATGTTGTTCAAGTGTCTAGTTTATTGCTTCAATGTTGTTCAAGTGTCTAGTTTATTGCTTCAATGTTGTTAAAGCATCTAGTTTATTGCTTCAATGTTGTTCAAGTATCTAGTTTATTGCTTCAATGTTGTTGTTCAAGTATCTAGTTTATTGCTTCAATGTTGTTCAAGTGTCTAGTTTATTGCTTCAATGTTGTTGTTCAAGTGTCTAGTTTATTGCTTCAATGTTGTTGTTCAAGTGTCTAGTTTATTGCTTCAATGTTGTTGTTCAAGTGTCTAGTTTATTGCCTCAATGTTGTTCAAGTGTCTAGTTTATTGCTTCAATGTTGTTGTTCAAGTGTCTAGTTTATTGCTTCAATGTTGTTCAAGTGTCTAGTTTATTGCTTCAATGTTGTTCAAGTGTCTAGTTTATTGCTTCAATGTTGTTCAAGTATCTAGTTTATTGCTTCAATGTTGTTCAAGCATCTAGTTTATTGCTTCAATGTTGTTCAAGTATCTAGTTTATTGCTTCAATGTTGTTCAAGTATCTAGTTTATTGCTTCAATGTTGTTCAAGTGTCTAGTTTATTGCTTCAATGTTGTTCAAGCATCTAGTTTATTGCTTCAATGTTGTTCAAGTATCTAGTTTATTGCTTCAATGTTGTTCAAGTATCTAGTTTATTGCTTCAATGTTGTTAAAGCATCTAGTTTATTGCTTCAATGTTGTTCAAGTATCTAGTTTATTGCTTCAATGTTGTTCAAGTGTCTAGTTTATTGCTTCAATGTTGTTGTTCAAGTGTCTAGTTTATTGCTTCAATGTTGTTGTTCAAGTGTCTAGTTTATTGCTTCAATGTTGTTGTTCAAGTATCTAGTTTATTGCTTCAATGTTGTTGTTCAAGTGTCTAGTTTATTGCTTCAATGTTGTTGTTCAAGTATCTAGTTTATTGCTTCAATGTTGTTGTTCAAGTGTCTAGTTTATTGCTTCAATGTTGTTCAAGTGTCTAATTTCTTGCCACAATGTTGTTCAAGTATCTAGTTTATTGCTTCAATGTTGTTGTTCAAGTATCTAGTTTATTGCTTCAATGTTGTTGTTCAAGTATCTAGTTTATTGCTTCAATGTTGTTGTTCAAGTATCTAGTTTATTGCTTCAATGTTGTTGTTCAAGTGTCTAGTTTATTGCTTCAATGTTGTTGTTCAAGTGTCTAGTTTATTGCTTCAATGTTGTTGTTCAAGTGTCTAGTTTATTGCTTCAATGTTGTTGTTCAAGTGTCTAGTTTATTGCTTCAATGTTGTTGTTCAAGTGTCTAGTTTATTGCTTCAATGTTGTTCAAGTGTCTAATTTCTTGCCACAATGTTGTTCAAGTATCTAGTTTATTGCTTCAATGTTGTTGTTCAAGTATCTAGTTTATTGCTTCAATGTTGTTGTTCAAGTATCTAGTTTATTGCTTCAATGTTGTTGTTCAAGTGTCTAGTTTATTGCTTCAATGTTGTTGTTCAAGTGTCTAGTTTATTGCTTCAATGTTGTTGTTCAAGTGTCTAGTTTATTGCTTCAATGTTGTTCAAGTGTCTAGTTTATTGCTTCAATGTTGTTGTTCAAGTGTCTAGTTTATTGCTTCAATGTTGTTGTTCAAGTGTCTAGTTTATTGCTTCAATGTTGTTGTTCAAGTGTCTAGTTTATTGCTTCAATGTTGTTGTTCAAGTGTCTAGTTTATTGCTTCAATGTTGTTGTTCAAGTATCTAGTTTATTGCTTCAATGTTGTTGTTCAAGTATCTAGTTTATTGCTTCAATGTTGTTGTTCAAGTATCTAGTTTATTGCTTCAATGTTGTTGTTCAAGTATCTAATTTCTTGCCACAATGTTGTTCAAGTGTCTAATTTCTTGCCACAATGTTGTTCAAGTATCTAGTTTATTGCTTCAATGTTGTTGTTCAAGTATCTAGTTTATTGCTTCAATGTTGTTGTTCAAGTATCTAATTTCTTGCCACAATGTTGTTGTTCAAGTATCTAGTTTATTGCTTCAATGTTGTTGTTCAAGTATCTAATTTCTTGCCACAATTTTGTTGTTCAAGTGTCTAATTTCTTGCCACAATGTTGTTGTTCAAGTATCTAGTTTATTGCTTCAATGTTGTTGTTCAAGTATCTAGTTTATTGCTTCAATGTTGTTGTTCAAGTATCTAGTTTATTGCTTCAATGTTGTTGTTCAAGTATCTAATTTCTTGCCACAATGTTGTTCAAGTGTCTAATTTCTTGCCACAATGTTGTTCAAGTATCTAGTTTATTGCTTCAATGTTGTTGTTCAAGTATCTAGTTTATTGCTTCAATGTTGTTGTTCAAGTATCTAGTTTATTGCTTCAATGTTGTTGTTCAAGTATCTAGTTTATTGCTTCAATGTTGTTGTTCAAGTATCTAGTTTATTGCTTCAATGTTGTTGTTCAAGTATCTAATTTCTTGCCACAATGTTGTTGTTCAAGTATCTAGTTTATTGCTTCAATGTTGTTTTTCAAGTACCTAATTTCTTACCACAATGTTGTTGTTCAAGTGTCTAATTTCTTGCCACAATGTTGTTGTTCAAGTATCTAGTTTATTGCTTCAATGTTGTTGTTCAAGTGTCTAATTTCTTGCCACAATGTTGTTCAAGTGTCTAATTTCTTGCCACAATGTTGTTCAAGTATCTAGTTTATTGCTTCAATGTTGTTGTTCAAGTATCTAGTTTATTGCTTCAATGTTGTTGTTCAAGTATCTAGTTTATTGCTTCAATGTTGTTGTTCAAGTATCTAGTTTATTGCTTCAATGTTGTTGTTCAAGTGTCTAATTTCTTGCCAAAATGTTGTTCAAGTATCTAGTTTATTGCTTCAATGTTGTTGTTCAAGTGTCTAGTTTATTGCTTCAATGTTGTTGTTCAAGTATCTAGTTTATTGCTTCAATGTTGTTGTTCAAGTATCTAGTTTATTGCTTCAATGTTGTTGTTCAAGTATCTAGTTTATTGCTTCAATGTTGTTGTTCAAGTATCTAATTTCTTGCCACAATGTTGTTCAAGTGTCTAATTTCTTGCCACAATGTTGTTCAAGTATCTAGTTTATTGCTTCAATGTTGTTGTTCAAGTATCTAGTTTATTGCTTCAATGTTGTTGTTCAAGTATCTAGTTTATTGCTTCAATGTTGTTGTTCAAGTGTCTAGTTTATTGCCTCAATGTTGTTCAAGTGTCTAGTTTATTGCTTCAATGTTGTTGTTCAAGTGTCTAGTTTATTGCTTCAATGTTGTTCAAGTGTCTAGTTTATTGCTTCAATGTTGTTCAAGTGTCTAGTTTATTGCTTCAATGTTGTTGTTCAAGTATCTAGTTTATTGCTTCAATGTTGTTCAAGCATCTAGTTTCTTGCCACAATGTTGTTGTTCAAGTATCTAGTTTATTGCTTCAATGTTGTTGTTCAAGTATTTAGTTTATTGCTTCAATGTTGTTGTTCAAGTATCTAGTTTATTGCTTCAATGTTGTTGTTCAAGTATCTAATTTCTTGCCACAATGTTGTTCAAGTGTCTAATTTCTTGCCACAATGTTGTTCAAGTATCTAGTTTATTGCTTCAATGTTGTTGTTCAAGTATCTAGTTTATTGCTTCAATGTTGTTGTTCAAGTATCTAGTTTATTGCTTCAATGTTGTTGTTCAAGTATCTAGTTTATTGCTTCAATGTTGTTGTTCAAGTATCTAGTTTATTGCTTCAATGTTGTTGTTCAAGTATCTAATTTCTTGCCACAATGTTGTTCAAGTGTCTAATTTCTTGCCACAATGTTGTTCAAGTATCTAGTTTATTGCTTCAATGTTGTTGTTCAAGTATCTAGTTTATTGCTTCAATGTTGTTGTTCAAGTATCTAGTTTATTGCTTCAATGTTGTTGTTCAAGTATCTAATTTCTTGCCACAATGTTGTTAAAGCATCTAGTTTATTGCTTCAATGTTGTTCAAGTGTTGTCTATCTCCCTTCAGTAGAGGCCATTATAACTATTGTTGTGTTTGTTGTGTTATTGTTATTATTGTTATTGGCTATGGAAGGCCTCGGTCTCACAGCAAACGAATTAAAATCCATAATTGCTCAACCGCCCGTGCCAGTGGAATCATCCGAATTACTAACTCATCTCCCAAACAAAGAAAGGTAACTGTAGTCCCCATTGTAGCAGTCTCAGCACACGCCAAAAGACATAAGGCGAAACCGCGCAGAAAGTGAACACAGCCAACTGTTCCCCATCATACGATATCATCATTCATCATAAACAAGCGGGATATCGAAGCAGGATCAAAACGGATGAGACACACAGCTCACGGTGTGCACAGAGCACTTAACTCAGTAGCTCCTGCAACAAGCCGGACTTGGAATATGAGGAAACTGCAAGAAGGAACACTTTTCAGACATAGCCTTCAATGGTTCCTGCCGCCTATCCACCATATACCATGGGAGTTTACGTCCTCCCGAAAATGATGATTGTCGTAGCACTTTATGATGTTAGGCCATCATTGATGACTCCAATTCCAAACATATAGACACACAGTGGTGGTAAGTTATCATTTCCAATCCAACAGAAGCCACATGACCTGTAGTTAGTAAAAACACAATTGATGATGTTCTCCGCTCCCTTCTTGTAGCTGCCGCCACACGATTCTGATGTCTCATTAACTTGGACATCATTCAAGAACAATGTCAGATGAACATTCCATAGATATGGCTTTGCTGATGAAGTGCTTGGTGCAACAGTTGTATCAATCATAGTGGAGGCTCCTGGTATGTGGTCATTAATATCACAGACGGCACATGATGTTGTTATATTCAGAATTTCTTTCAGGGGTGTAAATATGTGGCACACACATGGAGAGTGGTTTGTGGTCACAGTAATCCCATTAAAGGCAATTCTAGGGTAGCATGGCATAGCTGTTTCAGAACAGCACAATCCTGTGATGTTTTCTGTGTTCGCTATAAAACTGCTGCTGCTACCCAATCCTGACCAATTATAGGTGTGGACATTATTCACTTGCAATGACAAAACTGCTTTGTTTACATCATAAACCTCTGGAAGCGAATCATTTATGGGACGAATAGTACAATTTATTCTTCCATCAGGGATATCTTCATTGAGTCCCCAAAAAAAAAAGTTCTTTGGTTAAAAAGCACATATGCTTTTGAGTTAAACACAAAATGAGCCCACTTCATAGATTCAAAATGATCCTTGCCAATGCCATCCGTTTGCACAAGTTAGGTCCTTAGCTACCAATGTCACAAACTAAGCCATCAAATTAACGACTTTTATCTACAGCGAAGGTTAACGAACTGTGAACAAACATTTATGTTCAAACCCCTGAATACATTTTCAAAAATCTGCCAACTCGCTGCAATAACATTTATCGTGGTATTCAAAGTAAACATTGCTTAGTCCATAGCTCGAATATAAATAAGCTGCCATTTTGGTGCGTCCCATGACGTCATCCTAATTTTTCCATCTTGTGTTTACATTGCTATGTTAACTCAAGTTTTGCTGATTGTTCTTGTATATTTTTGTAATGTTCTTGACTATTATTGAACATTCTTTTCTATTCTTGATACTTGTGATCTTTTTTTCTGAAGCATGAAGCTGACATTTAAGATGTGCTATTATTATCTTCTATGTCTCAACTGATGACAGGGCATTTGTTTTCTTGTATCATGCTCTCAATGCTCTTGATAAGAACTATGTTGTCTGCAAAATCAAGGTCCTCCAAATGTCCATCCAATGCCTTTGCTATCTGTACATCAGTTTTGCATTATGAAGTCGATGGCAATTCCAAATAATAAGGGAGATAAAATACATCCTTATTTCATTACAGTATTAATCTGGAACCATTCGCTTAATTCTCCCTCTGTGTGAACTGCACATAAGAAGCAATCATACTTCATACTCTGAAGATGTTAACTATATTTGGTGGTACAGTCATCCTTCGCTACTTCGCAGTTCATTTATCGTGGCCTCAGTACATCGCGGATTGTTCAAAATTGAGGAATTATTTAAAAAAAACATTATTTTATGTATGTTATTTATACTATTAATATTGGGTGTCCGGTTAGCGCAATCGATAGGCGGTTGGCTTACCACGGCAACAGCCGGGGTTCATACCCTGGCGAGGACACCTGGGTTTTACTAATTCCCTAAAAATTAGTACCTCTGAAGTCGGAGTAATTCTGCCTGCATGGCGAGGGGCATCCTGTAATGGGATAAAACAGACTTTACACGCAAAATTCAGTCCCACAAAATTGAGTGGGTGGGACTTCGTCAGAGGTCAAAGCTGACGAAAGCGAACGAACGAACTATTAATATTTTATTTACATGTTTGAAACTATTCTTTAATGTTCTAATGATAACATATGCACATATATGGTTTCATATACACTTATTGATATTATACATACACAAAAAATGTGCGTATGTTAAAAATGAGAGGGTGACACTACTTCGCGGTTTTTCACTTATCGCGGCCGGTTCTGGTCCCTATTAACCGCAATAACTGAGGGATTACTGTATTCCATATTGTCTGAGTATGTTCCACAATGAGTCTCTATATATGCTGTTGAAAGCCTTTTGAAATCAGTGAAATTTAGAAGTGGTTCCAGGTTTTCTAAATGTTCTAATATAACTCTTTGGGTGAAAATATGATCAAGGCAGCTTCTTCCTTTTCTAAATCCTGCTTTCTCTTCACGTCTAAGTGTCTATGACATCTTTGATTGTTTTCATGATGTTCTTACAGAATACTTTAGAGGCAACTGATAGAAGAGTCACACCTCTCCAGTTGTTGCAATTCTTGAGATTGTCCTTTTTTTAAATTTTGACAATTATACATCTTTCTCACTCTATAGGTACCTTTACTACTTTCCATATTGTGTTAAACATTTTCTGCAGGTGTATTAAGTTATTGCTCCATTGTTTTTAGCTTCTTGGATGTTATATCATCTTTACCTGCAGCCTTGAGCCTTACAGCCGTTTCTACTTCATTCAAGGCGAGCTCATCTAAATTTGTATCTAACTGTGAGGCTGGTGTGTCAGCTTTAAAATCTATTAAATGTCTTGGAATTGGATGATTAAGAATTTTCTTAAAAGTGTTCGGCCATTCATGATTTTATTTTTTCATTTAATTTTAAGTTAATTAATGTTAATATGGTTCCATATTTGTTCATAACAGGTCCCCATCTAGATGTAAAAGTATTTGTTACCATCTTCTGTACACTACAAAGAGTATTATTATCTCCTGTCATTTCTGCTCTCTCCATCTTTAATGCATATGTTCTCATCTCTTATGGCTGAGCTTTTTACTTTGTTGTTTAGTTCTTTGTATGTTGATTTGGTCAGATCTTTTCTAATATCTGTCTTTACAGTCATCATAGATGTCGTTGGTTCTCTCCTTTCTTGTATGTGTTTATTGTCACAAAACCATGCCCTTCATTCTATTTTATTAAACCCAGCACTTGAATCTGCCAATGACATTAGAGCTGTGCTGTGGAATTCCCACGTTTCATCTACAGTCTTCTCATCTAGTTTACAAAGCACAGCATAGTGGTTATTGAACTCCAAGGTGAAGTTTCCACTTCACTTCTTTCAGTTTAAGGCTATCTATCTCTTGAGGCTTCAGTTATTTGTTTGGTTTATCAGTTTTAATTTTATCGTTTCAATGCATAAATTATGATTACTGTTAACATCCACCCTCTATATGCTCTGACGTCTATCGGAGATGTCAGAATTGACTTATACACAGGTGGTTAATCTGGTTTTTTGTTCTATCATTAGGAGATAACCAAGTTGTTTTGTGTATCTCCTTGTGTGTGGTGAATAATGTTTGACCTATAATCACTAAATCATATCAACATATGAATCGAGAAGGGGATACGAGCAAAGAAATTAGAATCAGACTGGCTAAAGCAGCAATGTCTTTCAGAAGCCTTGAAAAGTTGTGGAAATCAAAACTCATTAGCACAAACACAAAACTTAGGCTATTCAAATCAAATGTACTATCAACCCTTACGTATGCGTGTGAAAGCTGGAAAACAACAAGAGATATAGAAACAAAGTTGAACGCATTCGAAAATAAATGTCTAAGGAAAATACTTGGTATAGAATGGAACGAATTCAAAACAAATGAGGAAATTAGAGAAATCGCCAATCAACCACTAATATCTTCAGTAATAAAGAAAAGACGATGGTCATACGTTGGACATGTGATGAGAAGAGATAATAATCGAATAGCAAAGCAAGCCCTCATATGGGAAACAACAGGTGAAAGAAAAAGAGGAAGACCCAGGGAGACACTGAGAAGAACATTGATGAGAGAGGCAAGAGCAGCAGGAATCGGCTCCCTCAATGAGATAGAACTGCTTGCACAGAACAGAGACAGATGGCGAGATTTGATAAAATATCTTTAAAAGAAAACTGCTAGAACAAAAATTCATATAGGAGAAGGTGTATCTTGGTCTACGCCCTATGGGCCGGTTACGGCTCGAAAGGTCAATAGATAGATAGATATCAACATAATTCAATTAATCTTTCCCCATTTTGGCTTGTTGTATCAACACCTTTCCCCGTTGTCTTCTCAGCTCCCATGTTGTTTTTTCCTACTTTGGCATTAAAGTCACACTATACAATAAGAATATCAGGTTTAGGTATTTTACTTATAAGTTGTTGAAGATGATGGTAAAACTCATCTATGGTTCAATCTTCCACCTCATTTGTAGGTGCATAAAAAAAAAGTAAAGAGCCCTGTCATGGCAAGTGGTATATAGAGAATAGGGTGTTAATAACCATAATTTTTATAGACCTTCGATCATGACTTTTGGGGGTAAATTATGCCTGTGCTGCTTCACTTTCTCAGAAAAAAATCCAGTACCCATTTAAGGCTGGGTGAACCCATAAGCCGTCGATCAGGATCAAACCTGACCTCTTGTCCTTTGTAATCCAGTTCAATAACCACTATTGCAACTCCATTTGTAGGTGCATAACAATGTATAATTGTGGGTCTTTCAAGCCTTAATTTATATTGAGTTATTAGATGTTTATTACTGGCTCCCATTCTGTAAGGTTTCTTGCAGCTGTATTTTTCAACATTATTTCTACCTGCTCCCTGTGTTTTCCACCTCCCCTGCCTGAATATACTATTTTTGTTTTGTTATCCATAGACTTTCTATCTGTTCATGGCCATCACATTTCAATGATACCCAATATATTGAGCTGGTACCTATCCATCTCGCTAGTCACTGGGGCCAGTTTTGTTGGTGCGGCCATTGTTCTGACATTTCGGAAACCAATTTTGGTAATAATCTTTAGAGCCGAAAGTTTAAAGCACTGCTAAATTCTGATTGGAATTTGTCATTTCTATTAAAGAGTCCAGGTTTCTGTTTCATTAACAATGGATGTTTCATGATGGTGACTAGTTAGGCCACCAATCAACTGTCCATAGCAAGATGAAGAAAAACAACCATTCAGCTTGGTCCAGAACTAGAAACCTGTAACCATCGATGTTCCACCTATTGAATGACGTGGAACATGCCAGACAGAGGACGTATTCAATAAACCCTGGCTGATGTATCAGACAACTTGACGTTGTTTGCTTCTCCGTCTGGATCTAAATGTTTATCCACTCCTTGAATGCGTGTACTGAATAGCAGCCACGATGGCCTATCATGGCCCCGTCACTTGCTATCAATGAATGTCACGTGCAAGCTTTTTAAGTGGTCACCCGCATTTACGTGTACCGCTCTCCACGGCGGCAACTGTAACCCTCGGGCCAGGCCGACTGCCACCTGCTGCAATACTGTGTCACTGCCTGTTGAACTCAAACCACCTGACCTACTCCCTGTCAACCTCGACAGTTAACGCTGGTCTGGGCACTGGACTGGTTTCTTGAATAGTCTTCAACAGGACTCTGTCGTCCGCCCGTTAATTTGCCGGACAGGCGCCACTTCCATCCGTGATCATTATAACGTATTACTTCGCGTGATTTGCCACTGTGACGTTCCCTCAAAGATCTGAGGACTTCGTCTTTCCCCATCTGTAAGATTCGTTCATCACTACTATGGTTGGCGACCACAACACGGATACCAAACACTAATACAAAGTCCACTCATAACAAGTGACAAGCATTTATTAACTGACACCTTGTCAAATAGTACAACAATTAAAAAAATAGCGACTTACTTTGCGTTTGGCTGTCACACATGTTCTATATTAGTTATGCGGTGACTACGGTTAGACTATCGCTGATGCATCAAGCAACACAACTGTTAACAAAACTATCACTATGGTCGACTCCTGGACCGAAAACTCCACTAACAGGCTAAACAGGTAACATTAACCCTATCGTTACCGTCTCGGTGGCACTACTCTATAAGCTGACTGCCTGAGTCCGTGGCTACTTCTCAACTGACTATATTTTCTGTATCCTGAATATCTCCCATTCCCCCAGCCAATCAAAACTCTCCTGAATGACACTCACCCATACACGGGTCTCTTATTTTTTTTTATCTATCGTTCACTCTCCTCTCTTTCCCGTGACTCCCCTCTCGTTCACTCATCATTACCTCTCTTTCCCGTGACTCCCCTCTCGCTCACTCATCATTACCTAATCCCAACCCACTGCTACATACAAGAGCAAGACAACACAACTTACACACATATCACTCATTTTTCTACAATGAACAAAATAAAGCAGCTATCATTAGGGCAAACAATATATATATATATTTATGTGTCAAAAAGACAAATAAAGCAATATCTTGCAAAAAATATATCAGAGTGTTTGTAAAAATTGGATGCATAAATCAAAATATTAATTAATTTTTACTACATTACCTTAGAAGAGATTTCACATTCATAGGCTAATCTAAAAAAAATATGATTATATATTAGTAAAGACTTAAATAATTTCCAAAGGAGGATACAGCTCTAGAATAATATGTAGAGGAGTCCAGGCAGAAAAAGTTTTTAAAAAAATGAAAATATAACAAATTTCCGCCAATGGAAGTAAGAAAAGAAATTCTTCAGTGATACGTATTGCCTCTCAGGCCATACAAAAGTATATCATGGATATTAATGAAAAAAGCAAGAAGATCATTGGGATAACAGAAGACAAAGTTGTTTGTCACTGATACTTTTGTTGATTTCCTCTTTTGCGTTTTTCCATGAAAATAAAATACACATACTTCTTCTATTGTACATTCAAGGTGATTAGACGAAGCTGTATCTTAAAATAAAAAATAAAATATTTTGTGACTAAAAATTGAATATTGCATTCTCCGAAACATTCAGATTTTCAAATCTTTGTGATTTTTTTTTAAAGAGTATTAACCACTAAAATACAATTCATACACAAATTGTGACTTTAGCAAAACATATTTTACTTTTTTTTAGTGTATAGTGTCACAAGCAGAAACCATAAAATAGAAACTTTCAGAAAATATGGAATGTACTATACATCCATAAATGCTGATAAATTTCCAAGATTGGAACTAAAATATCACTCTGATATGAAAACAAATAGTTGTGAAGAATAATGAGAATACAATGACAGCTAAAAGAACTAATGAAGTTATCTTGAATGAAGCCAGGGCACACGAGAACATCTTTAAGTGCATTTTTAAAAAAAAAGGCATTCAATCTTCTTAGGACATAGGAGGGGAGGAAAGCTGAAAAATAAGGTATGAGACATGGGAAGACATTGAGAGAAAATGCTACAAGACTTAACAGTTTTGTATGCTTAAAAGTCTGGTATGGAAAGAGGTCAATAGTAAAACTGACAGCAAAAATGTGGAGAGTGAAACAGCCTGCACTCCAGAGCATGGCATCTAATGATGAGTAGTTTAATTAGCAGTTCTAAAATTTGCTTCAGCTCAAAAACATCTCAGTAGGTCTTGGAGAATAAATGAATAAAGTCACTGTACTGTTCCTGTGACAACTAAGGGTGCTTGATTAAGGATAACAAAATTAAATGCCTTGTCATGTCAAATAAATTGCAGCAAAAACTATAAATAAATGCAGTTTTCTTAAACAATACATACTAATATTGAAGCTTCTGGAGGGATGATGATATTTAGCTTTGTACATAAACAATTTTCCTGTCAACATCTTTCACACATAAATTCTTCGTAGTATTTTTTTTAAAATGACACTACAATATCAAACTTAATTACATAAAAAAATAACAATGGTGTATAGTGGAATGTTATTGTATGGACTAATTACTTGGAATGTATGAATGAAGGCAGTAGTCATAACTACAAAAAATAATCAATAATATTTAAGAAAAATATTAATGTAGAACAGAATATATAATTATTTGTTCTTGTTGTTTATAAAACTATTATCAAACAGTCACAATGGATGATCTCCACACAGTTTACAAACTCAGTTGATCCTGAGGTAAAACAGAGTTAATTAATATCACTTCAATAGTGAATGACAAAATCTCCTATTATTTTTCTCAACCAGTAAAACTTGTTATTGTTTGTGCACAAATATTTCTTTCAAATACAAAGCAAACACTTGTCAAATATATCAAATTTTATCAATTAATTTGAGTTTACACAACATTTGTGTGTGGCATGCCACCAATACTGCACACTCAAGCTGGTTAGAGAGAATGTTGGTGGCAGCAAATTTATTTTTTTCATTAAAATTTGTCCTGGATGAAAAGACAACAGTTTTGTTAAAATCTGATACTTTAATTTTCAAACTAAGCTTCTTTTTTGAGTTCAACTGAAATACAAGACATATGTCTTTTTTTTCATCTATGAGAAGACTATGTACCTAATACCATGCCTACTTCAGATTGGTGGTCATTTACAAAAAAAAAACATAGACATGACAACAACACATGAAATTTGAATTTTGAATGTGATGTGGGCATCACAACATTACACATCATTAACTAATGTATAATTTTTAATAAAAGTAGGAATATGCCTTAAGGCATATGGGGAATATAATCTAGTATTTTAGAGCCCATAGTTTTAAATGACCAATGACACATGTTGTGAGTGATGTAGTTGGTATCATGCTATGCTGTGCCACTTTCCCAAAAATACCCAGTACTCATTTAAGGAAGGTTGAACTTAGGATTTGTCAAAAGGGATTGAACTCAATCTTTTGTCCTTAGTAATCCACTGAGTTACCATTGCTCCAACATCTCATAGAAGAATTGTAAAAGTGAAAAAATGGTGTAGTCTTCTTTCCAACATGAAATCCTTGCTGCTGCATAAAAAAAACAGACTAATAGAATTGTCAGATTTAAAAATTACCCCAAAAATAATGATCTTTATCTGATATTTTGAAGAAACTTAATAAAAATGTCACAGCTTCATGAAGGACCATGGCAGCTTTCTTTCAGTTACGTAACTACTATGAACATAAATTGAAAACTTAATACAGCAAAGCTTTTATTACGCTACTCTGCTGCACTCGATTTAGCTGGTTAATTTTAGTTCAATGAATAATCTTTAGTATTACAGAAAATGTAATTAAATTATGCCTTCTCAGTAACTTGCTATGTAGTGTTAAATTTGACATACACTAGAAAATATGGATAAAAATGGATTTACATTCACATATGCAAATACTGCAACACAAAAAAATACAATTAAAAATGTTTGCATACAAAACTTGTAATTAAGACCATGATTTGTTCAATCTCTAATGTCTTTATTTTAATTTGACTTCTTGACAACTTTCTATTTTTTTATAAATGCATACCAGTGAGGGTTTTCTCTGTAATTATCTATTTTATTCTCACAAACTTGACAAATTTAAACTCAAGTTCGTTATGCACAAGAAAAAAGAGACATGTTGTTTACAATACATACAATCCTTCTATTCAAGAGGTTATTATCATGCATCCACCCATAATTTGGGCCTCACTATCAGATAAAAATATAATCAACCCAATGAATTTATAGCAAATTCATTCTCTAGTTCATTGTTGTACACCAGACGATAGGTGCTCTGATATCCCCCTGGAGAATCTCCATACTACAGCTGGTGATCTATAGTTTGGGTAGGTTTTTTGCTGACAAGTTTGCCAGGGCTGCTGCCAAATTTATAGCCTACTCTTTTTTATTTTAATTGCGAAAGATTAACCATGGATTAATTTTTCCTGCTTTTGAAAAAAACACAGGCTGTGGCAGGTTTGAACATGGATCCTTCCTAACCAGAGGCCAACGTTCCACCTCTATAGCTCGTTTCAAAACATATGCCCAACTTCAAAACGCTATTACTCTCTAACCGTTTGTTAAATACTTTTGAAATTTTCCAAATGTTATTAGAATGCAAAAGACCCTTTAAATGTATATTTAACAAATATCTTGCAGCTGCAGTTTTCTTAAAGCGGCGATATTTCTTTGATGTTTGTCAAAATTGTAAATTGTGAAGCCCTAAAGAATAGAATAGAATTTTTCTCCGGCTTGGTATAGAACCGTTGATCAGAGGTTTAACAAGCCGCTATCGTAAAAACGATGTTGTTAATGAAACGTAGACCTGATACAGAATGTGTAAATTAGCAGTAGATAGTAGTGATAGTTTTTTCGGCCCTAAAACAACAACAAAAATAGGATTCTGGAATGTGCGAACAATGGCCGCTCCGACGAAACATGCACAGGTCGCGAGCGAGATGGACAGATACGATCTAGATATTTTAGGATTAAGCGAAATGCGCTGGCTTGGAACAGGTAGGAGATCTATTGATAATAAAATAGTAGTTTTTTCTGGAAGGGAAGATGGAAAACACCGTGAAGGAGTAGGCATAATGATGACAGACAAAGCTGCAAGAAGTTTATTAGAATGGGAACCGGTAAACAGCCGTCTGATACGAACACGATACAAAACAAAACATGGAAGACTTTCAATTATTCAATGTTATGCGCCTACTAACGAAGCTGATGATGAAGTTAAGGACGATTTTTATAACCAACTGCAACAACTTATAAACAAAATACCAAAACACGATCTTTTAATTGTAATGGGAGACTTCAACGCCAAAGTAGGACAAGATAATGCAGGAGTGGAACATGTGATGGGGAGAGAAGGCTGTAATACAACAAGTCAGAATGGAGAAAGATTAATAGAATTATGTTTAATAGAAAATTTAGTTATAGGTGGGACATTATTTCCACACAAAAATATTCACAAAACAACATGGATATCTCCTGATGATAGAACCTCAAATCAAATTGACCACCTATGTATTAAACAACAATTCAGATCATCATTAATAGATGTAAGAGCTTACAGAGGTGCTGATGTTAATAGTGACCACAACTTGTGCATTGGGAAAATAAGATTAAAATTTAGAAACCGACAGAAGAGATCAACTACACATAAAATTGATAGTCATAAACTGAAAGATGAAGCCATAAAGGAAAAGTTTAACATAGAGCTAAGTAATTGTTATTCAGCACTCGGAGGAAGGACTGAGCGAATGTTTCCCAATAGAAACTGGGGTTAAACAAGGATGTATTTTATCGCCCTTGTTATTTGGAATTGTTATGGACTTCATAATGAAGAAATGCTGCACTGGTAATAAAGGCATCGAATGGATACAAGGAGACCATTTGGAGGACCTCGACTTTGCTGATGACATAGTTCTCATCAGCAGTCAGATAAAAACGATGCAGGAAAACACAAATGAACTATCATCAATAGCCAGCAAAATTGGGCTTGAGGTCAATCATGAAAAGACTAAAGTCATGAAAAGTTTAATTCCAACAAGTGACAAAATATACATGGAAAACAAACCAGTAGAAGAGATCGATCACTTTATCTATCTTGGAAGTCACATTGATCGAGAAGGGGATACGAGCAAAGAAATTAGAATCAGACTGGCTAAAGCAGCAATGTCTTTCAGAAGCCTTGAAAAGTTGTGGAAATCAAAACTCATTAGCACAAACACAAAACTTAGGCTATTCAAATCAAATGTACTATCAACCCTTACATATGCGTGTGAAAGCTGGAAAACAACAAGAGATATAGAAACAAAATTGAACGCATTCGAAAATAAATGTCTAAGGAAAATACTTGGTATAGAATGGAACGAATTCAAAACAAACGAGGAAATTAGAGAAATCGCCAATCAACCACTAATATCTTCAGTAATAAAGAAAAGACGATGGTCATACGTTGGACATGTGATGAGAAGAGATAATAATCGAATAGCAAAGCAAGCCCTCATGTGGGAAACAACAGGTAAAAGAAAAAGAGGAAGACCCAGGGAGACACTGAGAAGAACATTGATGAGAGAGGCAAGAGCAGCAGGAATCGGCTCCCTCAATGAGATAGAACTGCTTGCACAGAACAGAGACAGATGGCGAGATTTGATAAAATATCTTTAAAAGAAAACTGCTAGAACAAAAATTCATATAGGAGAAGGTGTATCTTGGTCTACGCCCTATGGGCCGGTTACGGCTCGAAAGGTCAATAGATAGATAGAAAGAATAGAAATTACCGTAGATGCTGGTCTACGATTAATTTTCACTAGGTAAAGGCGTGGCCGTAATGGGGAAATAACTGGATAAAACAAAACACCAGGAGAATTATTGTCTGCTCAGTTCGAGGACGGACGATAATAATATCAATGTATACCTGTAAGTCCAATTTTCATAGTTGTGTGGTCCTTAAAAGGACCGTTTGTTGAAATAATTTAAGGTAATATAGGGGCCAACATTGTGGGGGCTATATACTTTCATTCTGAATCAGACGAGTCTAAAAGATTAATAACTGTTTGGGGTTGAACATTCCACAAACCATCATTTTTCCAATATTCCTCTTCCTGTTTTAAGACGTGGTCTTCACATTTAGCCCAATAATCTTTGTCTATATTTAATAAAGCGAGATTAGCAAGAGTCTTTACATCGCATATTTTGAATGTTGTATTTTCATCTGCCACTTGTCCTTTTAATTTTGCCCAGATTAGTTCTATTGGATTTAAATGAGCATGGTAAGGTGGCAGCCTCAAACTTATATGACCGTGCTCTTGGATAATCTTATCTATTTGAAAAATTTTTGTCCTCTGTTTTTGCTTTACTAGAGATAGTAATTCAGGTTTTAAGTACATGTTATTAAATTGTATGTGCTCCTTTGTGAGCCATATCTTAATAGCATCTTTTGTACTGGATGACGTCGGGACTTTATCTTCAAGTGCAACAATGTTGTGGTACGCTGCATTGTCCATTATTAGGCAAGATGGTCGATCTAGTGCTGGGAGAACAGAATTTTCAATCCAATGTCTAAATATGTGACCATTCATCTCAGAGTGATAATCCCGATTGTCTATGGATTTTGAAAGAAAAATGAGCTCTGCATTCTGTATTAGTCCATGTTGTCGACTACCTGCATGAGCAATTATCAAGCGCTGTCCTTTGCTGCTAGGTATTAATCTCTTAATCTTTCCATCTGATGACTGCCATTCCCTTTGTTTAGTGTGGTGAGCATTGATCCATGTTTCATCCAAGTACACAATATCATAACCTTGCTTGCGCACCTCTTTTACTTCACGTAAGTACTTGCTTCTCATGACTACTATATGTGGCTTCTCACAGATGATGTTTCGTCCATTGGGATACTTTCTGAATGTAAAGCCTGCAGCTCTCACATTCCTCCATAATGTAGACTTTGATATTTCAATACTGTTGTTCTTTCTCAGCGATACTTTTAATTTTCTTATTGTAACAGTTTCATTCATACCCAACATTTTGCAAATTTCACTTCTAATAAGTTCACTGTCGAAATTATCCAACATTTTTGCTCTTCCTTGTGATTTTGAATATTTGGAACATTGACGGTCACGTGCTTGAATCCAGCGATTAAATGACCGTTTAGATAAATCCAAAATGTGTCTTGTCCTATTCTCAGGGTTTTCTAAAGAATGAAATAATCTTCCTCGTTTAGCCTCTTTGCAAAAATAGTCATACATTTTTATTGCGATGTTTTGTAAACTGCAGAATTTCATTTTAAGACACATGATAAATGTTATCGTTCCACGTCTATACCTATGAATGAACGGAAATGGAACACACAATTTCTCAAGTGTCTAATTGTGTCAAAAAAACCACGGCGAAAGCGTGCAAACACGTCACTTTTACCGTGTATGGATTTGTAATCGCTATTTTTAACTTAAATACTGTAAACACTAAGTTTTGACTACATCAATGGGTCGTTATAAATTTATATAAATCAAATAAGCAATAATAATAACCAAATGTTTGTTTTTAATGAAATTAATTCCCTGTTGGGTTCTAATCATTATAACTTTACATGCAAATTTTGAAAAAAATACAAAAAGCGGTTTAAAAGATATTGATTTTTAAAGTTGGGCAAGACTTATGAAACAAGCTATAGATATCTAAATATATCCTCTTTTTTTCAATATTTCATACAGACAGCCAAGTGCTCAGGTACCACTTGTCATACAAGCAAATAATCTCTGACTTCAGAAGCCCTCTCATTCTTTATTGTTGAGAGCTTTGATGTCATTGGGTATATTTTTCTATCAGTTATGCCTAGGCAATGGCCATTTTTAAACTTTTATCAGTTTCCAACTACAAAGGGTTCTTTAACACACAAAACCACCTGTTTTTATTGCCATGTTCCAAGAAGGTTAGACAATAAATTGTACCTTCGGGACTAGGGATGAAGACCTGTGGCTAAAACATTATATTTTTTGCCTTGTTTCTCCTATTAGTTTAGCTGTCAAACACGATTCAATGTTTATTTTTTCAAGTATTCCAGCATTAATTACAGCCCAACACAATATTATGTATTTCTGGAGGTGGGTAAAGCCAGGAAGAAACCAGATTCAAAGTGAAAATTCCCAATGTCAATAGTGGGATTTGAACTCAGGATGATCTTGCCTAGTGGGTGATGTCTAGACCACCAAGGGATATCCCTCCAATGATTACAGACCAATGATTACATTCATGATGTACAAATTGTACTAATAAACTTGAGTTCTTTGTGTATTACTGCAATGGGACAAAATCATAAAATCCTAATATGGTGATTGTTTATTTTGATTACCAATGGCAACTGGATGATGTTAGCATGAACAGCATTTTTTTTATATTTACAGTCAAAAGCATAATCATTTCATATCAAAATAATTCACTTAAGTCATTAAATTTTCCAAAAAATATTAACTGTTGCATTTGGCCTTATTATAAATTATCCAATTTCCTCATAATTAAGATGATGGTAGTGATAATATCAGTTTCACTAATGCAAAAGTCATCATTTTGATTTGTCAGATTATACAGGATTTCTTAAACTCACACTGTACCCTTTCAGAATTTAAAAAAAAAATTATTTCAGATTACAACATTAAGTGACTGAACAGAGATTATTAAACTGTGGATGTGATTTACAAAATATAAAAACATGTTATACTTACTGCAAATCTTACAATATGAACTGTCCTATTTGTTCACTAAATGGAAATGTTTTTCTCATTTTTCATTTATTTTGCAAATTAATATTAAATGTTCAATGGGATCCCCCCCCCCCTCACCCGTAATGAAATAGTCATTTTCTGTTCACAAGGCCACAAACATTAAAACCATACACCATTTGTGGTTTTCACATAAATGCAATTACATGATAAATGGCATTATTCATTATTGCAATAAATGTTAATTTAGGAACAAAATTTAAAACAAGAATGCCAATTACAGAAACAATAAGTTTACAGTTTCCTGCTGAGGAATTTAATGCTTAAATATCAATGGCTCTCTCGCCAGGATGAGAACCCATGGAGAGGATTTCATTTCTATTTGAGGCAGGATAAGGTCGAGGAGGTCCTGGTCTGTAAGCCTGTGAGGGCCGATCATTATAAAAGTCGTCAATTGGTGGCTTTTCAGACATGGGAGGTGGTCTGTAGCCGTGAGGTGGCCCAGCTCTTTGAGGCTGGCCATACTCATCTTCAGGGGATGTTTGAATCCACGGTCAGAATCTAAACCAGGATAAGCCATGAAGGGTGCTAAAGGGATAAAATATGTTGGAATTATATTTCAAAGCCAAGTAACTAAGGAAATCCATACATTTTTTTAAAACGTGAAACATATTAATTTTTATTTCTGAATTACACCTTCCATTTGATATTAGTGAGCCCTGTTATTTAAATTGTAGATTTGCTTTGACCACATTTCATTTTTAATCCTTGTTTTTCAATTATAAAAAATTATTTTATAGAGTTTTATTTTTAATTCTGTTTCATTTGCCTACCACAAAGCTAATTTTGTATTGATTTATATGACTTATTTTCCACTATCTCAATATGTTTTAACTATCATCATCAAGTACCGTGCCTGCTGGCATAGTTGATCATGTCTCTCCACAACTGTTGATCCCAACAGTTATTTATTATTTCTGTTGTTGACCTTCTGCCAGGTGTTATTTTAAGCTGTCTGGTATCTTTTCTCTTTGCTTCTCTCAGGCCTCTTTTAGAATGTTTTCAATACTCTTCTTAGCTAGCCATGGTATTCTCAACAGTGAGCCAGTGGTGAGGAGTGTTAAACACTCTAAGGTATGAAGACAGCTTTACAAGGGAGGAACACAACACAATACTGATGTTTCGGCCTGTGACCTTCTTCAGAGTACAAGGACAACGAAAACAAACGGTGAAACACAATTATCTATAACTACATGATCAGAAGAATGGAGAGGTGGACAGAAAAGAAGAAAGTAGGATGTCGAAAAATGAAAAAAGAAGAAAGCTATAAGAGGGGAGGTAGGATGAGTGTTAATATGTAAAAATTAGAAATAATAGGAGAATATATATATATATAAAATTGCTTCACTTAGCTCAAATAATTTGTCTAGTCGCGGACAGTTCTTTTCTGTCCACCTCTCCATTCTTCTGATCATGTAGTTATAGATAATTGTGTTTCACCGTTTGTTTTCGTTGTCCTTGTACTCTGAAGAAGGCCACAGGCCGAAACGTCAGTATTATGTTGTGTTCCTCCCTTGTAAAGCTGTCTTCATACCTTGGAGTGTTTAACACTCACCACCACTGGCTCCTTGCTACCAGCTTTACCGCAGCATCACAATTATTTGCCTATTCCCTATTCTCAACAGTCTTCTGTAAAACCACATTTCTACAAACCCCAGTGATTTTCTTGCCTGTTGTCCTATTGTCCATGAATCACATTCATATGTTTAGACTGGCTCTACATAACATTTAATAACTCTTTTTCTTGTTTCTATTGTCAAAAATGGATTGCTCAGTATCTTTCTCATTTTTTGGAAAGCTGCTTTTGCCTGAGCCATCCCACATCTCACCTCTGTTGTAAACCTACCATCTGAGGTTAACAATGTTCCCAGATATTTAAATTCATTTACCTGTTTTAATATTGTTCCACTTGTCTTTATTTTGCATTGTTGTGATGTCTTTTTTCTTTGTTGCTACCATTACTTCTGTCTTTTTGCTATTATGGCTGAGTCCTTTATTTTTGCTTTCCTTCACTATAATGTCCAACATTTCTTGTAACACATTTTCACTCTTAGCGATTAAGACTGTATCATCAGAATCTTCTTCTTCTACCTTTTTAGCTCCCAGTGGAGCATAGGTCTTCAACAAACACTTTCCAAGTCGTTCTGTTTTTTTGTCATTCTTTTAAGATCATTCCATGTCTTCCCCATCATCTTCATCTCTGCTTCTATCTGTCTTCTCCAAGAATTCCTTGGTCTTCCTCTTTGTCTTTTCCCCTGGGGATTCCAAAAAGGGCCTGTGTAATACTCTCGGTTGGCTTCCGTAGTGTGTGTCCTATCCAGCGCCATCGTCTTCGCTGTATCTCTTTATCCACTGGTGTTTGACTGGTACATTTCCATAATTCTATGTTAGTGATTTTGTCCTGCCATTTCCATCCTTTTATTCTGCGTAAGCATCCATTAATGAAAGTCTGTATCTTCGTGATTGTCAATTTTGTTGTTCTCCATGTTTCACAGCCATATAATAGGACCGCCTTTACATTTGAGTTAAAAATTTTTATTTTTGTATTTAACCTAATTTCTTTGGATTTCCATATGTTTCCCAGTGCAATGAAAGCTCCTCTTGCTTTTGATATCCTTATTTTGGTATCATTTTCTGTTCCTCCCTCTTTATCTATATTACTGCCCAGATATATGTAAGATTGTACATCTAATAGAGGTAATTCTCCTAGTTTGTTTTTGGTTATTGCCAGCTGTATTAATTCTCATAATGTTGGTCTTAGTTCTATTAATCTTCAGTCCTAGCTGTTGTGATCTTTCATCAAGCATGTTCATGTTATCCTGCATCTGAATCTGTTGATGACTGTGTGATAGGAGAGCTATGTCACCAGCAAAGCCTAAATCATCAAGTTGTTTGGTCAGTGACCACTGGATTCCATTTCTGTTGTTTTGAGTTATTTTCATAATCCAATCTATGGCCAGTAGAGAGAGAAATGGAGACAGAAGGCATCCCTGCCTTACTCCTGTTCTTATTTCAAATGCTTCTATAAGCTGTCCTTCATGTACCACACTACATTTCGTTCCTTCATACATTGTTTTTATAAGGTTAATAAACTTTATGGGGATTCCGTAATGACTCAGCAACTTCCAAAGCATTCTTCTGTCTAAACTATCAAATGCCTTTTCGTAATCTATGAATCCAATATAAAGTAGTTATTTGATCAGCACATGATCTGTTCTTCCTAAAACTGCTTGTTCATCTCTCAAATGTTTCTCTATGGCCTCTTTTAGTCTCTCTAGAATGATTCTGCTTAATATTTTTTCCTGGCACTGATAGTAGCATAATTCCCCTATAATTTGTGCACTCCTGTAAACTTCCTTCCTTTGGTAGTTAGATCATATAACCTTCTTTCCAGTCTTTAGGTATTTCTTCCCTCTCCCAAATTTTATCTAATAGATTATAAAGCATCTTGGTAGAGATGTTAATATCTGCTTTGATGGCTTCCAAAGGAATTTCATCTGGTCCTGTGGCTTTACCATTTTTTAATAGTTTGATGGCTTTCATTATTTCTTCTTTGCTTGGTTTTCCACAGTTAACGTGTAGATAACGATCTTTGCTGTTTTTATGCTTTCTAAAATTGTGATTATCTCTTGGTGCTTTACTTTGTCAAATGCTTTGGTATAATTTATGAAACATAGGTATAGATCTGTTTTCACCTCTATGGCTCTTTCTACTAAAGATCTTATGATGTATATGGCATTGCTTGTTCTTTTACCTCCAACACAACCACTGTTCATTACTAATTTCTAAACTGATTTTGTTTCGCACTCTTCGCATGATGATTCTTAGTAATATCTTAGTTATGTGACTCATAAGGCTTATTGTGCGATGATCATCACATGCAATTTCACCAGATTTCTTTGGTAGAAATATTGATTTGAGAAAGTCATCTGGTATATATCAGCTGCTGTAGATATTCAATATTTTTGTTATTATTTATAATCCAAAATCATCGATGGCTTCAATCTCTTCTTTAGTTAGTTTTAACTGTACATCAATTAAATAAACTTTTCACGTAACACTTTGCTTCACCTACTTGAAATGACCTATTTGTTAACAATTAGAGCTGCAATACTAATATAAGACAGGAAATCTTGCAATACACAAGTAAAAATTTTAATACACAGCCAGAGATTGGATTCTTACTGGTAGAGGGCAAGAAGACAGCTATAATGGCAAAAAAATTGAAATTTACAATGTGTTTAATGAAATGAAACCATACTAATCAAAACCATTTACTAATAAAAAACAATGACCATTTTATTTCCTGCTATTATGACAGTCCAGCATTCCCACCGTGATCGCAACAAAAGTCAAGTAACATGCCTTGCTAGTGGAAAATGGTTCTGTGACCATATTTTTCCCTAACACAGCATTTTTGGATGATGTTGTAAGTATCATGCCATGGTGCCTTTTCTTCCCAGGAAAATCTCGGGCACCAAATTTTAGAGGCTGGATGAACCCCGGTGCCTTGTCTGTCCGATAAAAATCTGCCTCTTCTATGAAGAAGAAGAACCTGAACCCTTCTGTCCAGGAAGTGAAAAGACAAACCACTCAGTGACTGAGGCTCCCACAAATACAAACAAATTAAACATATAAGAAATGCTATAGCATAGTCTCCATCAAAGTCAAACCATGGATAATGGCACCAAGTCTACTATATACATTATTTTGTTGTAACTGGTATATAAACCATGTAGAAGATCAAGCAAACACAAACTTACCAGGTCTTGTCACCGAGGAAGGTGCCACAGGGTAGTGAGAGTGGCGCTGATTATGGAAAAGCCTAGGTCCCTGTGCACTCTTAGCCCGCCTTCTCTGCCACCAACATAGCAGTAACACAGTGAGAGCAGCTACCACAACAGCTCCAACAATACAACATCCAACAATTATACCAATTCTGTTAATGAATGATTTTCAGAAACAAATGCAACTAAGTGAGATGGCAATAAACCAATGACAATTATCATTCCTTCAACAAAACAGTTATATTTTCAAGTGTCAAAAGTCCTCATACATGAAACAAATTTAGCACAATTTTCATCATACATTGGAGAATGTAACAAATTTTGTAACAATTATCATACATGACAATTTAATAAATTTTCTTTAATAAAACATTAAATTAATAAAATGTTAAATAAATAAATTTATTAAACTTTTGGACCCAAGATTTTCAAGACTCGTAGCTGACTGCTTGAATCAGTATATATGATATATGGACCAGAACTAATCAAGAGCCTACTTCAGTAGGGACTGAAAAAAGAAAGGCAGTCTCGTACTCAAAAATGTCATGCTGTAGTCAGGTATCAAGGGCCAAAAGGTGCAAATACTGCAGATTGATCACAACACACCCACACTAATTTATCATCGTTTATAGTCCTGATGGTTAAGATGGTCATAAGGCAAATACAGAAAGAGGAGACAATTTTTTAAACATATTCAACATAATTGCCAATTATTTTTAACACGTAAAATGGAACTGGACCAATGCTGTCAACAAGAGATGTTCTGGTAAAGTTTTTAATCAGACCTCTGATAGTAAAAAACTTTATTATACTATCTTTGATCAAACCCACATTTGGAGACTCTCTCTTGATCTTGATCCTTCCCATGCTGTTAGATGTCACATAGGGCTTGTAGTGCTTTCACCACCCATCTCTATTCTTGGCGAGATGTTCGATCTTATCTAATGAGTCTATGCCTGCCCACTTTGCTTCTCTTATAAGTGTTCTTTTTAGTGTCTCTTTAAGTCTTTCTCTTTTTCTGTATCCTGATGGTTCCCATAGAAAAGCTTGTTTTGGAATTCTCTTGTTGCCTTTTCTCAACGCATGTCTGACACATGTCCATCTTCTTTCCTTAATTAATTGTAGATGAGATCTTTAGATTCCATGCTCATTTCCTTTATTTCAATATTAGTCTTCAATTCATTCCATTGTACACAGAGTATTTTTCTTAGGCATTTGTCTTCAAGAGCATTTAGTTTTTTTCCCAATCTCTTTTGATGATTTCCAGCTTTCACATGCATAGGTAAGTGCTGATAATACATTTGAGTGGAATATTCTAAGTTTGGTTTTCTTGCTTAGTATTTTTGATTTCCATATTTTGTCCAGATTTGGAGAACAGCAGGTTTTATTCTTCTCTTTATATTAATAAAAATATAAGGTTCTGATGTCAACTTACGGAGCACAGCAGTGTCTATTGAAGGAGTTGCCACAGCAGTCCCAGAGGCAGTCTATGTAGTCAGGCTGCTGACTGAAGTAGTTCTGATATTTGGCACATCTCCAGCCATTGACATCTAGAGGTACAGAACAAACTTCAATATAAAACATCAAGCTATCGCTACTGTTAAATTTTTACAGTAAATATGTGTTAATCTATTTTACACAAAAACTTACGTTAATGAAAAATTTATTAATAAAGAAACACTATTATAACAAATAACATATTTCTGCTGAAACACTCTGGACAATGTAACATCTATTTCTACAGAAGCAATTGTAACAAATTGTAATCAGTTTCTGCTAGAACAGAAGAAAAGAAAACAATGCATGTGTAATAAGATTTGTTATTTTTAAAACCGTCTTGATTTATTGATTTAAATTTTCTCTAAACATATCAATTGTGGGTTTATCTCATGTCTTTTATTGTCACACCATTTTTTAAACAAGTGAATTAAAAGTGACACTACATGGAAATACATCAAAGAAAGAAGAGAAGTGAAGAGAGCCATGGCTAATGTAAAGATAGATCTTGGAAAGGTCCTGGCAAAAGCAACATACACACAAATTAAACAACAAAGTAAAAAGTTCAGCAAGAAGAGATACAAGAGCTTATATAGACAATTTGGCAAAGAAAGCAGAGACAGCTGCAATTACAAGAGACAGCAGAACTCTCTATACTGTACAAAAGATGCTGACAAACACCTATACATCCAGTGGAACACCAATTCTAGACAAATCTGGATTAATGCTAACTACAAGCGCAGATATAAAAGCCCGTTGGGCGGAACACTTCAAAGAAATTCTTAACCGTCCACTACCCCACAGTTTAATAGATTTTGAATCTGAAACACCAGCAGCAGAATTAGATGTAAATTTAGATGACTTCACTTTGAGCAAAATAGAAACCACCTTAAAGCATATGGCCAATAACAAGGCTGCTGGAGAGGATAAGTTAACAGCTGAGATACTCAAGGCAATTGATAGCCATAATTTAATATGGCATTGCTTGTTCCTTTACCTCTAACAAAACCACACTGTTCCTCACTAATTTCTGGACTGATTTTGTTTCGCACTCTTCGCATGATGATCCTTCGTAATATCTTAGTCATATGACTCATAAGGCTTATTATGTGATGATCATAGCATTCAATCGCACCAAATTTCTTTCGTAGGGCTATGAATGTTGATTTTAGCAGGCCATATGGTATATATCCGCTGTTGTAGATATCATTCAATATTTTTGTTATTATTTCTATTCCAAAATCACCCATGGCTTCAATCTCTTCTTTAGTTATATTATCTGGTCCATGAGCTTTTCCTGCTTTCATATTGCACAAGGTGTCTTCCACTTCTTCTTTGAGTATTTCTAGTCCTTCTCCATTATCCTTAATATTTTCTTCTGTTCGTTCATCATTATAAAGATTGTTAATGTATTCTGTCCATCGTTCCCTTATGCTTTCTTGTTCAATCAACAGTTCTCTTTCCTTTGATCTTAGACATCCAGTTTTTGAATGCATTTTTCTTACTGTTAATTCTTCAATTTGTTCGTTTTTAGCATTAACATCTCCTTTTTGTTGCATTTCAATCTCTTTGCATCTCTCTTTTAGCCATGCTTCTTGTGCTTCATAGCATTTTATTACAATTTCTTTATTTAATCTCTAATACCGATCTTAATTTTCTTTATTTGTTCTTGTACCCATTAGCTGCAAGATGTCATCCATTTCTTTCTTCAATTTGCCCTCACTGGTGGTATGAACTCTTTTGACGTTTGTTGCATTTATTATTTTAGTATTTCCCACTGTTCATCAATGCTTTGTATCATCTCTATTACATTGTACTGGTTCACAATTGTGATGTTATATTTGTCTTGCAAATCCTTGTCTGATTTGAGTAAATATAAATTTAACTTGTTAATTAATGCTTGTTTTCCTGCTTTTAATTTTACTCTCTACAACTGGTATATGATCACTATTGCAATCTGCCCCTGGTCTAGTTTTCACACACACCAGACTGTTTTTAAATCTATTGTTTATCATAATGTAATCAATTTGATTACATAAGTTGTCTCCTGGGCTTTGATATAATTGAAGATATAATGTCCACAGACGCCTTGGATGTTGCTTAAACCAGGTGTTTCCTATCATCATAATCATGTTATGTTAGGGTGACCATTCGTCCCCGATTTCCAGGGACAGTCCCCGGAATGTAGAAGTTGTCCCCGAAAGAAATTTGTCCCCGATTTCAGTGAATAAATAAATGTTCATACACGGAATCTTTTAAAGTAATCACTAGGACTCAGGACATTACTGAGTTGTGTTTCTTTATCCCAGACTGAGTGGCATTAGTAGGAAGATAAAAGAGAAGACTTGGACGTGTTGGGTCGGAGATAGCTCTTTGAACTCTTGAAGCGCGGTGCTACGTTACTTCTATTCCCACCACTCACTTCTATTGGGATGGGTTTAATTTTTAAAAAAAGCAGACACTCTCTCTCCCCCCACCCCTGCCTTTCCGGACATATCCCGCCAAAGCTTTCAATAAATATATATATGTATACACACACACACATTATATATATATATATATATCGTTCGTCCCCGATTTTGTGGGACAGTCTCAGAAATAAGCAAAAAAATCCTCTGAAATGTAAAAAATATGACAAATGTCCCCGGAAACAATGGGAAAAAAATGGTCACCCTATGTTATGTGTTCTTGCTTAGTCAATAAGTAATAAGTGAAAAGTTTGTCACCTCTTTCATTTCTCTCGCCTAAGCCATGAATGAGAATGATGAATATATTATATAATTACCAACAACTTCCTAAATTCTTTCTATTCCCACTTTTGTGTTGAGATCCCCTAGAGGAAGTGAAGAAAGACAACTAGAAAGTGTTTAAAGTAATGAAATGCGGCAGCGGGCAGTGGTGCGTGTCAAAAAATAGTGTCAAGTGTCAGTCAAGTCATCAGTGTGTCATCAACACTCAAAGAAATTTAATCAATCATGAATCGGCTTTTATTATTAATACTGTAACTGTCTGTAAGGTAAGGTAAGTACTCAGAGTACTGTTTAAAAAAAAAAAAAAAAAACCTGTGTTGTAAAGTATTAGTTAGCTGAGTCAACTGAGTGGCAGTGTTCCGGGGTGGTCCATCGTTTGGCTTGGCTTTTTTACTTTTCGTGGAAAGGCGCTGTGCCAGTGATTACGGGTTCGATCCTGCTTTGGTCCATATTTTTTGTTCTCAATTTTCTGTCGTTTATTTAAATTTGTCAATTTTTCGGAGTGCTGACAGTCACAGTTGAGTGCTGTGACTGTGTAAGTGTTTACTCAACTGTAAGTAGTGTAAGTGAAGTTACTTGAAAGTAAATGTAAAGAAGTAAATTGTAAATAATAAACTTAAACATACTTACACATTACATGATTACATACTTATACTAGTAGTAAACACTACATACTACAATACCTACCAGCTTCCTCTGAATTGATTCGCTGTGAAGTAAAGTAACTTAGTGTACTATACTTTATTACTGACATGATAATTTATCGCTATCTCGATATATAACAATTCTAACTTACCTGTAATAAACAATGTGAACGTAAAGAGGTACAGTGTGAGTGCCACTTGATAATGCACTTGAGACGCCATTATTAATTAATTGTTTCTGTTGTTAAACGGAAACTTTGGCTCTGAGTGGCCAATGCTACAAATATTACCAAAATATTGTGGTCCAATAAAAAAGAACTTTACACCTATTGATATCTCTCTCTCTCTCTCTCTCTCTCTCTCTCTCTCTCTCTCTCTCTCTGCGATCAGGACTCAATAAGAGTAGGATTCCAGACTCCCACATGAAGTCAGCTGTCAGGTTAAGTGTGTTGATCGCCTCCACAAACAGAACATCACATTTAGAGTCTGCCAGATCCACTCTGACTGAACACCCGTTAATACGTTGCACTGTGTTTTGCGCCAGTGGCCCAGTGCATCCGATTTCAGCCAGCATTTTATTCAGGTTCGCTTTCCTTATCCTTTGATTGTCCCCAATCTTCCTGCAAGGCAGCAGATTGTCTTTTCTGTAGGGGGATTCTGCCCTTAGATGGTCAGCCCTCCCGGGTTTACGAGCACCATCTGCCCGAGTCACTAGAGGTGACTAACACAGACATGCACACATAAAGATATGAGATGTGAATAACACAGGCATGTACACAGCGAATACGAGACATGACTAACACCGACACACATCAAGATATATGACACATGAATAACATAGAAATGCACATAAAGATATGACACATACCTAACATAGACATACACGCAAAGATATAAGATATGACTAACATAGGCGTGAGTAGTAGTATACAAGGGTCCAACTAAGTCGCATTTAGGCGTAAATTAACAAAGATATATAGTAGGCGTATTTTACGCCTAATGTACACGAGAGACAAGGGGAGTTAATCGGTCGTGCAGCGGCGTGACCCCTCGTGCGGCGGGCGGAGTGCTTGGTGTACTTGATCGATAGTGATAGGTTAGTAGATTATACAACATCAATGAAAAACGATCAATATAAAACAGAAGACAAAGATATATTTTATTCTTTTATTATCTCAATAGGTGTATAACATACATTGATATTATATAACATTACAAACATATTTAGTACACTGAGTAAATATATAGTACAAGGATAACATTTATTTATAGCTATGTAGTTGGGTGTCTGCTTAACTATGTCTCATAAATGAATGATAAGGGGTGAAACTGTTAGAGATTGCTGGGTAGTCTAAACTGGTAGTGTAAAGAGTTAAATATCTAAAGGCGTAGTCGAGACGTTATCGGCAGCTACCTTTCTTTTAATATAGAAATATGAAAGAGCATTTCTTGTTTGACTGTAGGAAAATATGGAATTATTTAGGACTTTGAAACCTACATTGTTCCCTCCCTTAGCATTTTGTGTGGCGAGAACCTCTAAAAACATATCTTTATCTAATTTGTTGTGTTGCTTGCTTAACCCTTTACAACTGATTTTATCGTAATCCCCACTACAATGGTACGTCTTACTACATAAACTAACAAGAGCTGTCCCTTTGTACTCTAGTTTAAAAAGACCTGGCGTTCGTTTGGTATACGCTTTAACACCCTTACAGCTTATACAGTCTGTCTTGCTAGTATGTTCATCGCAAAACTCGACAGGAAACCAGTCTTTATACACGCTATTAAACTCATCCCGCAGACCTGACTTAACTATGTCTTCTAACTTAGGTGCACTTAAGGCTAAGTATAAACTATCAGTATCTGTTTCACATAACTGAAAGTTGGACCTATCTACAAACTTATCTAAGAACTCGAAATAAAAAACTAACATACGAAGTTTTGCATATTGATAGACGAAGAAACCGATTTGTAGGGGCAAGTCCCAAACAGTTTTCTTTTTCTCCATCTCAATTTCAAAAAGACCCTCCCCTATTTCAGTCATCTTTTTAAACCGAGAACTATTAATCATTTTCGATATCTCATCCCCCCTGAACATACGAGACAGCGCTATGCTTGGCCTTATTGGTTAGACTCTTCCCGTAGGCTGAGTTTCCTAAGAGCTTCATCGTATCGCTTACTATAGATTGACTTTCGTCTAGATCACCAGCCCTCCTAGCGTCAGAAACCATTTCGCCAAACTTTTTAAAACAACTAGACGGTTGATATTCTATCACTTGATAAATTTTTGTTACCACCAATCCGTGGTCTAAATACCATTTTAACAGTGGTGTTGCCAACAAATTTTTTTCCCCGACATAACTACCTATTAGGGTGCGACGAGGGGTTGACAACAAGTTATGTTTGAGGGCATATTCACCCATAAACGGTCCAATATCAGCACGCGTGACGTCAATATTTTTGAAAATTGGAGTCATCTCACTGAAATGTTCCTTCAGGCGGTCGGGGACGTGTAGATCACATTCCACTAAACCAAAACATGTCCCATCTGAAACAGAAGTCAGAATCTGTTTAGCACTGAGAGGGAGCCCTTCTTTAGAGTAAGAGGGTCTAGCTCGACGGATGGCTTTAGAAAGGAAAGCCCTAATGCTTGGGTCAGCCTTTCAGAGCCTGCCACTCACATTCCCACATAACTTCTACGGGGACTTTGACCTCCTCAGTTAGATAGGTGTGTATCTCACATGTTTTTTCAAACAGCTCGAACAAGGGCTTATTATTAACAGGGTTTCTATCTCTATCTTTGGTGAGGGGACAGTCTTTATGACCATGGTACAAACAACCATGAAAATTATAACCTCTTCTATTGGATTTATCCCACCCATCCACAGGGATATTTCTATCACCTAACCGAAACTCCCTCCCATTAAACTGAGTTTTCAACTCCACCCCTTTCTGGTGGGCGACCCACGTTAGCCACTCTCTACTTTGTTGGACATAATAGTTATCTTTTTCGACCCTAAACCCGGTCTCCATTCTTCTAATAATTGGATAATCTGTTGGCATTGGGTTCATCAGAGCCCAAAGATACAACGCATTGGCATCGTATCCTTGGATGGATTTGACCAGCTTTCCTCCCCTAATAAGCGTTTTGCCTACTTCATGATACCTATGAAAGATTATAGAGGGACCTCCAACGATATTATCTCTAATCATTGTGTGTAGACTCGCCTGTTTGCTCGAACATAAACTAAACATTACACCCCTATCAACGGTCTTAAAAAGATACTTTAAACAAACACCCGGAACCGAAATGGCGTCTTTAAAACAGTCCACACCCCGCTCCCCATAAAAACGAACCTGCTGCTCTAATGCTTCTAAGAAGGGGACTACATCTTTGTTATTATACCAAATCAAAAAGTCCCTAAGGGTCGTCATCTTATTATCCTTCCAGACCTTTTTACACAGAGCGTACTCCTCCTTGGAAATGTTGGCATTTTTTAACGACGAATGGAATGCTTCGTGTGGGGGTAACTCCGTCTCATTCAACTTGTTTAAATCGGTTACGTACTCGTAACAGAAAACACCCTTGCACTCCTCTACTTTATAAGCTGCCAAGTACTTGCTATAACTAAAACCTGGCGCTAGATAATTTATGATATCTAGGAACTTTAACTTCGGCGTTGCAATACACATAAAGTTATTGTTTCTTTTAACTATAAACTTGAACGGTTTTGGTAGTTTGTAGTCTACTTCCATTTTATCTTCCTCTTCTTCGTTAACATCGGCTTCTTCTTCGTCGTCTTCTTCTTCTTCTTCTTCTTCTTCTTCTTCACCCACTTGTGCAGTAGCATCCATGAAGTGCTTTATTAAATAAGGTTTAATGACGTTGATGTCATATTTCCTCGAGTTAAACCCTATCACTGGAAGCTCTTTTAAATATTCATCAAACTTAGCTATTAGCTTGTGTTTGCTCAGTTCATGGAGTTGAGTAAAAATACTTTCAAACCGAGCTCGCAACAACGAGTACGCCGTACCAGCGATTCCAGTGAGGTAATCAACCATCTGACTAACTAAAACCTGTGGGTCACCCTTCGTTATGAAGCATATTGGTCCCTCCCACCCGGGGACATTTGACGCTATAGAGCAGGAGAGGGGCACGTGTTTAGCTACAAAGGTAGTCGAGTGCGTCTCTGGGGGAACATTCCCACTATCAAAATAACATTCATAATCGAATGTCGCCCTGAAGGGGTAAATAAAAGACTCTGGAGTACTTATCCCTTCAACGCTGATCGCGTCCCATACACTTTCAGGTGAAGAGTAAACCCCACCCTTATATGTCTCTACAGCCATATCCCCATTGCAAGTTTTTTCATGCCTATCCATACGCCCAAACTTTTTCCACAATTTCCCACATTTTCCACAAGAAAAACTTTTACTAGCCCTAGAAAGATCGTTTATATAAAAGAAGTGGTTTTTGTAAAGTAAAAGACGGAGAGTTTCACTGTAACTGCTGGTGCTTCTCAGAACAATACGCAAGGCTTGGTCAGAATCAAATTCAAAAATATTTATATTTATTGAAAAACAACTTTCTAAGAGAGACATTTCGGTAAGAGTTACACCCGGAAAGTTACTTAACATTAGAAACGGGTTAAACTGTTTGAAAAGTAGTCTTGAAGCCTTCCTAACATCTTTAACAGAGGTACCTCTATGGATAGCTAGACAACGGAAGAAACAGAGATTATCATTGTAAACTTTAGAATGGGAATCGGTTTGAAGGATATTAATGCCGTAGTTGGATGCAATGTAGGGTGGGATATCAACCAGACACCCTATAGGATAATCTTGAAGTTTATAAACATAAACACTCGTACTGACTAATGCTTCCAATGTATATTTGGTTGTCTCCCTGTTTTTATCTGCATACCCTAATATATCACGTTCATTTAAGCTATCAACAAATGTTTCAAAGTCATTTTTGTTGTTAACTAACAAGGGTTTGTCTAACCCTGTCGCGTTATTTGAGCTGGCGTGAAAGTAACGCAGCCCCTGTGTTTCCCTATGTCTTAAAACCAGATGATGACTATAATTCACCTTGAAACGCTTTTTCTGGGCTAGAAAAATTGGGTTTACAAGGGTCTTCCAATCTATAGGAGTATCAGGCTGATGGAATATAGTATACGTGTCCATGTATTTGTTCCTACGTTCGTGTGTTCTAATAGCTAACCAGTTGTTCTTATATATCTTCCTAATATCTTCGGGTAACTTATTTAAAGAGTCCATTTCATTAATAAGTCTTGGTCTCTTTGAGGGGTCTTGAGTCGAACTCTTTACTGCCCGCTTGCGTGAGGTTGTCGATACTTGTGGACATGCTGGTGATGCAGGAACTACTGATACAAGAGATGCAGAATGCTCTGTCTTAATATGTTTGGCAAGGTTGTCTGCTCTATTATAAACTCGTTCACAAACAGCACACTTGTATTCCTGACGCACATGTACACTAGCAAAGTGTCGTTTTATGTCCCAGCTCCGGGTGAAAGTTTTGGAGCAGAGATGACAAGTGTTAGACATCTGTAGAAAAGAAATTGAAACATTACAACTAAAGAATAAAGAACAGTAAACATTACAAGGAAAGAAAACCAGTAAATGTAATCAACGAGACTCACAAATTGTCGAAATTAGGGTACTAAAGTATCATACTATAATATTAAAGAACTAAGATAACACTTACTTTTACGTGTCTGAAGGCGCGAGCCACAACCGCCCGCAACAACTGTAATCGTATATCTGATTACAAGCTTCTCAGATATATATACACTTGAAACACCGGAAGTGTTACTAAAAATAGAACTGACCTCTGAGGCACTACCGGATGTGTTACTAAAAATAGTTTTTGACCGCTGATGCAATGCCCGTGGAGTTTCTAAAAATAGATTTTGACGTATGATGGCAATTTTATGAGTTTACCTCCTGACCTTTTTTGGTGACTACGCCCCTGAATTCGACGAAAAGCGTAAATTTTCACTCTAGGCTTACCTAAAACTTTATTTTAGACATCCCCACACCAAAAATTAACTTAAAAATCACTTTTAAAATTGTAACCCCCCTTACCATTTTTGAGGGTTACGCCCCTGAAATCGATAAAAATCGTAAATTTAGCACGTAGGCTTACCTAAAACTTTATTTTAGACATCCCCACACCAAAAATTAACTTAAAAATCACTTTTGAAATTGTAACCCCCCTTACCATTTTTGAGGGTTACGCCCCTGAAATCGATAAAAATCGTAAATTTAGCACGTAGGCTTACCTAAAACTTTATTTTAGACATCCCCACACCAAAAAGAATACAACAATACATCTGCGTAGTATGCACGGTTCAAAAACACCCTTCCTTACTACTTTTTTTTTGTTGTTTTTTTGTTGGAATTTGATATGTAGGGGTGTCAAAAAATATGTTTGGGGTATGCCTTGAGGTTATATTTCAATTTTTTATCGATTTCAGGGGTGTAACCTTCAAAAATGGTAAGGGGGTTAAATTTTCAAAATTGATTTTTAAGTTAATTTTTGGTGTGGGGATGTCTAAAATAAAGTTTTAGGTAAGCCTACGTGCTAAATTTACGATTTTTATCGATTTCAGGGGCGTAACCCTCAAAAATGGTAAGGGGGGTTACAATTTCAAAAGTGATTTTTAAGTTAATTTTTGGTGTGGGGATGTCTAAAATAAAGTTTTAGGTAAGCCTACGTGCTAAATTTACGATTTTTATCGATTTCAGGGGCGTAACCCTCAAAAATGGTAAGGGGGGTTACAATTTCAAAAGTGATTTTTAAGTTAATTTTTGGTGTGGGGATGTCTAAAATAAAGTTTTAGGTAAGCCTAGAGTGAAAATTTACGCTTTTCGTCGAATTCAAGGGCGTAGTCACCAAAAAAGGTCAGGAGGTAAACTCATAAAATTGCCATCATACGTCAAAATCTATTTTTAGAAACTCCACGGGCATTGCATCAGCGGTCAAAAACTATTTTTAGTAACACATCCGGTATTGCCTCAGAGGTCAGTTCTATTTTTAGTAACACTTCCGGTGTTTCAAGTGTATATATCTGAGAAGCTTGTAATCAGATATACGATTACAGTTGTTGCGGGCGGTTGTGGCTCGCGCCTTCAGACACGTAAAAGTAAGTGTTATCTTAGTTCTTTAATATTATAGTATGATACTTTAGTACCCTAATTTCGACAATTTGTGAGTCTCGTTGATTACATTTACTGGTTTTCTTTCCTTGTAATGTTTACTGTTCTTTATTCTTTAGTTGTAATGTTTCAATTTCTTTTCTACAGATGTCTAACACTTGTCATCTCTGCTTCAAAACTTTCACCCGGAGCTGGGACATAAAACGACACTTTGCTAGTGTACATGTGCGTCAGGAATACAAGTGTGCTGTTTGTGAACGAGTTTATAATAGAGCAGACAACCTTGCCAAACATATTAAGACAGAGCATTCTGCATCTCTTGTATCAGTAGTTCCTGCATCACCAGCATGTCCACAAGTATCGACAACCTCACGCAAGCGGGCAGTAAAGAGTTCGACTCAAGACCCCTCAAAGAGACCAAGACTTATTAATGAAATGGACTCTTTAAATAAGTTACCCGAAGATATTAGGAAGATATATAAGAACAACTGGTTAGCTATTAGAACACACGAACGTAGGAACAAATACATGGACACGTATACTATATTCCATCAGCCTGATACTCCTATAGATTGGAAGACCCTTGTAAACCCAATTTTTCTAGCCCAGAAAAAGCGTTTCAAGGTGAATTATAGTCATCATCTGGTTTTAAGACATAGGGAAACACAGGGGCTGCGTTACTTTCACGCCAGCTCAAATAACGCGACAGGGTTAGACAAACCCTTGTTAGTTAACAACAAAAATGACTTTAAAACATTTGTTGATAGCTTAAATGAAAGTGATATATTAGGGTATGCAGATAAAAACAGGGAGACAACCAAATATACATTGGAAGCATTAGTCAGTACGAGTGTTTATGTTTATAAACTTCAAGATTATCCTATAGGGTGTCTGGTTGATATCCCACCCTACATTGCATCCAACTACGGCATTAATATCCTTCAAACCGATTCCCATTCTAAAGTTTACAATGATAATCTCTGTTTCTTCCGTTGTCTAGCTATCCATAGAGGTACCTCTGTTAAAGATGTTAGGAAGGCTTCAAGACTACTTTTCAAACAGTTTAACCCGTTTCTAATGTTAAGTAACTTTCCGGGTGTAACTCTTACCGAAATGTCTCTCTTAGAAAGTTGTTTTTCAATAAATATAGATATTTTTGAGTTTGATTCTGACCAAGCCTTGTGTATTGTTCTGAGAAGCACCAGCAGTTACAGTGAAACTCTCCGTCTTTTACTTTACAAAACCACTTCTTTTATATAAACGATCTTTCTAGGGCTAGTAAAAGTTTTTCTTGTGGAAAATGTGGGAAATTGTGGAAAAAGTTTGGGCGTATGGATAGGCATGAAAAAACTTGCAATGGGGATATGGCTGTAGAGACATATAAGGGTGGGGTTTACTCTTCACCTGAAAGTGTATGGGACGCGATCAGCGTTGAAGGGATAAGTACTCCAGAGTCTTTTATTTACCCCTTCAGGGCGACATTCGATTATGAATGTTATTTTGATAGTGGGAATGTTCCCCCAGAGACGCACTCGACTACCTTTGTAGCTAAACACGTGCCCCTCTCCTGCTCTATAGCGTCAAATGTCCCCGGGTGGGAGGGACCAATATGCTTCATAACGAAGGGTGACCCACAGGTTTTAGTTAGTCAGATGGTTGATTACCTCACTGGAATCGCTGGTACGGCGTACTCGTTGTTGCGAGCTCGGTTTGAAAGTATTTTTACTCAACTCCATGAACTGAGCAAACACAAGCTAATAGCTAAGTTTGATGAATATTTAAAAGAGCTTCCAGTGATAGGGTTTAACTCGGGGATATATGACATCAACGTCATTAAACCTTATTTAATAAAGCACTTCATGGATGCTACTGCACAAGTGGGTGAAGAAGAAGAAGAAGAAGAAGAAGAAGACGACGAAGAAGAAGCCGATGTTAACGAAGAAGAGGAAGATAAAATGGAAGTAGACTACAAAGTACCAAAACCGTTCAAGTTTATAGTTAAAAGAAACAATAACTTTATGTGTATTGCAACGCCGAAGTTAAAGTTCCTAGATATCATAAATTATCTAGCGCCAGGTTTTAGTTATAGCAAGTACTTGGCAGCTTATAAAGTAGAGGAGTGCAAGGGTGTTTTCTGTTACGAGTACGTAACCGATTTAAACAAGTTGAATGAGACGGGGTTACCCCCACACGAAGCATTCCATTCGTCGTTAAAAAATGCCAACATTTCCAAGGAGGAATACGCTCTGTGTAAAAAGGTCTGGAAGGATAATAAGATGACGACCCTTAGGGACTTTTTGATTTGGTATAATAACAAAGATGTAGTCCCCTTCTTAGAAGCATTAGAGCAGCAGGTTCGTTTTTATGGGGAGCGGGGTGTGGACTGTTTTAAAGACGCCATTTCGGTTCCGGGTGTTTGTTTAAAGTATCTTTTTAAGACCGTTGTTAGGGGTGTAATGTTTAGTTTATGTTCGAGCAAACAGGCGAGTCTACACACAATGATTAGAGATAATATCGTTGGAGGTCCCTCTATAATCTTTCATAGGTATCATGAAGTAGGCAAAACGCTTATTAGGGGAGGAAAGCTGGTCAAATCCATCCAAGGATACGATGCCAATGCGTTGTATCTTTGGGCTCTGATGAACCCAATGCCAACAGATTATCCAATTATTAGAAGAATGGAGACCGGGTTTAGGGTCGAAAAAGATAACTATTATGTCCAACAAAGTAGAGAGTGGCTAACGTGGGTCGCCCACCAGAAAGGGGTGGAGTTGAAAACTCAGTTTAATGGGAGGGAGTTTCGGTTAGGTGATAGAAATATCCCTGTGGATGGGTGGGATAAATCCAATAGAAGAGGTTATAATTTTCATGGTTGTTTGTACCATGGTCATAAAGACTGTCCCCTCACCAAAGATAAAGATAGAAACCCTGTTAATAATAAGCCCTTGTTCGAGCTGTTTGAAAAAACATGTGAGATACACACCTATCTAACTGAGGAGGTCAAAGTCCCCGTAGAAGTTATGTGGGAATGTGAGTGGCAGGCTCTGAAAAAGTCTGACCCAAGCATTAGGGCTTTCCTTTCTAAAGCCATCCGTCGAGCTAGACCCTCTTACTCTAAAGAAGGGCTCCCTCTCAGTGCTAAACAGATTCAGACTTCTGTTTCAGATGGGACATGTTTTGGTTTAGTGGAATGTGATCTACACGTCCCCGACCGCCTGAAGGAACATTTCAGTGAGATGACTCCAATTTTCAAAAATATTGACGTCACGCGTGCTGATATTGGACCGTTTATGGGTGAATATGCCCTCAAACATAACTTGTTGTCAACCCCTCGTCGCACCCTAATAGGTAGTTATGTCGGGGAAAAAAATTTGTTGGCAACACCACTGTTAAAATGGTATTTAGACCACGGATTGGTGGTAACAAAAATTTATCAAGTGATAGAATATCAACCGTCTAGTTGTTTTAAAAAGTTTGGCGAAATGGTTTCTGACGCTAGGAGGGCTGGTGATCTAGACGAAAGTCAATCTATAGTAAGCGATACGATGAAGCTCTTAGGAAACTCAGCCTACGGGAAGAGTCTAACCAATAAGGCCAAGTATAGCGCTGTCTCGTATGTTCAGGGGGATGAGATATCGAAAATGATTAATAGTTCTCGGTTTAAAAAGATGACTGAAATAGGGGAGGGTCTTTTTGAAATTGAGATGGAGAAAAAGAAAACTGTTTGAGACTTGCCCCTACAAATCGGTTTCTTCGTCTATCAATATGCAAAACTTCGTATGTTAGATTTTTATTTCGAGTTCTTAGATAAGTTTGTAGATAGGTCCAACTTTCAGTTATGTGAAACAGATACTGATAGTTTATACTTAGCCTTAAGTGCACCTAAGTTAGAGGACATAGTTAAGTCAGGTCCGCGGGATGAGTTTAATAGCGTGTATAAAGACTGGTTTCCTGTCGAGTTTTGCGATGAACATACTAGCAAGACAGACTGTATAAGCTGTAAGGGTGTTAAAGCGTATACCAAACGAACGCCAGGTCTTTTTAAACTAGAGTACGAAGGGACAGCTCTTGTTAGTTTATGTAGTAAGACGTACCATTGTAGTGGGGATTACGATAAAATCAGTTGTAAAGGGTTAAGCAAGCAACACAACAAATTAGATAAAGATATGTTTTTAGAGGTTCTCGCCACACAAAATGCTAAGGGAGGGAACAATGTAGGTTTCAAAGTCCTAAATAATTCCATATTTTCCTACAGTCAAACAAGAAATGCTCTTTCATATTTCTATATTAAAAGAAAGGTAGCTGCTGATAACGTCTGGACTACGCCTTTAGATATTTAATTCTTTACACTACCAGTTTAGACTACCCAGCAATCTCTAACAGTTTCACCCCTTATCATTCATTTATGAGACATAGTTAAGCAGACACCCAACTACATAGCTATAAATAAATGTTATCCTTGTACTATATATTTACTCAGTGTACTAAATATGTTTGTAATGTTATATAATATCAATGTATGTTATACACCTATTGAGATAATAAAAGAATAAAATATATCTTTGTCTTCTGTTTTATATTGATCGTTTTTCATTGATGTTGTATAATCTACTAACCTATCACTATCGATCAAGTACACCAAGCACTCCGCCCGCCGCACGAGGGGTCACGCCGCTGCACGACCGATTAACTCCCCTTGTCTCTCGTGTACATTAGGCGTAAAATACGCCTACTATATATCTTTGTTAATTTACGCCTAAATGCGACTTAGTTGGACCCTTGTATACTACTGGCGTGCACACACAAAGATATGAGATGTGACTTACACAGCCATGCACACACAAGGATTTGAGATTTGTCAAACACAGACATGCACACACAAAGATATGGGATATGACTAACATAAACATGCACACAAAGATGTGAGATATCCCTAACCCAGACATGCACACACAAAGATATGACACATGACTAACACAGATACACACTAAGTTATGAGATATTACTAAACTCAGACGCACATAAAGATATGAGACATGATTAACACGGACACACCAAGATATGAGATAAGACTAACATGACACACACCTAGAGATGATGGATAGAATGACGTCATGGGACGCACCAAGATGTCACCTTATTTACATTCCAGTAATTTAAAGAATGACTCATCTTAATGTGTTTCTGTGCTAGTCATGGCTCATCTCTCACACCAAGATATGAGATATGACTAACATGACACACACCAAGATATTAGCCATGGTAAGCACACACACACGCTAAGATATGAGCCATGGCCAGCACAGAAACACATCAAGATATGAGCCACGGCTTCACGGAAAAACACCAAGAAATGAACCATGTCCAGCACAGAAACACATTAAGGTATCCATATGCTTGGGTTTGTTGTAGTACTCTTCTTAACGTGGGAATCATCGACATAAGAGACGCAGGCCCCGATTAACTGTTCACAGGTTTCGTTCAAACAATTGTCCGGAGATTTGAGAGAGCAGTCTGACCCGTAGAACGTTCCTTTGCATGCACAGTTCCCGGTTGTCTGTTCACAGGTGTCGTTGAAACAGTTGTCCGAACATTTGAGAGTGCAGTCTGACCCGTAGAACGTTCCCTTGCACGTACAGTCTGCACTTTCCGGGTCACCTATGATGTCACAGCCATCAGAACACGTCTGTTCGCACTGTAGGCCAAAATTACCATCGGGACAAGTGTCACTACAGGTGTAGCCAGGACGTTTACATTGTAGGCATTTTCCGGATATTTCCTCACATAAAGGACAGACACTAAGACAAGACCCGGAGCAGTCGTGTCCATAGATCCCATGTAAACCGTTGCCGTGACACGTACCTATGATGACGTTGCAGCCTCTGCAACACCCACTACATACTGCACAAAACGACCAAGAATGCCCGTCCAGACAATAGGAGTCTGTAAATGTTTGCACCTCACTCACCGTCAGTGCACTATCGGCCTGCGAAATGGTCGATGAGAACTCAATCTTAATGTGTGCCATTGTCGCTTGTGTGGTGACTACAATAGTGTTCACAGGAATGTTTGGGTATAATATATCATTATACTGGAACACTACACCGCCACTGTCATAACCCATTGATATAAAAATAGAATTAAGAAAGGGGTGCATCTTCTAACCAAGCTTGTTCAATCTATACACTGAGCAAATCTTTAAAAACATCATAGAGATGCCAGGTCTACAAATTAATGGAAAGATAATCAATAACCTAAGATATGCTGATCATACTGTACTACTAGCAGAAAATCCTAAAGATCTACAACAATTACTTAATGAAGTAAACATGATAAAATAAAATATGGACTAGATATGAATATCAAAAAGACTAAAACTATGATCATAAACAAAGAAAATACTCAAAACCCACAAGTGGATATGATAGTTGAGGGTATATACCTGGAGACGGTTCAGAACTACAAATATCTAGGACATACCAGCAAAAAAGACATCACCTCAGTGCAAAATAAAGACAAGTGGAACAATATTAAAACAGGTAAATGAATTTAAATATTTGGGAACTTTGTTAACCTCAGACGGAAGATATACAAAAGAGGTGAGATGCAAAACTGCACAAGCAAAAGCAGCTTTCCAAAAAAAAAAAACATGTGGAAGATACTATGCAATCCATTTTTGACAATCGAAACAAGAAAAAGAGTTTTTAAATGTTATGTAGAGTCAGTCTTAACATATGGATGTGAATCATAGATAATAGGACAACAAACAAGAGAATCACTGGAGTCTGTAGAAATGTGGTTTTACAGAAGAATGTTGAGACTACCTGTAGAGTTTACTAGAAGAATGTTGGACAACTAAGAAGAATAATGAAAACGTTCTGAAAGAGGCCAAAGCAAAAAGAGAGTTAATTTCCGATATTAGGAAGAAACAATCATCATTTTTTGGCCATGTAATAAGAAAAGAACAACTGGAATATATTGTAACGACTGGGAAAATTGAGGGACGAAGAGACAGAGGAAAGCAAAGAGAAAAAATACCAAACAATTAAGAGAATGGCTTGGCAGAAGGTCAACAACAGAAATGATAAATAACTGTCGAGATAAAAAATTGTGAAGAGACATGATCACCTACGCCAGTAGGCCCAGTACTTGATGATGATGCCAGTGATGAAAAATGTAAAACTGAAATAAACAAAAGAATAGGAATGGCAAAAAAGTAATTTTAATGTCATGAAAAATATACTAACATCAAAACAATTAACATCAGAGCTAAAACTAAGAATATCAAAATGTTATATCTTCTCAACATTCCTGTTTGGTGCAGAAACATGAACATTAGACAAGAAAACAGAATAGAAAACTGAAGCATTTGAAATGTGGATTTATAGTATAGGTAGAATTGGATGGAAAGAAAATAAAATAAACGATGAAGTCTTAAAACAACTAAAAATGAAAAGAGAACTACTCAATGCAATTCAAACAAGACAAAGATGATTTTCGGGGCATGTTAAAAGACAGAGTAGCCTTCTAAAAGTAATCTTGGAAGGGAAAATACAAGGTAAAAGAGGCAGACCAAAATTAACGTCGAAAAATTGACAAGTCAGCCTATACTAACCTGCACCATCAAACCAAGAGACAGAGCGAAAAGGCGTTCCGTGGTAGCCGGCCATCGATGTGGAGACGGCCCTCAATGATGTTGATGTTTGTGGTCAAAGTGGTAATATAGTAAGTGAAGCAAGAGGTAACAATAGCAGACATTAGTTTGCTTGTCGAGATTGAGCGGTTAATTCAGAACAGGGTCGTGTGGCAAGATACATGTTATTATGTTGTTATTATTATTAGAAACAAGAAAAAGAGTTCTTAAACGTTATGTAGAGCAAGTCTTAACATATGGATGCGAATCATGGACAATAGGACAACAAACAAGAAAATCACTGGAGTCTGTAGAAATGTGGTTTTACAGAAGAATGTTGAGAGTACCATGGACAGTTAAGAAGAGTAATGAAGATGTTCTGAGAGAGGTCAAAGCAAAAAGGGAGCTAATTTCCAATATTATGAAGAAACAATCATCATTTTTTGGGCCATGTAATGAGAAGAGAACAACTGGAATATATTGTAACAACTGGAAAAATTGAGGGACGAAGAGATAGAGGGAAGCAAAGAGAAAAAATAACAGACAGATTAAGAGAATGGCTTGGCAGAAGGTCAACAACAGAAATTATAAATAGCTGCCGAGATCGAAAGTTGTGGAGAGACATGATCACCTACGCCAGTAGGCCCGGTACTTGATGATGATGATGATGATTATGTATAATATATTATGCAGATAAATATAGATATAGAAATATGTAAAGGACTGGCAACCCGGTGTCTGCCCATTTCAACTCCCTCGGCCATAGTGGTAAACCTGACATGCAAGTTACCGGCATTGTCTCGTGTCACTCCAGTAATCGCAGTCGGTTCACCCTTGAGAATCGCCTCATTGTCCAGTTAGGCTCGAAGTTCTATTCTCCCCCCCCCCCCATGGCATGAACATATCGCTCTCATACACAAAGGACACCTACCACACATTTTTTACCCCCAAGCTCTACCGAACTTATTCATGCACGTATATTTATCTGCGTATGTATTGGCACATTTAGACACTTTCGGGTTTTATTTTGTGTGCTTTGTGGTAATATATATGGATTTATGCTTGTACACCTATATGGTTAGGTACACATGCCTTTTTTTTTACACATCTGTTTGTTGTGCACACACACAGTTAGATACATACAGTTTATACGTATCTTGTACCCGCTTCCCCATATGTTTAGAACCCTTCCGTCCTCCCACCTGGCTGCCTGGTCAGTGAGATATATAGTTGATCATCCCGCCTAATTTTAGTTCATTCAGTAGCTGACCATGCTCTGGACTACAGGATAGTGACCTTTTTTTATTTCCTTTCTCGAGTATCTAGCATATTATCGCCATGTAGTTATATTTCTGCACATATCCTTATATATATATATATATTTATGTTGTTGTTTGTATTCCAGCTGAAGGCCTACTTGACCGAAACGTAGACTTTTGTTTTGTTAAATACCACGTAAAACTGTTACCATACCACTTTTTTGTTCTTTTTTTTTTTTTAAATCGTCATTACCATCAGCTTTACAGCAGTTTTGCATCTCTATGCATCTTGGTGCTTTTACTCCTTAACGTAGACGATCATGTCCTTCCACAATTTGTTATCTACAGTGCATAGTATTAATTTTGTTTTTGACCGTTTTCCATGCCCTGACACTACAACTTTAGTACAGCTTTATTGTCCGCGATCTTTTTTTTCCTGTATTTTGCCAGTTGTGATCATATACTGTAACTTTCCTCTTCTCATGATGTGCCAGAAAAATGTTGATTGTTTCTTTCTGATGTTTATTATGAGCTTCCTTTTCGTCTTTACCTCTTTGTGAATATCCTCGTTGGTCTTTATAGCTTGGCCTTCTGAGAAATCCCATCTCTGTGGCCTCTAACCGTCTTTTTATTTGTTTGTCTACTGTCCACTATTTGCTTCCAGAGGTCAGAATCGGCTCGATATAGCTCCGATGTGTTCTCTTTCTATTTTCAATTGACATAGACCTGTTGCACAAGACGTATTTAATCTTCTTACATGCTATTTTGGCTTGAGTTGTTCTGCTTTTTTTTTTTTATTTCTGTGGTGCATCTTCCATCTGATGTTATTATTGTGTCCAAGTATTTGATACGTGCACTTGTTTCAGATTTGTTCCGTCTACTTTTATACTGCGAGTTGGTGATGATTGTTTCTTCTTTTATTACTTCTGTTTTCTTACTATAGAGACCCAGACCTATATAAGGGAACTGGCAAATAATTGCAATGCTGCGGTAAAGCTACGAAACGTCAGTATTGTGTTGTGTTCCTTCCTTGTAAAGCTATCACCTTGGAGTGTTTATCACATCCCACTACTGGCTCCCCGAGACCTGCATAAATCAGGTAGGCCTACCGATAATATAAAGAGCAGAGAAACCAATATGGTTTGGCAAATATTCCTTTCGCGTGAAAGGTGATATGATTTTTTTTTTATTTTTTAGCTCCACGCAATCGTCGGGTAACTAAAGTAGTATATGAGTCATGGTCAGGCTTGAGCGGAGTTCCAGAAATTACAAATAAATTCCCGGAAAAAAAATTAAAAGTGTGTTTTAAGAAAGTCCGGTTTCTGAACATTGCAGCCAGTGTTGTGAATCTGAAAAAAAAGACTTTTTTTCTAAAATAAAAGTTGACTGAATCAGCGAAATATATAAACAATAAATACCATGGTGCTCTACTGTACTTGATGCGTTACCGAAGAGTGGTAATGGTACAGCGCTGGAACGACACTGTTATGACACAGTAATTTAAAGAAACAAGAAAAGAGAAGAGCAAGAAAAAACAATAACAACGATAATGTTAGCAAGATGGGAATGAATGTTTGAACAAATGGTGCCATGAATTCAGATCCAAAGGTTGCTATGTTAGTGTCTAGCACTAAGCCCCACTAATTACCTCCAGCAGAAGATGTCATAAAACAGGTACAGGGTGTTTATAAAGTCTCACTACACTTGGTATCTAGGTCAATTTGAAAAAAAAATGTTTATGACGTCATCACAATATGTGCTCCCACTGTCAATGAAATTTGTTGAATAAGTTTATTGCTACTGGAAATGTGGAAGATGCTCCACGATCTGGTAGGCCTGCTGTGAATGATGAAATATGTTTAGATATCCAAGACAGAATCCTTGAAAGTCCAGACAAGTCATTAAGAAAACTGTCGCAACAAGTGAACTTACCATTGAGCACATATTGTGATGACGTCATAAACATTTTTTTCAAATTGACCTAGATACCAAGTGTAGTGAGACTTTATAAACACCCTATATGTGGGCTTACCAATATCAAGGCTGGCGAGGAGTGGATACCGATGCTTACGTATTGTCAAACTCGACACGAAACGTAGGGAGCAGAACTCAGTCGTAGTCAATTTGGAGGTCAACGGTCTCATCTGGGATAACACCGATGAGAAAGATGCAGACATCTATACAGACGGATCCGTAATACGACACCAAAGGAGTGCATGGGCATTTACAGCACGCTCGGCAGGCTAGACAGTCAAAGAAGACAGTGGTGCATGTGTTAAGACCACGAGTGCATGACGATGGAGGCGATGGCAGTGACCAGGGCATTCACCTGGTTAGAGTCACAAGACTATACCCACGCCAGCATATTGAGTGATTCGATGAGCGTGATAAGAAAAGTGGAGGCGGGCTCTGTACACAGGCAATGGGTAGTAATTGCAGAAGTTAAAAATACGTAGGGTCACCTTTGTCTATGTGTCTGGACATGGAGAGCACGGGGAAATGAAAGAGCGGATAGATTGGCTAGCTGTGTTGTCGTTGAAGACGGTCAACCAATGGACCGCGCGGACATTTTAAATGCCCTCCGAGATGTAGGAAGGACACAGAACTTCGACAACCATGAGTCCACGTCACTCCTTCGGATGAAAGAGATGGGAGTTAAGATGAGCACAACCAGAAACGAGAAACTTAGTGGACGTGTAAGAAGACTTTTCAACCAAAACAGAACTGGAGTCGCCACTCGCTGAACGCTGCGGGACTTACTGAGGAGGGGATGTGAGCACCTATGGGTATGTTCGGAGAGCAATGATGATGACCCGCAAATAACTCAATAAATAAATATTATTATGCCCATATGTTTCCATGGCTGGCGACATATTTTGGGCGATGTTTTAACATTACCACCTAACTTTGATTGACGAAGTTTCTTGTACCCATTTTAGGGGGTATCTTAACTGATGGACGCTGAAGAATAAGATATTCCAAATTGTGCATTTACATGTAACTCTAATTTTGTCCCCATATATTTTAATTAAGTCTATTGTATTATTGGAATTAGTTTCATTGCAGACAGGGACATCCCCATATTCCCTCCATCGATGTCTCAGCATTTCTCGAAGCTTATGCTAACTAACTGTTCTTGTGCCTCTGTTAATTGTAGATACATCTGTTTTTTATCCATGAAGCAGTCCGGATTAACTAGTGTGTTCCAAGATTCGGAGAATGATTTGGGTGAATGAAGTCAATATATGGAAATTAAATTAGGTGAGTAACCTCAGGAAGTCGAGAATAAAGTAAGTGTAAGAATTCAAGATGTGAATGATTAATTAAATCTTTGCATTCAAGATGTGGAGGATAAATTAGGTGAATGGATTCAACATGACATTTTATGTGGAGAATGGATTATGTTCATGAATTCAAGATGTGGAACACGAATTAGATGAGTGAATTCAAAATTTCTACCTCGATGTATTTAAAATTCTTAGATCCTAAACTCTGGTATAATGTTTGCTGATCGATAAGTTAACCCAGATACCCGTACCCTCTATAAATTAACTTAAGGCCTATCTACGCATTCTTGTTAAATACAGGGAGACCACAAAGACACATCTTGATTTAAAGTAGCTATAAAATTAAAACTTATTGGGATATTGTTATACATTGGTGGCTACAGTTGCATTAACTCGTAAATTTTCATTTAGTATATATCACACACACACATACACAAATACACATACACACACTCCAAAATGCGCCCCAGCCGTTACTCAGAAAACATCAATACGATAATCTAACGTGGACCAGACTTTCTACAACGTATTTGGCGTGGCCGAGTTTACAGCTTCAGTGATGTGTTCATGCAGATCATCCAGGTTTAGTGCGGGTGTGGAGGTATACACACTCTGTCTTTCACGTACACACAAAGGAAACAGTTACAAGTAGTTAGATCCGGATCTCGGTGGTCACTTGCAGATGCATAATATTCTGATCCGGTCATTTTGTCAAGTATGGCCAATCCATTTGTTTGCCAGGGGCTCCTTGGGGAAGTGTGCACCGTCTTGCGGAAATACTTTGTATATTTCGTCTTCTACGATCATGACATCATTCAGACTAGAATTCCAGACTTTCTTATGAAGGGATGTCTGTTCGATTGATTCGGTTTCCCCGTAAAGTTTCTCTTCCAGGAAGGTGGGCGTGGGCCAGATTGGCCCACTTTTGTCTGTTTACTGAAGGCAATCCTGTAGAAACCGACGGTGTAGCAGAACAACTACTAGATAATATAATGGTATTATATAAAAACAGTCAAAGTGCCGTTAGAACATCGAATGGTATGTCAGAATGGTTTCAGGTTACAACAGGTGTAAGACAAGAATGTGTCCTCTTACCACTTTTCTTCGTCATATATATGGACACAATAAATATTGAAACAACCAACAATAAGGAAAAATCAAATAATAACATAAGAGGTAGAAAACTCCAACACAACGAGCTACTCTTCGCAGATGACCAATGCCTAATATATGAGGATGAAAACCTGCTACAACAGCATATAACATCTCTAGATAAAAAGCTGCACAAACTACAGTATGGAAATTAACTCCACAAAAACAGTGGCTATAAGAATAAGCAAATTAAGACACACATTAAACATTAAGATCAAATGTAAAGAAATAAAACAAGTAGAAGAATCCAGGTATTTAGGCACAATGTTCACAGAAGATGGAAAAATAGACAGAGAAATTGACATGAGAATACAAAAAGCAAATGCTGTCACATACCAGCTTTCACCATTGCTAAGACATCCAAACATTTCTATGCCAGCTAAACAACAAATGATAAATAGCATTTTCATACCAACTTTGTGCTATGAAAGTCAAACATGGACCCTTTCTAAATTACAAGTAAGAAAGATCAATACATGTGAAATGCGATGCTTGAGAAAAGTAACAAACAACACAAGAAGAGATAGAATACCAAATGAAACCATAAGAAAAATAGTAGGAACAAAACCATGTCAAGAATATATAGAACAGCAACAACTTAAATGGTTTGGCCACCTGGTCAGAATGAATCCTCACCAATCACCATCATGGGCGTTCTTCTCAAGAATGCGTGGAAAAGACCAAAAGGAAGACACAGAAGAAGATGGATAGATGCAGTGACATAGACATGTAACAACAAAGGAAAATAACTAATTCAGACAGTTCGAGCAGCTCAAGAACGACAAATGATATAAACCACGACACCTTTTAGGTATCAGTGAAAAGAGAAAAGAAGAAGAAGAATCACGTAGAACGTGTTTTGTTGTCATGTCATCCAAGGTACAGTGACATTGGCTGGTAGTTCCTATTTTGAGTTGTGTGAATATTTGGTTTCTCATTCTGCTGTGGCCAGTGCGTATGCGAAGTATGATGGCTTGACACCTCCTTGATAGTTGGAGATATCCGTCCCTTTAGTTATACTTTGGGTTTTCTTGTTTCCATTTTTCATGATACTATCCTTTGATGATGGATTTGGTTTCATCGAAGCCGACCAGATGGTTCTCTTGTGGTAATATCCCCCCCTTTCCTTAGCTAGTTTGTTTGGGCATTCGTGTCCTTGTATTTTACAGTATGATGGTATCCACTGAATGACCACTCTCTAGAAGTTATTACACAATTGGTCTATTGTTGTTCTCAGGTCATCTAGCTTGCAGTTCCTGTGTTGTTGTTTTTTTTTTGAGCTGTTAGGACTGACAGTCGGTCAGTATCACCAAATTCTTGTGCACGTTATATAGGCTTACCTTTTTGTATTTGGAAGGCTGTGCTCCCCTAGGATCCAAGGAGCTATGCCAGCGGGAGCTTAGCTCCTGGCAGGGTCACCCATGCTGGGCAAGAGGGTCACCCCCTTGAGGAGAGGCCAGACAGAGGAGCCATGAGTAGATAAACCCTTTAAGTGAAAACGCAGAACCTACCGGTGAGTGGTACACGCTCTGGTCTGAACTAATCCACCCCCACTTCTTGGTTTAAATGTCTCTCTCTCTCTTTTCTTCACTTTCTGTCCTCTATCAAAAAGGCATTTCTTGCTTAAGAGTTCAGAAGACCAGACCACTTCCGAGAGATAAAACTCTACACAAGCTCGGGCAGATGGTTCTCCTTATACCCTGGAGGGTCGACCATCTAAGGGCAGAATCCTCCTACGGGAAAGATAATCTGCTGCCTTGCAGGAAGATTGGGAACAATCAACGGCTAAGGAAAGCAAAACCGAATAAAATGCTGGCAGAAATCGGATGCACTGGGTCATTGGCGTAGAACATAGTGCAACGATCTAACATGTACACAATCAGGGTGGATCTAACTTTTTTATACAGAGAAATGTTCGTGTATATATGGTCACCATGTTTATAAACATATTTTTGTAAATTTTGATTTTATAACAACTTGAAATCAAAGAGTGTTTTTGTGGTCACCTTGTACAAAACTGTACTGAAAAATGTAGCAATAATTGATTATTATTTTCATAATGTGCGACCACACATCTTTGAGACGCCATTATATATGGCCTTTAGCGTCTTGACAGACGGTTGGTAACTAGAAATCATGATAAATCAGAAGTTTTGTAAAATGTTAATGTCTTGTGCTGGGTGCTGCTTTGCTGAACAGCTTCTCTCGTGGCTGAATCTGCCAATATTGGATAGCCAGATCCGGCCACATAACGAACAAAATGTATTCGTGGTGCCTTGCCTTGTCTCCTTTCTCCTGCGCCTTTTGTCTTCTGAATTTGTTATCAGTACTGCCTCGAAAGTTGTTGTGTCATTTTTTTTTTTAAATTGTTGTTCTCCGTGTGCTACGATCTGCAGCCAGAGTTTCCTAGTTTCTTTCACTAATAGAGAATTCCCTCAAGGAAGCCCTGCAAACATCCTTATATCTCAGCACTTATCCGCCCTTTGGTCTCTTTCCTTCCCTAAGTTCACCATAAAATATTTGTTTGGGAATACGATTGTTTACCTTTCTTCTTACATGACTCACCCACCTTAGTCTACGATTACTAAGTGTCCCCATGATGATAGCATGTCATGATGATAGCAACAAGATTCGAGAGAAGATCGGTTCTAAACACGTGTATAGAAACGATGTAGAGATATATTTTTAAAATATAAAGAAAAGAAAGTGAAGTAATATATATATATATATATATATATATATATATATATATATATATATATATATATATATTTATTGAAACTATCTTATGACACATCTACCATATACATTTAATGGTGTATGGCGGTGGAGGGGGAGGTGGCTCTTGACGGGACCAAAGAAATAAAGGCCGCCTGGTCAAAGCAGTCGCCACGACGTGTGAGACTCGGGATTATTATTTCACCCCCGATAACATTCCTTTCTACCGCAAGCTTCAAAGACCGAACGCCGAATTTTTAGCCAGTGAAAGCAAAATATATAGGTCTATTTAGTTTCTATTCAACTCTATATTCTGTTCAACTCTTCTCGAACTATCTTGCCAAATTTCTTGGAACTAACTTCTGTTTCTGCGAAATCTTTAACAGCAACATTTTTGGGAATTTAACTTCTATATTCTCTAACAGTATATAATGTACACAATATCATAAACTACAGTGAGTTGAAAACTTGTGTCGTAAATATAGCTGCAAATCAGAGACTGCCATTCACTGTAACCGTTTGAAGGACGGAGAATAACGTTCGTATCCTACATTACGTACATCGCATCCATTTCCATTACCTGTCACACTCATAACTGGCTTAGATAATACGTCATTATAAGGTAGGTAGACCTTAATTTTTGTCCAGGTGATTAGTTTTCTCCCCATTCCTACGCATACACTAGTGTATGTTATATATTGAAGTGAACGTCCAATTTAGGCGCTGCAGCTAGGGGGTCCCCAAAAGATATGCGAATGTAAATTCTACAAGATTTTAATGTTCACATTGTGCTTTTTTTAGGTGGTGAGGTGGGGAATAGAAATCACATTTTCACTGTTTTAACTTTGTATATTTAATGTTGGAAATATTTCAGGGCCAAATAATATCTATCTGCGGATAGAGCAGCAATTGAGTACAATACGCGGGTACATGAACTTGAATTTGTCCGTGGAATAAGCTTGAGTAACAATTATTGGAGATCTCGTGGTGAATTTGGGGTTGGTTGGTTGCGTCCGCCGGATGACTAAAGTATTCTAGAGTATCGTGGTAGACTAGAATATTCCTCTTCATCATCCGCCCTTACAAGGACGTAGTGGACGTGTCTGCGTTGTGTTGTGGTTTGCAGTATAACTGTTATATTTGCGCCTTTCGGCCCAACACATCCAACTTCAGCACATTTTTGAGTACCGGGTTGTCTTCCCTCTTCGATCCCTGCACGCTTGGCCAGACTAGACAGGTTAGTCTGTTACTGAAGGCACCGCGGAGAGGTGGAGCAAGGTCTGGATGGTTTTGGTTCACCGATCCTGGCGCAAGCCATCAGCTGTGGGTCGCTGACAACTTCCAGCTCTGGTGCTGGTAGGCGCGCCTTCGCCTCCGTGATGAATTTATTATCATGAGCTGATTAATGTTGATTTCTGTTACAATTCCTTCATATAAAAGAGCAGATAAATGGACTTTCATTTATACACTAGAGGTCATCATCAAGTACCGGGCCTAGTGGCGTAGGTGATCATACCTCTCCACAACTTTCGATCTCGACAGTTCTTTATCATTTCTGTTGTTGACCTTCTGTCAAGCCATTCTCTAAAGCTGTCTGGTATTTTCTCTCCTTGCTTCTCTCTATCTCTTCGTCCCTCAATTTTTCCAGTTGTTACAATATATTCCAGTTGTTCTCTTCTCATTTCATGACCAAAAAATGATGATTGGTTCTTCGTAATATTGGAAATTAAGATTGGAAATATCTTTTTACTTTAATCTTTCTCAGAACATCTTCATTACTCTTCTTAGCTGTCCATGGTATTCTCAACATTCTTCTGTAAAACTACATTTCTACAGACTCCCGTGATTTTCTTATCTGTTGTCCTATTGTCCATGATTCACATCCATATGATTAAGACTGGCTCTACATAACATCTAAGAGCTCTTTTTCTTGTTTCTATTGTAAAAAATGGATTGCATAGTATCTTCCTCATTTTCTGGAAAGCTGCTTTTGCCTGATCCACTCTGCACCTCACCTCTGTTGTACATCTTCCCTCTGAGGTGTGGTCCATTACTTTCTTTGTATTATTACCTTTTTTCTCAATATTCTCCCACGACTAAAATATTCAATGCGCATGCTCGCTGCTATAATGATAGGCTTTGTTGTATTGACTTTAGTATTAAATCCATATTCCAAACAAGAACAATTAACAACACCAACGCTGCATGATATATAATTATATTGACCCTCATTCTCCACTTCAGAAAATAAATCGTTATTTTAAGGAGAGAATTGTATCGTAAATAAGGTCAGCTCAATCCTAAATTTTAATATTTTGTACATGGTCCCACATTCAAACACTTGAAGTAGAAGTCACAACGAACAGGTTTTGCCAAGTCCGTGTTTGACTGGAATTATTTATTATTGTCTCTTGCATAGACTTGTCTTGTCTCGTCGTTTCTTTCATTCAGATAAACTATTGAAGACAGCAGCAATGAGTCGGACCGACCCAAGCTCATATTCTGAAACAGATACTTGTGAAGTTCGATCTCTAGAATGGGACGTGGCTTTGGACTTCACTGCCAAAACAGTCGCCGGTTACGCTCATTTGACCGTGGAAAAGAAAGTTGAGAAACTTGATAAATTGGTTAGTAAATTAACATTAAAACTTGCATTGGAAGACACATTGATTTGTATTTAGTACATAATGATAAGCTATCTATATTTTAAAACGTTAAAAAGTCACTAAAAATGTTAAAAGAATTAATGGAAAGTCCAGGAAAGGTAACAACAATTGTATTGTTAAAATTGTGTCATTATTTATAAATTTATTGTCATATATTATGAAACAATAACGGTTCAATAACCCCAAGTTACTACCTTAACTAAATGGTAACTCACTGTAAGTTACAGTGAGTTACTATTTAGTTAGTTAAGTTAGTTTAAACAAGAATAAACAATAAGCAAGAATAACAATATTGATGAGAGAGGTAAGAACAACAGGATTCGGCTCCCTCAATGAGATAGACATATGATACAGCTGCTTGCACAGAACAGAGACAAATGGCGAGATTTGATAAAATATCTTTAAAAGAAAACTGCTAGAACAAAAATTCAGATATGAGAAGATGTATCTTGGTCTACGCCCTATGGGCCGGCAACGGCTCGAAAGGTCAATAGATAGATAGAAGAATAACAAAAAACAAAATTAAACTGTTAAACTCTATTAATAATTGTGTAAAATATATTAACTCATCACCACAAACACAAAACTTACGCTATTCAAATCAAATGTACTATCAACCCTTACGTATGCGTGTGAAAGCTGGAAAACAACAAGAGATATAGAAACAAAGTTGACGCATTCGAAAATAAATGTCTAAGGAAAATACTTGGTATAGCATGGAACGAATTCAAAACAAACGAGGAAATTAGAGAAATCGCCAATCAACCACTAATATCCTCAGTAATAAAGAAAAGACAATGGTCATACGTTGGACAAGTGATGAGAAGAGATAATAACCGAATAGCAAAGCAAGCCCTCATATGGGAAACAACAGGTAAAAGAAAAAGAGGAAGACCCAGGGAGACACTGAGAAGAACATTGATGAGAGAGGCAAGAGCAGCAGGAATCGGCTCCCTCAATGAGATAGAACTGCTTGCACAGAACAGAGACAGATGGCGAGATTTGATAAAATATCTTTAAAAGAAAACTGCTAGAACAAAAAATTCATATAGGAGAAGGTGTATCTTGGTCTACGCCCTATGGGCTGGTTACGGCTCGAAAGGTCAATAGAAAATATATTATATAATATATTCCACTAATACTACAAAAGGATCCACTGCAATATTATTTTATAATTACTATAAATATTGTTATAAAATATCATTATTAATATAAAATAAATGTACAGTAGAGTCAGTGGGAGTCAACTCTGTGAGTTCTTACAAACAATATTGTAATTAACAACATAGTTAAACTATTAAATTAGTTTGGTGAAATGTATTACTCATCAGAGCCATTTTAGTTCACCTACTTTGATACTCAATAAGTCAATTTGCCTTTATGATTGTTATTAATTAGAAATTCTTATGTACTCATACTAATAAGATGAAATATACAAGATTCAAAGATTGAGAATAAACATAAGGATAAGCTTAATTCTAAAGCTAATTTTTAAAAAAAAAGGTTAAATTAAAAAGCGAAGGGAATAGTTCATGTCATAACTTTATATAACAGTTATAACCAGTGCTGTAGAGTGGTTTGACAGCTGTAACCTGAAAATAATAAAAATATGGTCTTGAGATATGTCTTTAAGAATTGTGCACTAGTAGCAGCAGACACATACAAACACTATATATGGTGTGGCATCTTGACAGATGGTTGATAACAAGCAGTCATAATTTGTCAGTAGTTTTGTAATATTTTCTTGTGTTTTGGCTGGATGCTGTTTTACTGAACAGCCTATCTCATGACTGATTCTTCCAATATTAGATGAGCAGATTTAACTGCAGAATATCCTGGCCTTATTTCCTTCGCTTCTGTCTTTTGTCATCTGATTTTAGCATTACTTCTCCAGATTCTTCCAATCCCTTTCACTGAAAGAATTCTCTCAGGAAATTTCTGCAGACATCCTTATATCTCTGTACCCTTTGGTTTCACACTAAACCATTGGTTATAATTGTGAGTCATAATTAAAACTGCTCTTCTTCTACCTTTCAACTCCCTCCTGTGGAGCATAGGTCTTCAACAAACACTTTCCAAGCCATTCTGTTGCTTACCATTCTTTTAAGATCATACAATGTCTTCCCCATTGAGGATAAATAAGAGTTATCTTACAAGTTTAATGAAACATGGAGACATGTGGTCACCTAATAGTTCAAGATTATCTCATGAAAGTAGACAAGTTTGTCACAAACAGGTAAAAATAGACAGAAGGGGCAGTTTCATTGTCAAGAAAGAACAGATCTCAGCCAGATGTAGTGATGAAAACAACTCAGAATGGGAGAGGCTAGATTCAGACAGGATGTGAAGTTTAAGATAAAAAATATTTATTTGTTTACTAGCAGAAACTATATAGACAAATATTTGTAGCAATTTTATCAAGTAAAGAATGAGTTAGTACATTCGTTCAATTCTTTTTAGGTTTATCCTGGGGCAGTGTTAAAGGACACATGTGTTACATAGTTTAATAGTAATTTATTATTATAACTACTAAACACAATTCAAACAAGACAAATGCGATTTTTGGGCCATGTTAAAAGACACAACAGCCTACTAAAAGTAACCTTGGAGGGGAAAATACAAGATAAAAGAGGCTGAGGCAGACCAAGACTAACATGGACGAGTAATATCAAAAGATGAGCAAGTCAGCCTATGACAACCTGCACCATCAAAGCAAGAGACAGAACAGAATGGCGCTCCATGGTCGCCAACCTTTGATGCGGAGATGGCACTCGATGATGATGATGAGAGTTTACTAATTGCAGACTGTTGAGAAATCATGATAGCCAAAAATAATAAATTTTAAAGATCTGATAGTAAGACCATCAGGCCAGGCAGGTCATACATGCGACAAACAATAAGGAAAAAAATTAATTCATTCAAAATAAAATGCTACTGAAAAATCTTTAAGATACCTTAGACAATGAAAAAGAGCAGTGAAGAAACATTAAAAGATTTAAATATGAAAAAGAACTGGCTTATAAACACCATTCTGCAACAGAAATTAAAATATGATGGCCATATCAAATGACACAGCTGGCTGGAAAACACAATAATGGAAGGCATGGTTCCTGGATGATGCATCTGGGACAAGAAGAAGGTAGTTCTCAGGTATCAAAGAGACCCTGAACATGACATATTCTTTCAAATGGACTGTGGTGAATGTGATGTTCTGCAAAAGACACGTAACCTAATGATGATGTGTAGAGTTTCCAGAATCAATAGGAGACATCTACCTAAAGTGTCAAAACTCATGACGATAAACAATGAGAGTACCTCTGAAGTTTGAATATATCTGCCTGTACCATGTGGAACACCTGTGAGCAGCACACAGATGCTGATGTGAAAAAAGGGAAGTGGAAGACCGATATTCATGCAAAATTAGTACTTCAGGACTTTGCTAGAGATAGAAAGTTGATGTACACAAACAAACAAAAACAAATGTACTTATTTATTTATTTTTTTCGAGGAGGGGGAGTTTACTACTATTGCAGATTTAAAGATAATGGTTTGGTAGGAAGTTAACAGCGGTATTGATAAACAACTTTTCAACATCAGCAGTCATTGTACTTGATGATGACTGCATATTTTAAATTTGTTGTTGTTTATGTTGTGATTATCTTTCTATTTATCTATCTATCTATTGTCCTTTCAAGCTGAAGTTGGCACATAGGGCAGAACCACAATCTAAAAAACAGAAACCTCGCATGCCAAAGTGGCACATATTGCAGAGATCACTGCTTTTAAAATTTATGGTTCTGTTTCCATAACAATACTTTTTACAATGATAGCTTGTTAAGCCATCGATCAACCTCCTTAGTCGTCTCTTATGACATGCCTGGAAGGTCACAGTGAATACACAATAATCATCATCATCATCACGTGCCTTCTCCGCAACGAAGGTTGGCTACCATGGGTCGCCATTCTACTCTGTTTCTTGCTTTGATGGTGCAGGCTATCATAGATTGACTTGTCCATCTTTTGATGTTACTCGTCCATGTTAGTCTTGGTCTGCCTCTGCCTTTTTTACCTTGTATTTTTCCTTCCAATATTACTTTTAGTAGGCTGTTGTGTCTTTTAACATGCCCCAAAAATTTCATTTGTCTTGTCTTAATTGTATTTAGTAGTTCTCTTTTTATTTTCAGTTGTTTTAAAACTTCATCGTTTGTTATCTTTTGTTTCCATCCAATTCTACCTATTCTTCTATAAATCCACATTTCAAAGGCTTCAATTTTCTGTTCTGTTTTCTTGTCTAATGTCCATGTTTCTGCACCATACAGGAATATTGAGAAGACGTAACATTTTGCCGTTCTTAGTTTCAGCCCTGCTGATATTTGTTTTGTTGTTAGTATATTTTTCATGGCATTAAAATTACTTTTTGCCGTACCTATTCTTTTGTTTATTTCAGTTTTGCATTTTCCATCATTGGTTATAGTATGTCCCAGGTAGTTGTAGCTCTGGACTGTCTCCAGATGTATTCCCTCAACTGTGATATTTAATTGTAGGTCTTGAGAATTTTCTTTGTTTATGATCATAGTTTTAGTCTTTTTGATATTCATTTCTGGTCCATATTTTTTGCTTGTTATGTTTATCACATGAAGCAATTGTTGTAGGTCTTTAGGATTTTCTGCTAGTAGAACAGTATCATCAGCATATCTTAGGTTATTGATTATCTTTCCATTAGAATACACAATAAACAGAATACACAATAAACAGTGAGTTTATTGATGAGAAAAACAAACAAAACATCCATGCAGAAGAAGGTGGTTGGTCCTGGCAAACAGTCCACCTGCAGGAAGGAAAATTTGATGCAAACCCTGGTAGAATAAAACTTCCTGAAGCTGCATTCTGCAACAGAAAAGTGCTGAAGACAGAAGGGACTAGACCATGGGATGAAAAACACAGTGCAATGCAATTCTCTAATAAGCTTATGAAGAGGAAGAGTCAACCGCAGTGTATATAGTATTCTACTTACATATAGACTTTTAAGCGATGAAGCAAAGTCACCATTATCAGGTGCCATGCCAGTTGGCATAGACAATCACATCACTCAGTCCTTCATGCATGTCATAATTTCCATCGGTGATCTTTTACTATGCCATTTGGATAAGCTGTTCCATATTTTTTCTCTTGGTTTTCCTCTGCTCTTCTTTCCATTCTTTCTGCCTGTTATTGTATTCCCAATGCCTTCTCTTCACATGGCATGCCCAATAAATGTAGATTGTCTCTTTTACAATAATTCCTTTGTCCTTATAATTTTGATGATATTTCTTTTTTCTCCAGCATGTTTTAAACATTTTTCATTTGTAATTTTTGCTATGTATGGAATTCATAGCATTCTTCTGATAAACCACATCTCAGCAACCTCTAATGTTCTCTGTATTGTCTTGCTTAGCATCCATGACTCATTTCTATATAGTAGAACAGGTTCTTTTTAGCACTTTAGGACATGTTAACAGTAAATAAAAACAGCTACAAACCCTGAGAAAGTAGTACAAAGAAAAAAGTGTTTAAGCTTATAGTTTAAAAAATAAAGATCTAATAACCATGCCAACAGATTCTTTCTGAACTCAGTGTGTATCTTATTCACACAACCTGTAATCTCAGTGTCACTCATGACATCACTTCTAGCATGGCTTGTAAAATAATTTATTTGATATGTAAATGTATTTCATTCAATCAATTTTCTTGCTGAAAAAATATGACTGATGGGGCAGAAATGATAACTGTCCTCTGACACTTTATCAGAAGGTCTTGCATAATTTTTAACTTTAAAATTAATAATTTGCATTTTTTGATGGTTCGAAATAGTTTCTTTCAGTTTTCCAAATTTCTTTTTGTATTTTAACAAAATATTCTGCTTTTGAATAAGCAGGGACTGATGAAGTGTCAGGAGTGGAATTATTATTTTGTCAATTCTGAGTAAGATAGTGGGTGGCTGAATCAATAACTTTTCATGCTCCAAACTAGGAGAATGTAGCTTTGAATCACATTAGGGTCAAAGTTCTTTCAATTGGGTGGTGAAATAAAAACTCAGCTGGAACATCTCATGGCAACTGCTCTGGACAAGCAGCTTTTATTCTCTGATCCTATAAGTCCCCCTGGTGACCTCCAGAAATGGGATAATGCTGAAATGAAGATAGTTAATTCTGAAGCACATCTGATGTAAATCTATTTTTACCACCTAATAAAGCTTGGGACATATGTTTATATGTATTTATTGATATATAGTTTGATAGAAATGTGTTCAGACATGTACAGGTGTAAAAAAAAAAAAACAACCTGTACAGAATATTGCTAACATATTATAGTTGACATGTGATTATAATTCTTTCTTTGAATTAAGATTTGTTCATGTAAATTGTAATATTTGTAGGTCCTGGATGTCAGGGACTTGACAATTGAAAAGGTTACTTTGCGAAATACAGGGAGAGACTGCCAATTTGAAACTACCAATCCTTTGAATTTCAAATTTGGTTCAAAGTTAACTATAACACTTGGTCAAGTTGAGGAGAAATGGTAACTTTTTGTTAATTATTGAAGTGAAAATTGTTATATCATTGTCTGGTAAAAAATAATTACTTGTGAGTGGAGAATTAGGGCTATAGTTGTTGATAACACTTGAAAATAGAGATATTTAATCATTTATTTATGTTGATAATTTGCTACAATTAAATAGAAACCACTTTTATTAATGGTAATTTTTTTTTTATGTTCAGAAATAGCAAGTATTTTTGAAAAAGTAATAATGGAAATCTTGTGCAAAGTGATATGAAATTATGCCACAGTAAAAAAGTTGAGAGATTTCCATGGCAGTATTGAAATGAGAAGAAATAACTAGAGATTTACAAGGCAAGTTCTCAAATTTTAAACAACAGGACAAAAATAAACAGAGGCAGACCTTGAGAGACACTAAAAACTCTAACAAGAAAGGCAAAGATGGACGACATCAACTTAATTGGGAAGTTCACTCATTATAGGGACTTTGATGTGTGTTATCAGCCATGTATGTGGCGCTGGAAGGATGTAAGTATGAACAAAAACAATGGAGACAATGAGCAACAAACTCCACAGTACATAAGAATGTAAAATTTTATATTAGTTTTTAATGTTAATATGAAATATGTTAAGGGAAGAAAAAATATAAAAGTACAATTAGCTATGTCCTTACTGTGAAGGTAGGAGTATTCCACATAGGTTAAAAGAGTTAAGAACTTTTACTATCCAAAAGCTTGGGCAGCTGTCCTAAACAAAATGAGTACTGAAAAGGATGCATAAGGTATAAAAACAGTGCATTGCATTTCACAAATAAGTTAATGAAGACACTTAAATATGAAAGTGAAAGAGAGAAAGGAAGAAAGCATATTAGCATCTAGAAATCACATGACATGAGAACATATTTCACAGTAGATGCATGTACCCAACATAACTTGTGCAGATAAGAAATGATGAGTTGAAAAAAAAAGGGGGGGGGTGGGAGAATCTGATATCATTCTTGATTTAGCCTCTGCTCTTAATTACATTATGTTCATTCAAAAGTCAAGTTCACAATTTGTTCAACAAATTCATTGTCCATTAAAAAACACCATCTTGATCACCTATAGACAGACAACACAATTATCTTGTTATCCTGAGAATTACAAGTATATATTTATAACAAATTCCTTCATAGTGCATTGTTAGACTACAGTCTATAATTTAATCTCACTGTCTGAAAAGGACTTCTCTACTCAACAAAGATTAGCTTTTTCCTCTCTCTATCTAGCTTGCTTTATTCTACTGTCTTGACCAGCTGTCTTCATCTCATCTATATCCACTGAGGTCCACAGCTCAACTCGGTCACACTACACATTTACACAACTCTTCTTTGTTTGATTCTCACAGTGATTATCCCAAGAAGAGCCCAATTCTACCTTCTACTTTTTCTGAGCCAACCTTGTCCTTTCAGCTTCATCATTGTTTATTCATTTTGTACTTTGTTCAATCAGCCCAACTCTCATCAACTTTCGTACTCTATTAATTACATGGATTATGGTACTTAGATTAATTTATGTTCTTCTGTTACAATAATACCTATTTCAATAATTGTGGTTTTGCTTGATGGTTACGAAGGATTTTGCAATGATGCCACTGTCAAATGGTAAAGTTAAGTACATTTTCTCTTTATGAGTTTATATCAAGTAATTGTTAGAAGATATTTGTCTCTCCACAACTTTCGATCTTGACAATTATTTATCATTTCTGTTGTTGACCTTCTGCCAAGCCATTCTTTTAAGCTGTCTGTTATCATTTCTCTTTGCTTCCCTCTATCTCTTCATCCCTTAATTTTTCCAGTTGTTATAATATATTCCAGTTGTTCTCTTCTCATTACATGGCCAAAAAATGATGATTGTTTCTTCCTAATATTGGAAATTAGCTCTCTTTTTGCTTTCACCTCTCTCAGAACACAGAACATCTTCATTACTCTTTTTAGCTGTCCATGGTACTCTCAACATTCTTCTGTAAAACCACATTTCTACAGACTCCAATGATTTTCTTGTCTGTTGTCCTATTGTCCATGATTCGCATGTTAAGACTGGCTGTACGTAACATTTAAGAACTCTTTTTCTTGTATTATTATTATAGCAATAAATTTATAATGTAATGTGAGATTTAAAAAAAATATACAGTCTGAATGTTGTCAAATATCAGTTGTTTCAATATTAATAGTTGTTTTCCCTACATTATAGTCATGGAGTATAAATTAAGATTTAAAAAAATTATTATTAAAACTTGTAATGAGATCACTCTCATAAAAATATTAAGAAAACACATTATTTATTTGTCCCCCTTTTTTTTTCAAAATTTGAAGACCCCTGAGAAGAAGCATCTTTTATGGTTCGCACTCAAGGGTTTTTAATTTTTAAAGTAGGCCCTTGACAATTATGATATTCAAATGTTGTCCATGGTACAAAAAAGTGTTAAGAACTGCTGCACTGGAGCTAATTAAAATAAACAGAATGAACAATGCTCCCTTCTAATATAAGCATTGCTTGACCTAAAAAAAGGTCAGGTGTGCTTGTATTAAACCTGGTATCTTTATTGATTAAAACAAATGGCTACATAATTCAGTTTGTGAAAAGTACTTAAATACTGTGGTGTCTATGGTGGCTGTTGTACACACTTAGGTAGCTTCTTTATTGATAGGGGAGAAGAGGAGTAGAGAGATATGCCCAGCAGAGAATAAACAAGGCAAGAATATACTTAATCCAACTTAACAAAGTATAAGCTGCAAACAAACATAAAATCAAGCACCGAACTAAGGTTTTTAATACAAATGCAACAACATTCCCATTATATGGTGTAAAGACATGGATGTTGATTGATACAACCTAACAAAAGATAAAAAAAAAAAATATATATATATATATATATATATAACTATGAGGAAATTTCTTGACACCAAATGGTATGACAAGATCAGGAATAATAATATGGGGAAAATAACAGAACAAGAGCCAGTTGAATAACAAATTCTGAATAGAAATTGGAGATGGTTACTACACACACACAATTTTGATGCTAGCATAGCAAGACAGACACTGTCATGGAACAAACAGGGAAAGAGAAAAGCCAAGAAGACTCAGGAATATATGGGGATGAGAAGGTATGGAAACCCTCAAGGATATTGGTCTAGACTGAAAGGAAATAGAGAATATTTCCAACATTAATGGAGAGACCTAGATTGGTTTGAGGACTTTGGTTGAGTGGTAGTGTGTTAATTAATGCTCAGAAAGGTTCTGGTTCAATTCCCATATGTGGCAATTTTGTCTTTCTTTTTTCTGGGTTTTTTTTTTTGAAGCGACATTCTTACGAGTCTTGCCTCTGAAGTGGATACTGGTGTTTGTTTTTTCTTTTTTATAAAAGGAAAATGGACAGCCTGGCATGATGCCAGCCTCATCAGCCATATAAAAATGTGCTTTTTTGGCAATTGGTCTTTCAAAAATCTGGTCAATAAGATTGTGTGTGTGCATGCGTGTGTGCATGCTTGAGGATCTCATGCAAGAAATAAAGCAAGAAAAGTACTAGTTATGTTATGTTAGCATTGTTTAGATGCCTTTAATTTTCTGTTTGCTAATATTTTCAGTTTTGTTGTAACTATCAAGTATGTCACATCACCTGAAGCCTCAGCTCTCCAGTGGTTGCGGCCAGAACAGACAGCTGGCAAGAGGCAACCATACCTTTTTAGTCAATGCCAAGTGAGCTGTTTTTTTTTTCTTCTCAATTTAACAATTACTTTTTATATAATATTTTTCAAGTTCTTAAATTTGACATATAATATATTGAAGATTTCTTGATTTTTCAAAGTGACTGTTCACAATGATGCAGTGTGCTTAAATGAGTACAGTATTTACAATGTAATTGTGCAAAATACTCATTTAAAGTTAAAAAATTATAGACTGTCCTAAACAAATATTATTAATTTAAACAATTACACAACATGCATCTCCAGAAGATAACAAGAAATTAACGAGCAAAGTGCACCTTCATTGTCAACATCTGTAACAAATTTAACTCTTTCAGTATGTGGAGCCTCGGTGACTGAGTGGTTAGTATGCTCGCTTCCTGACCAGAAGGGTCCGGGTTCGATCCCCAGCAGTGGTGGATTTTTTTCGGACTGACAAGGCTCCTGGGTTCACCCAGCTTCTAAAAATGGGTACCAGAGATTTTTCTGGGAAGTAAAGGCAGCCTGGCATGATACCGACCACATCACCCAAAAATGTGCCGTGGTTACAGAAAAATATGGTCACTAACACCATATTCCCTATACGCCTAGCAAGGTGTGAGGGGAACCTTTACTTTAATTACTAATGTGTGAGTTTTTTATCAAGGAAATGGAAGAAATTTCAGACACACCATTTTTTATGGACTTATTATTTTAAATATTAATCTACATGTTTTATCTTTATCTAACACATAATATTTTGTGTATTAATTTTTTAGGTAATTGAACATGGAATTAGATTTCACCAATAAAAATGTGCTAAAAGACATGTAGAAAGAAAAATGGGGGATAAGTGACCAAAACAAAATAAAATGAAAACATAAAATTGAGACCATAATTAAAGCAGAAACTGAGGTCATCAGAGATGCTGCAACACTGGCTACTCAACACAAAAATAACATGCACAATAAATTGGTGATTCTGACTGATGCACTGTCAGTATTATCAGCTCTAAAAAGCCCTAAGAACAATGAACTAGATGACTTGAGAACTACCCTGGACCAACTATGCAATAACTTCCAGAGAGTGGTCATCCAGTGGATACCATCACACTGTAATATGCACGGAAACAAACGTGTAGACAAATTAACTAAAGAGGGAGGGAGATTTCCACAAGAGAACCATCTGGTCAGCTACGACGAAGTCAAATCCATAATCAAAGGCCAGTGTCATGAAAAATGGAAACGAGAACACCCAAAGTATAACGAGAGGGATAACAACTATCAAGGAGGGATCAAGTCATCATACTTCGCCTACGACTGGCCACAATAGAATGAGAAATCACATGTTCACCAAATTCAAAATAGGTGCAACCAGCCTATGCCACTGTACACTGGACAATATGACTAAAAAACATGTTCTACAGGATTGCCCCCAGTACACGGACCTGAGAAGAGCAATGTGGTCCACGCCCACCTCCCTGGAAGAAAAACTATATGGGGCAATCGATTCGCTTAAACAGACAGCTGCCTTCATGAGAGAGTCTGGAATCCTACTCTGATTGAGTCTTGATCACAGAGAGAGAGAGAGAACATAATTGTCAACTTACCAACTTAAATATCAGGTCAGAGTAATCCAAAATGAATTATTTGTGAACACAAAAAAAAAATCAGCAATATATGTCTTCAAGCAACCTTAAAGTTTGGTTGATGTAGCAAAAAAGTAAATTATCCATTGTTATCAACAATCACGATGTATTGATATCCTCTTCACTGTAATCTTATTGCTTCGTTGATTACAAGCATCAAATGTGAGAGCTTTTTTTTTTCCTAAATCAGTCAGATAACTGCTGTCCTTGTCGTTTAGGTGCTTAGATATTATCACTATTTCAAACATTGAAAACAGTTAATTTGCTAGCTTTTTCAGCCGCATCAATTGAATTCTAACATTTAAAAAATCAATACTAATCAATGGCATTTTGACAGCTGATAAACACTGCTAATTCAAATGGACAATCACATGATTTCTTTGTAAACATCACATGTAGAAAGAGGAAGGAACTCTACAATGAGTATTGTTTACAAAAAACTATGTAATAGCTAATTAAAAACTTATAATTTGGTTTAAGTGGAATAAATTGAAATAGGCACTAGGGACGTACACTGTGAAACATATTTGCCTGAAATGGGCGTGACACAGTCTGCATCGAAATGTACGGAAAGAGTTAAATATTTAACAAATATCTAACATACAAAAAAAAAATGGGCATACAAATGGGAAACAAAAATATGCATCTCATTTTGTTTTTCAAGTGTTAAAATATTATAATAGTTTCTGAGAAGTTATAATTGGACATGACATGATCTGATATCTTTCAAATATGAATAAAAAAGAATATAGATGGATAATAACACTTATTAACACTTAAGATATTTTATCAAATCTCGCCATTTGTCTCTGTTCTGTGCAAGCAGCTCTATCTCATTGAGGGAGCCGATTCCTGCTGCTCTTGCCTATCTCATCAATGTTCTTCTCAGTGTCTCTCTGGGTCTTCCTCTTTTCCTCTTACCTGTTGTTTCCCACATGAGGGCTTGCTTTGCTATTCGGTTATTATCTCTTCTCATCACATGTCCAACATATGACCATCATCTTTTCTTTATTAATGAAGATATTAGTGGTTGATTGGCGATTTCTCTAATTTCCTCATTTGTTTTTAATATCTCTTGTTGTTTTCCAGCTTTCACACGCATAAGTAAGGGTTGATAGCACATTTGATTTGAATAGTCTAAGTTTTGTGTTTGTGCTGATGAGTTTTGATTTCCACAACTTTTCAAGGCTTCTGAAAGACATTACTGCTTTAGCTATTCTGATTCTAAGATGGAAGATGCACCACAGAAATAAAAAGCAGAATAGCTCAAGCCAAAATAGCATTTCAGAAAATGAAAAATATCATGAACAAATCTATGTCAATATAAGTGAGAGAGTTCATCGGTGCTATATAGAACCAATTCTGACCTATGGAAGCGAATCATGGACAATAGACAAACAAATGAAAAGACGATTAGAGGCCACAGAGATGGGATTTCTCAGAAGAATGTTGAAAGTTCCCTGGACAGCTAAAAAGACCAATGAAGAAATTCTCAAAGAGGCCAACAAAAAGGGAACTCCTAAAAACAACAGAAGGAAAGAATCTACATTTTTCGGGCATATCATGAGAAGAGGAAAGTTGGAATACTTGGTTACAACTGGCAAAATAAAAGGAAAGAGCGATCGCAGATGACAAAGAGAGAAAATACTGGATAGCTTGGTGTCATGGCATGGAAAACAGTCAACAACAGAACTGATACGATGCACTCTAGATAGAAGATTGTGGAAAGACATGATCACCCATGCCAACATGTATGGCACATGATGATGATGATCATATAGTGAAATAGAGAGAGGAAGAAAGAGAGAGAGAAGAGGAAGACAGAGGGGACAAATATAATAAGGGGAAGCAACTTAAGGAAATGAGGGGAGAGAATTAGGTCGGGTAGGCTGACTGAAGACGACACTAGAGAGAGTGACAAGAAAACATGAAAAGCGTGAAAGTGTAAAATCTCGGATAGGTGAGTTTGCACGGAGAATGTGTGTCACGTGAAGGAGATAGACAGGAGAAAGTTAAGACAAAGAGATAAGTTAGTTACGAACTAGCGGGAGACGCGAACAGTCGTTTCCATAGGGTTGGCAGCCCTTAAATTTGTATTGAGTTAGTTATGTAGGGAGTTAATTCTGTTTGTGAATAGTTAGTGTCAGTTGAGTGATTTTATGTAGTGAATAAGTGAGTAGTACGCCAGAGTTAGAGCGGGACGGACATGCCCGACGAGCCGTAGATATCAATTATTATTTTAATTTAGTGACTAGATAGAGTCTACGTGTTAATGGCCGATAAATAAGGCAGTGCTAGATAAGAATGTCTTCATGAATATTATAGAATAGGAGGACGCACACATGTGTAGAAGTCTGATAATTCAGTGTGGTTCTGATGTCGGACACAGAGTGTGAATTCTCCATTGGTGAGTAGAACACTCTAACTTTATCAAAGTATGACAGAGACTGGTCAATTATGATCGCAGAGTTGGCAGACAGAGTTCTGCTGACTGCAAGGCTCAAGAGAAGTGCTTGCCGTCAATTGTTCTCACATATTGGCAGACAGAGTTCTGCTGAATGCAAGGCTCAGGAAAGAGTCTTGCCGTCAATTATTCTCACAGATTTGGCAGACAGAGTTCTGCTGAATGCAAGGCTCAAGAGAAGGGCTTGCCGTCAATTGTTCTCACATATTTGGCAGACAAGAGTTCTGCTGAATGCAAGGCTCAGGAAAGAGTGTCAATTATTCTCACAGATTCGGCTATCAAAGGGCTGCTGACGTAGCAGTCAAAGGTGACACGGTTAAGTCAGTGAAACCCAGATAGACAGGAGACATTGTCAATTATGATCATAGGTTAGTAACACCATCATGACGAATAAGGCACTACAGCCAGTGTCGTCGTCACATTTAAATCAACGATAACATCACATTTGAAATTGAATGGTAACAGCAAGAGTGAGTGGAGATATATGTCGCACAGATGATTGTTAATGTGAAACTGTAATAAAGTTAATATGTGTAACCTTCATGAGTTTTGTGTCTAATGTGGCTTTGGTGTTTTTAATAAGTCCGTGATGAACGGACAGTGGTTGTCGACAATGTTATTACAGCGCGAAGTACTCAAGTAAGATCACAAGGCATTAGGGAGAAATCATTCAACCTTGAAGGTCATGGCAGCTGCCAACATCGAGCAGAGGCTACTTATTCTTCTGTTCCAGGGATTAGTCCTCGCACCAATCGAGTATGCCCTGGCCATTCTTACTGTCAGTACGACTCAAATTGATAGGCTGGAGAAAATACAAAATGAAGCCATGCGCATTATCCTGGGATGTACGAGGGACACTCCCTGTGTATCAATGAGGTATCTTCTTGACTTTCCAACCATGGATGACAGAATTAAGATCTGGAGAGCATGAGCATACCTGAAGATTAGTACAGATACAGAGCATCCATTGCACCACGTGCTCAACAAAGAGAAAGGTACCAGGCTAAAAAGAGGCAAATCATGGGTGGGCCGGGCAGAAGATGTCATCAAACAGGTCTGTGGGCTTACCAATATCAGCGTTGGTGAGGAGTGGATACCGGTGCCTACGTCATTCAAGGGAACTTTCTCATGTATTGTCACACTCGACAGGAAAAGTAGGGAACAGAACCCGGTCGTGGTTAATGCTGAGGTCAACGGTCTCATCTGCGATAATACCGATGAGAAAGATGCAGTCATCTATACAGACGGATCTGTAAGACGACACGAAAGAAGTGCATGGGCATTTACAGCACGCTCAGCAGGCAGAATAGCCAAGGAGGACAGTGGTGCATACGCCATGACCACGAGTAGCATGACAATGGAGGTGATGGCAGTGACCAAGGCATTCAAATGGTTAGAGTCACAAGACTACATCCACGCATGTATACTGAGTGATTCGATGAGCATGATAAAAAAAGTGGAGGCGGGCTATGTACGCATGCAATGGGTGGAGTCGTTGCAGAAATCCAAAATACGTAAGATCACCTTTGTCTATGTCCCTGGACATGCGGGAGTACGGGGAAATGAGAGAGCGGACAGGTTGGCTAGCTGCGCTGTCGTTGAGGACGGGCAACCGATGGATCGGGCGGACATCATCAATGCCCTTCGAGATGTTGGAAGAGCACAGGACTTCGACAAACACAGATCAATGTCACTTCTTCGGATGATGGAAATGGGAGTTAAGATGGGCACGGCCAGAAATGAGAAACTTGGTGGCCGGGTAAGAAGACTTATCAACCAACATAGAACTGGAGTCGTCAGTCACTGGACACTGAGGGAATTGCTGAGGAGGGGATCTGAGCAATTTATATGGACATGTTCGGAGTGCAATGATGATGACCCGCAAATAACTCAATAACTCATTCAACAAGTGCTGCAAAGAATTAAACTGTTACAATAGGACTATAGCATTCTCAACACCCTAGGAACACAAATATGGCCCACAGAAACTACCCTGCATGACAAACAATGGGGAACTAGGGTAGACCTCAAATGCACACTTCTTGTTCTTAAGCTGTGCTGGACTAAATGCTTAGCAGCAGGTGATCATTGAAGAAGAAATTGGAAAGAGGAGGGAGACAAAAAGAAATTTAGATAAAGTCAATAAACCTGAAGGTATTTATTGAGATTCTTCTTATGGTAGTCTCAGTGTTTGGAGATAATACTGTCAAAAAAATGTGAGCATGATTCAACATTACATTAACAGTCACATGTGTATAGACAAAGTAGTGTTATAAATGTTTGAATAGATTCTGATGTGAACTTGTTTTTGGTCCAATTTAGGCAATTCATGCCAGAAGTCTGCTGCCATGTCAGGACACACCTGCTGTCAAATTTCCGTACACAGCCAGGGTATGATGGAGTGTTACATTTTGTTATTTTTTAAAAATGTCAATTGTTTGTGTAATGAATGGCAGGCTGTTGCATTGCTTCATTTGTTGTGAAATGATACGGCACTTTAATAGAATGGAATGGTGATTAATAATTCTTTAAAGAGTGTACACAACTGCAAATGTATGTCAGTCAAAAGTAAAAAAATTTTGGCCAGTTTATGTCTTTTTTTTCTATTGAATAGTAATTTTCTATTTTATTTCAATTGCCGTACCTTTTTAAAATTTCTTTCTTTCTCCTATAAAAGCACATCAGTTTTACTCCTAATGTGGTGGTTGACTTTTTATGTTGTCATTCAAAGTTTAAATCTTATTATTAAGCAGCCTCAGAGCATCAAAGTTTTCTTTTCCCAGCTTAGATTTTATGACATCTCATTTACAACACAAGATTTATTTCAGTAAGCATTAGTATTTGTTTCACTATTTCAGTTTGTTTATATTTGATTGGTACATCAGTTTGAGTATTTATTGTCCACTATTTTTTAGTTACTGTTTTACCTGTTTGCATATATTTATGATTAATGTTTGCTGATTGTTGTAGTATGTTGGTAAGTACCTTTTGGTCATGCATTAATGTCCTAGATTAGTTTTCATATATAAAGCTGCAGTATACATTTATTTTGTTTTACCAATTTTTTAAATAAGTGATTTGATATTGAAATTCCTAATTTTATCTATTGTACTTTTGTGAAACAGATTTATTGTCAGTTGTAAAAATGTTAATTTTATGCTTGATTTACATAATTCACCTTTCATTGTCTTTATTATTAATGTTATTATCTTTAAGAGTCTGACCTCACTCTTTTCCTTTTGAAACCAGTCTCACACTTTCTAGATGCTATAAAATCTTTGACAGATTCGAGCTCCAAGAGAGATCACAGTCTTGATGAGTGCTGTTAGAGAAGGTACAGAGCCAGCTCAACATGACAGCACTCATCTGGTTACAAAATTCTCCATGGCAGTCTCTGTACCCAGTTACTTGATAGCAATTGTGGCTGGTGATTTGGAATTCAGGTTTGTTTGATTGAAAGTTTTGAGAAAATATGAAGGGAAAGTCAATGTATAATCTATAACATTAGAAATGGCGGGTAGACTCACCAGGGACTCATCAGTCTCAGTGTTATATAGGACTACAAGAAAGTGAGATATTTTCATCAAGTTTTGCTAGTTCATATGAGTTATTGTATCTAATATGTCCAAAAGAAGCAGAATACTTTGCAGTTGCAATTGATATTGCATTCTCACTTTATATATGTACATATATTTATATGGCTTTTCAGTTTACGTAGATTGACCATTGGTCAGATTTTGTATTATTAGGTAATTAGTAAACATTAAAACAGCTAAGAAGAGTAATGAAAATGTTCTGAAAGAGGCCAAAGCTAAAAAGGAGCCAATATTAGGAAGAAATAATCATCATTTTTTGGCCATATAATGAGAAAAGAGCAGTTGGATTATATTGTAACAACTGGAAAAATTGAGGGACAAAGAGATAGAGGGAAGCAAAGAGAAAAGATACCAGGCAGTTTCTTGAAAATTGATTTTTTTTTTTCCTCGTTAAAGAAGATCGTATCTCACGAAATGGGAAAGAAAAAAAAACTGTACATCAATAGAAACAAATCCAACACTCGCGGGTCAACTGAAGTAGTAATTAAGAAGATAGCATGGAAGGGGGGGGTGATGTTTGACCATGGCAAAACATCACATTTTGAAGAATTTGTTATATGTGTTTATTATAATCTATGGTTAAATTTTAAATATTGTAACTAGATAACCTAAATGTCCAATGAAGGAAAAGCAATGATACCTCACTTATGTCTGTATGTCAGTTATTAATAATGTTATGCAATTTTAAGTGACAAAATTAAGGTGGTGTCTATTTTCACCGTAACAATGATTGCATATCTGCTGGCTAAATCTGTCAGTTAGGGTGCTAAAATAATAATCTAGGTCACCAATGTGACCTTATGGTTATGCATTTTGGCCATAAATCATAAAATAAACAATGACCCATAATTAACATTGGGTTGAGGGGGAAAATGGTGTGATCAATCAATTGCCGATAACTTCAGAACTCAATTACACATCATTTTGAAATTTCACACATTTAAGTAGAAATGGATTCGGAATATAAATATAATTTTTATTTAAATCTTACTAGCTGTTTTTATTGACAATTAATTAAAAATTAGTAATGGATGCTAAGATACTCCAATTGTTTTTCAATGGAAAAATGGTAGGTCCATAAATTGCTGATAATTTCAAAACCCATATGCAGATCACTTTTAAACTGCACACATTTATGTAGAAAGGAGGCAAGGGCGCACCTCCCAGCACCAGAGCTGGAAGTTGTCAGCGACCCACAGCTGATAGCTTGCGCCAGGATCGGTGAACCAAAACCATCCAGACCCTGCTCCACTTCTCCACTGTGTCTCCAGTAACAGATTAACCTGTCTAGTCTGGCCAAGCGAGCAGGGATCAAAGAGGGAAGACAACCTGGTACTCAAAAATGTCAGCTTGAAGTTGGATGTGATGGGCTGAAAGGCACAAATATAACAGTTATACTGCAAACCACAACACAACACAGACACGCCCACTTAATGTCCTTTTAAGAGCGGATGACAAAGAGGAATTCTACAGTCTACGAATACTCTAGAATACTTAAGTCATCGGGCGAACGCAGGCAAGCAAGCATTTATGTAGAAATGGACACTGAAGCTAAATATCCACTTCATTTTAATCATACTCATTTTTAATTAGTAAAAAATGAAGAAAACTGTATAATGAAGCAGTAAAATATGTTGTAGAACAATGTGATCTGATTTTCATCTGGTTTGGCTCCACACAATGGTGGATGGAGCTCTCTTTGTTTAGAAACTGCTTTAAGTTCATTAATCTTCTGCAAGAATCATCAGAAAATGATTTTTATTAAAAAAAAACAAGTCTTCAGATAGTGTTGGATATTTTTGCATTGATTTTTAATGAGCCAGTTTGCCTAACAACTGAAACTTCCAGAAAAAAGCATTTCGGGTTACCATAATCCCAAGTATAATGAAGGTCTGGTTTTCTCCATTCATCTTTGTCTAACTGTGTGTCTTGAAATGCTAATAATTATTTCTATATCATTTTGCTATTTATTTATAAAATTTAAAGCAATTTTTAATGCAGTAGAATCTGGTTATAACAAGATCTTCAGGACCATCAAAATATTGTCGTTATAACTTTACCTACTTATATCCAATTTATGTTTAATAAAAGGGGAATGTACTCTATAAACTTCTTTGTAGGCAGGAAGAACAAATATCTCAAACATTTGATATGTGCATGAAACAAATTCAAAATAAACGAAGAAATTAGAGAAATCGCCAATCAACCACTATCTTCAGTAATCAAGAAAAGACAATGGTCATATGTTGGTCATGTGATGAGGAGAGATAATAACCGAATAACAAAGCACGCCCTCATGTGGGAAACAACAGGTAAGAGGAAAAGAGGCCGACCCAGAGAGACACTGAGAAGAACATTGATCAGAGAGGCAAGAGCAGCAGAAATTGGCTCCCTCAATGAGATAGAGTTGTTTGCACAGAACAGAGACAAACGTTGAGTTTGATGAAAGATCTTTAAAAGGATTGAAAACTACTAGAAATAACAATTTAGATAAGAGAAAGAGTATCTGGGTCTATTCCCTATGGGCCGGCTACAGCTCGAAAGGTCAATAGATAGATAGATTCCCATTTTTTACCCTGGCATCCATGATTTCTTTGTTTAACTTGTGCTCTGTTGGTAGTTTTCTTATATTTTTAAAACAACATGGCTTCTCAAAAGTTCTTGTAGCAAACAGGGCCAGCTAATCTCCATTCATGTTGAGTGCGATCAAAAATGAAATTCTTTCTTTTGAAATCTTGTAACTACTACCATGAGCCTCTCCTTTTTCACTGAGTATGCAGTTTGGTTCTCTTATAAAAGAGAACTGACTTGTTTACTTTGTATATATTTTTGTGTGCAAATCGCTTGAGAATTTCCTGTAGTTCACTTTGAATCGATTCAACCATCCCATACTTAGGTTGAAGCTCGAACTCAGCCAGCTCTTTTCCCTTTTCAATAAGGATGGATTCTGAAATGGGTGTATTCTTGTTCCTAGCTTGCTGGAACCATGCAGGTAAAGTGAAGTCAACATCTTCATAATCTGGCTTCCTAATTTTCTTTCTATTCTGTCCAAAACCACTGCTTGTAAGTGCCAACATAATGTTGTTTTTGACCTTTAGGATTGTATGTAGCGTGCTTGAGAAAATATATTCCCTGCATATTTCTGCTTTTGATTTTAACTTTTTGTCTACTTTCTTTATGAACATCGCTTTCTTTTCAAGTGATATTACTCTTGTATTTCTTGCAAGTGCTGGAAGCCATCACGATAACAAATTTAATGACATTTGAATAGATTTGAACAATCATGTAGAGAATTCTATTTGCGCCAATACACAATACAGCTTTTATGATGAAAGCCTATTGGCCACTGGCCTAGCAATTTAAAAAAACCCAATAATTTCTCCAACCACAGCCACAGCTCTAACTGTATGCTTTGTTTCCCCAAACCATACTTCTCTCATCCACTTCCATGTGCAAGTAGACCTTTTTAGTCATGCTAGCCTGGCCACACAAACAAAAAAGTACCCACCAGCAACAGTTTTTTTAAAAATAGGCTTGGTAAATTTCGCAAAATGAGTTATAACCAATGTGCAGGATGGGTAATAGTGTTATAAAAGATTTGTTAAAATTTTGATATTTTAAAAATTGCTGTTATATCAGGATTCTCATAAGTGAATTCTTCTGTTTTTTTAGTACCAAAGTTTTTTTTTAATGCTGACAACTTTTTAGAGATTGTTTTTACTCATCAGTTTTGATTCACTGCAAATATCACTTTTCAAAGCAGTTGTTTAAACCATTGACTGTTTTCTCATCAAAAGGGAGATTGGACCTAGGTCCAAAGTGTGGTCTGAGAGAGAGCTGGTGGATGCAGCAGCATTTGAGTTTGCTGAGGTAAGGATGTGCTAATCTGTTGTTTATTAGTAAGAGTGATTGAATTTTCTTATATTAAAGTCTTATTTGATTAACAACAAATGAGGGAAGTTATACTTGATTGTTCATATTTAATGTTTTATAGCAGATAGCTAGCATCAATATTAGTGAATACACTTGACCAAGACCTTTAGCTGAGTGGGAGTGTTCCCTAGCATTTGGCTTTTCATGGCAAGGCGCTGTGCCACTGAGTACGGGTTCGATCCTGCTGTGGTCCATATATTGTTCTTTTTTTTTTCTGTTGATTATTTGTCATTTTTTCCCGAGTGCTGTAAACATACCTTTTACTCTGAATTGATTCTGCATCCTCCAATGTTGGTTCTGGAAACAGACTATTCAGTCAGACTGCCAAGAAGGTAGAGATTTGAGAGGGAAAGGGACTTAAGCCCAAAAATATGTTGTAATGAGAAGTTGAATGAGCTAGCGTCTGTGGTACATTGCAGCCTCATTATAAATTGCAAACTCTTTTTGGGTAAACTGAGAGGAAGGAACAGAATGTACAAATCTTTTCAGAGTAAGTGAATGTGGCATAGGCTTGTATTTTCATACTTTATTCTTCTTCTACCTTTCAACTAACTCCCTGTGGATCATAGGTCTTCAACAAACACTATCCAAACCATTCTGTCTGATGCCATTCTCTTGAGATTGTTCCATGTCTTCCTTCTTGATCTTCTTCATCTCTGCTTCCAACTGCCTTCTCCAAGTATATTTTGGCCTTCATCTTTTCTCCTCCCTTGGAAATTAAAAAAAAAAAGAGGTTGTTGGGTAATTCTCTCAGTTGGCTTTTGTATTGTCTCCTATCCAGTGCCATCATCTTTGTCTTAACTCTTTGTCCTCTGGTGTTTGTCTAGACCTTTCCCATAATAATTAGTAATTTTGTCCTGCCATTTAAATCCTTTTATTCTGCGCAAGCCTCCATTAATGAAATTCTGCATCTTTTGTGACTGACATTTTTGTTGTTCTCCATGTTACACAATGATATAATGGGACTGATTAACATCGGAGGTGAAAATGTTTTTTTTTAGTATTTAACCAAATTTCTTTGGATTTCCATTTGTATCCCAAAGCAATGAAATGTTCTTCTAGCTTTTTATGTCCTTATTATGGTATCATTCTCGGTTCCTCTTTACAAAAGAACTTTTTTAACAGGAGAAAAGAAAGGCCTCCATCATGTCTTGCATGTGGTATATAGAGAATATGTCCGTGCCCATATTTTGTTACCACTGGTAAATTTTTGTGATAATGTGATTAGCACACTGCTAGTATCATCCTTTTCCCAATAACAAATTCTTCGTTGCTCGTGCAAAACTGTGAAGCTAAAATTCATTACTCAGAACTGGTCTTCTATCCTGAGCACACCCGTTCACTAACCACTGATACTAACTGAAGCTCTACTTTATGGCAACCTTCATAATATTTTAACAGGATACCTGATATTTTATTGTCAGCCTGGATATATAGATATATTATTATGATAGTTGTTTAAAATATAGATGTGTTGAACAATCATATATATTTTTTCTTTCTTTTAATTGCAACACTATTTAAACAGTCACTCAAAGTCCTCCAGGCCCCATTTGGAAACATAAGTCATGGACAAATTTTAAAAAAAAAAAAAAAAAAAAAAAAAAAAAAGTAAAGTACCCCCCGTCACGCCAAGTGGTGTATAGGGAATATGGTGTTAGTGACCATAAATTTTACAGACCTTCGGCACACGATTTTTAGGGTAATGTGGTCGGTATTATGCCCGTGCCGCTTCACTTTCCCAGAAAAAAATCCGGTACCCATTAAGGCTGGGTGAATCCAGAAGCCGTCGGTTGGGATCGAACCCTACCCCTTGTCCTTTGTAGTCCAGTTCACTAACCACTGAGCTATCGCGGCTCCAAATGTCATGGACAAGGTCTCTTGATATTTTTTCTATTTTCTTTCAGTCTAGGCCAATATGGATATCTTTATGTCTGATCTTGTCATAGCATCTGATCTTCAGAATTTGGTTCTACAGTTTTGACTGCATGACTTTGTACTCCCTGTCTCCTAAGTCCCTCCCTTTTCCAAGAATGGATTGATTTCCTGTATTTTTGTAATCTGTTGAATTTTGTCTATAGTGATTTTTAGCCAATTCCTCTCCAACCCCCTTAGTTGCCTACAATGACATTCATTTCTATTGTTTTCTGACCTGACCATAGTCAGGGGCACGGTAGCCACTGGGGTTAAATTATTACTTTATTACTAACTATACTATAATGTAGCTAAACTATACTTTAAACTGTGACTATCATTATATTTTTTTTTCAGCATTAATTTAACACATCTGGAAAATAAACTGTAAAATTTATTCTGTGTTTATTATGTTTAGCAACATATATGTCCCTAAAATTTATTCTGTGTTTATTATGTTTAGCAACATATATGTTCCTTGACCATTATTAATATTTTCACTACATGTCAAGATGGCGTGTGAAATTTAATTGTTGCTAATGATATTTGTATGAGTAAAAAAAAAAAAAGTAAAGTACCCCCGTCACGCCAAGTGGCGTTTAGGGAATATGGTGTTAGTTACCATAAATTTTACAGACCTTCAGCACGTGATTTTTGGGGTAATGTGGTCGGTATTACGCCCGTGCCACATCACTTTCCCAGAAAAAAATTGGTACCCATTTAAGGCTGAGTGAACCCAGAAGCTGTCGGTTGGGATCGAACCCTACCCCTTGTCCTTTGTAGTCCAGTTCACTAGCCACTGAATATTTGTATCACCAAAACAATATATATTGCCATATTTCTTCTAGAACCTGTTTTTGTTGACTATCTGTAAAGTTTATGTTCTGTTAGAATAGTAATTTATTTTTGGTACACAATTTCTGTTTAGTGTTTGTGTTCTTGGACTGGCTGTACAAATAATTGTTGTGTTATTGAACTGACTGTACAAGTAAATGTTGTGTTATTGGACAACTTACAATCTTTCAATTATGTCTTCTTCATTATGTAGATAATGAGGGACTGGATGGTTTAGTGGTAAATAATCAGCTTGTGGATAATATGGTTCAAGAATGTAATTTCACCACAGGCAGTGGGTATTTTACTCATAATATCCTTGGTTTCTTTGTGACTTTACTTTCCTTCAGTCTCTGTGTAGTGATGTCTGGTGTTTGGTCATTTCCAATACTGGTGAGAAACATGCACTCTTCACACATTAAAGTGTGATCACATTACCCCAAAAATCATGTGCCGAAGGTCTGTAAAATTTATGGTCACTAACACCATATTCCCTACACGCCACTTGGCGTGACGGGGCACTTTACTTTTTTAAATCTAAAATCTACCCATGCCATAGGTGGATGTGTCTGGCCAAAATAAGAGGCAGATACTTGCAGTTTATTGCATTTTATGGGTGGATGCTAAAGAAGATCTAGATAATAATTGTCCTCATACAAGGCTCAGAGCAAGTAACTAAGTATAGTTTATCCTTTATTTGTTTAGACAGAGACAATGTTGCAGACTGCAGAGAGTCTAGTGGGACCATATGTCTGGGGAGTATATGACCTTCTGGTGTTGCCTCCAAGCTTCCCATATGGTGGAATGGAAAATCCCTGTTTAACTTTTGTTACTCCAACATTGCTGGTAAGAACAATTCAATAGAAATAATTAGATACATCTTACCAAATTGTTGTAAAGAGAATATTAATTATCATACTTGTCATAAAAAGCAGTTGACGGCGTCATGAAATGCAAATTGGAACATAAATAATTATTGCATGAAATCTTTGGCACAGACTTTTTATTACAATAAGATCGCTTGTAGGAAAATATGATATTGGTTTAAAAAATATTTATAAATTCAATGTGGTAAAACATCAACAATAACGATGTAACATTCATAGATGGGTCTGTATGGCAGGGAGGTTGTTCAAGGTGGATCTTTTTGTAACCAGAATTATAGGAATAGTCTTTTCTGAATAGAGTAGATTTTAATTGACAGCAGTCTTTAGTACAAGTAAGGAAATTGAGGTAATTATTGCATTGAATCCGGAGATGATTTTCTGGAACAATATTCTATCTATTGACCTTTCGAGCCGGCTGGCCCATATGGCGTAGACCAAGATACTCCTTCTCTTATCTGAATTTTTGTTCTAGCAGTTTTCAATTCTTTTAAAGATATTTTATCAAATCTCGACATTTGTCTCTGTTCTGTGCAAGCAGCTCTATCTCATTGAGGGAGCCGATTCCTGCTGCTTTTGCCTCTCTCAGCAATGTTCTTCTCAGTGTCTCTCTGGGTCTTCCTCTTTTTCTCTTACCTGTTGTTTCCCACATGAGGACTTGCTTTGCTATTCGGTTATTATCTCTTCTCATCACATGTCCAACATATGACCATCCTCTTTTCTTTATTACTGAAGATATTAGTGGTTGATTGGTGATTTCTCTAATTTCCTCGTTTGTTTTGAATTCGTTCCACGCTATACCAAGTATTTTCCTTAGACATTTATTTTCGAATGCATTCAACTTTGTTTCTACATCTCTTGTTGTTTTCCAGCTTTCACACACATACGTGTTTTTATATATATATTTTTTTAATCAAATCTCGCCATTTGGAACAATATTAATCAGAACAAAAATAGTCCTGTGCTCTCAATGCTGTATGTATAAAAATGAGTGCCTGAACAACAGAGAAAAAATATTTCATGATTCCTCATCTTCAAGGACACATTTTAATCTACTGTTCTGGTCATATCGGAGCGTTGAGTAATAAGATGAATTTTCCGTAGAGGAAACATTAATTATTGATAAAATGATGTACACAATAATTACATTGTGAATGCAGATAAAGCAACTATCCAACTATACAAAACTCAAATCAAGCCTGAAAGGAGTAGAACTGATGTAATAAAACTCACTATTATTTAAAAGTTAAATTGTCTCTTATATAAATGGCCAGATAATCAAAGTTCAGTACAGTTTAAATTTAGTTGGATGCTAACTTGGCAAAGACGGTTAAAAAAAAAAACCTTTATGGCAATATCATAATTGAGAAAATCAAATCTAATTGAAATTATCTATGACTAGACTGTGGTCTCAGACTGTGTGTATCAGGGTCAGTGAACAACAGAGCTGGGAACAGTCTGCTACTCACAGCAGACAGTGTGTATCAGGATCATCGAACAACAGAGCTGAGAACAGTCTGCTACTCACTGCAGACTGTGTGTATCAGGATCATCGAACAACAGAGCTGAGAACAGTCTGCTACTCACTGCAGACTGTGTGCATCAGGATCATCGAACAACAGAGCTGAGAACAGTCTGCTACTCACTGCAGACTGTGTGTATCAGGATCATCGAACAACAGAGCTGAGAACAGTCTGCTACTCACTGCAGACTGTGTGTATCAGGATCATAGAACAACAGAACTGAGAACAGTCTGCTACTCACGGCAGGCTGTGTGTATCAGGATCATCGAACAACATAGCTGAGAACAGTCTGCTACTCATGGCAGACTGTGTGTATCAGGATCATCGAACAACAGAGCTGAGAACAGTCTGCTACTCACTGCAGACTGTGTGCATCAGGATCAGCGAACAACAGAGCTGAGAACAGTCTGCTACTCACAGCAGACTGTATATATCAGGATTATCGAACAACAGAACTGAGAACAGTCTGCTACTCACAGCAGACTGTGTGTATCAGGATTATCAAGCAACAGAGCTGAGAACAATCTGCTACTCACAGCAGACTGTGTGTATCAGGATCAGCGAATAACAGAACTGATCGAGATCGAGATACTACTCCATCTCCCAGTGGTGCTCCTGGAAATAGACTAACCAGTCTGGACAAGGGACTAAAGAGGTAAGATAACACTGTACTCAAACACGCTGTGCTGAAATCAGATGAATTGGGGAAAAAGAGTGCAAATAAAACAGCAATACTGCAAACCACAATACAAAATACCTATGCCCATTTAATATCGTTCTAAGGACAAACATTCAAGAGGAGTAGTCATAAGTTTGACTACTGAAAAGAAGGAATCAAATACTGGCACTAAATCCATGACAAATAATGTTACTCACAGATTTTCACTAATACATGTCACTGTTATGTATGTTATAGTGAGTGTCAGAAGTATTAGCTAGCACACAATTGTGAGAATTGCCATTCAGCTAAGGCAGGGGTGAGCAGCCTTTTATTTTCTGAGGGCCAGATCTGAAAACTATGAAGACGCTGAGGGCCAATATAGAAATTACCTAGTTTTGCATTCACAAGCGATTGTAATGTGAAAGTTTTGTTAGGGAGAGAGGTGAGGCAGAAAAAAGGGGGGGAATGCAACAATAAATTATAAATAGAAAGCTTATGGGTTTAATGAGAGGGTTGTTCCTAAACTTCGTGCTCAAGGCTGTCCGTGTTTTGTGATATTTGACTAACAGCAATAATGATAAAAGACAGATTCAGGAACAGCGTCAAGAAAGCCAAAACCTACCCAGGAGCAGATATAAATTCAGACCACAATCCTGTAATGATAAAAATGAAAATCAAATTAAAGAGAAACAAACAAAAAACTAATGCAGCAACACCAATAGATATAACAGCGTTAAACCAGAAAGATATACAAGAAACTTATACTGTACAAGTAAAGAACACATATCAGAAGCTACTAGAAGAGGGGATTGAGCAGTACAGAAGAGAAAATCCTGAGGAAAAAGTCACAACAAAATGGCAATGCATAAAAAACAGCATGCAAGAATCCTGCAACACCTTGCCCAAAAAGGAAAGTAACAAAAATAAAAAATGGATAACAGACAAAATATTAGAAAAAATGGAAGAAAGAAGACAAGCGAAAAACAATGCCAGATACAAGGATATAGACAATGAAATACGGAGAATGTGCAAAAAGGCAAAAGAAGACTGGCTCAACCAAAGATGTCTAGAAATCGAAACTATGGAAAGTAAACAAAACCTAAGAGAGATGCACACAGAAATAAAGAGAATGACGAATAAAGACAAAAAAGCTACAGGAATCGGATGTATTGCAAACAAAGAGGGAAGAATGCTATCAGACAACAAAGATATAATAGATAGATGGCAAGAATATATAACAGAACTATTTCATGACGAAAGGGACAAAAAGCCAGACATAAAATGTACATACAACTATAAAATCCTGAAATCCGAAGTAGAAAAAGCCATAAAAACAATGAAAAGGGGGAAAAGCAGCAGAGCCTGACAATATACAGATAGAGATGATACAGGCTCTAGGAGAGTTTGGCGTCAAAGTGATCACAGACATATGCAATGACATATACCATACAGGATACATACCAAACGATCTAAAAACATCAACTTTCATTGCATTGCCTAAAAAGAATGGTGCAGTTGAATGCAGTGACTTCAGAACAATAAGCCTAATGAGCCAGGTAACAAAAATTTTACTAAAAGTTATACAGGGAAGGATTCAGAATAAAATCAATACTGAATTAGATGAGCAACAATTTGGATTCAAGAAAAACAGTGGGACAAAAGAAGCCATATTCAGCATGAGAACATTGATTGAAAAGTACACAGAAGTAAACAAACCAATATATGCCTGCTTTATAGACTACACCAAAGCTTTTGATAGAATACACCATAACCAACTTATAGACTGCCTAAAGGATATAAATCTAGACGACGCAGACATACGACTAATATGTAATTTGTACTGGGAGCAAACAGCAATAATAAGATATAACAAGGAGAACTCTACACCCATGGACATAAAAAGAGGAGTAAGACAAGGATGCATCCTATCACCAAGCTTGTTCAATCTATACACTGAGCAAATCTTTAAAAACATCTCAGAGATACCAGGTCTAAACATTAATGGAAAGATAATCAATAACCTGAGATATGCTGATGATACTGTTCTACTAGCAGAAAATCCTAAAGACCTACAACAATTGCTTAATGTGATAAACACAACAAGCAAAAAATATGGACTAGAAATGAATATCAAAAAGACTAAAACTATGATCATAAACAAAGAAAATTCTCAAGACCTACAATTAAATATCACAGTTGAGGGAACACATCTGGAGACAGTCCAGAGCTACAACTACCTAGGACATACTATAACCAATGATGGAAAATGCAAAACTGAAATAAACAAAAGAATAGGTATGGCAAAAAGTAATTTTAATGCCATGAAAAATATACTAACAACAAAACAAATATCAGCAGGGCTGAAACTAAGAATGGCAAAATGTTACATCTTCTCAATATTCCTGTATGGTGCAGAAACATGGACATTAGACAAGAAAACACAACAGAAAATCGAAGCCTTTGAAATGTGGATTTATAGAAGAATAGGTAGAATTGGATGAAAACAAAAGATAACAAACGATGAAGTTTTAAAACAACTGAAAATAAAAAGAGAACTGCTGAACACAATTAAGACAAGACAAATGAAATTTTTGGGGCATGTTAAAAGACACAACAGCCTACTAAAAGTAATATTGGAAGGAAAAATACAAGGCAAAAGAGGCAGAGGCAGACCAAGACTAACATGGGCGAGTAACATCAAAAGATGGACAAGTCAATCTATGTCAGCCTGCACCATCAAAGCAAGAAACAGAGTAGAATGGCGATCCATGGTAGCCAACCTTCGTTGTGGAGAGGGCACACGATGACGATGATGATGATGAATGCTTAGTATGTTTTATAAATTTGTGTCAATCAATTTCTTGCTTCTCTGTTACTTGTTGTTTATTTTTAACTCAGGGAATGGAATGTATGGTAATTTTCATATCAAGCACAAGAACTGGTCAAAACAGCTTGGCAGACCATGACGGCTCGCTGGCTGTAGTTAGCCACCTCTGAACTACGGGTTACGAAAAGTGATATACAATTAAGTCAGAACAAACAAAACACTTAAAATTGTAAAATAAAATGTAGATATAATTTTTTTTCTCATGAAAATCATTCATTTTTGACCTTAATGAATTATTTGATTTAAAAAAATATCAATTTAATTTATAATGTCAAACTCCTAAATTAATTACATACTTACGTTTAACATTTTATGGCTAAAATTTTAGCTTTCTCAGTGGGTCTTCTGTTTGGTAATGTGTCTGCACATACAAGAGCTGACAAGTTAGCTTCTAAACCACTGTGTTTAAAATGTGATTTTAGAGAAAGAATTCATACTGACATCCATTAATGATGAAACTTTAGGTGTAGATGAAGTTTGACAAAAATGAAACTTATTTGAAAATAACAGTATAAACATGAGTGGGGACAGGTATAAGTATTCTTGTTGATAATATTGATAACATAGAACATGTTTACAAATCCATTACATTACATTGGAGATCTTTGGCAGTGAGCAGTACAGATAAGTACCCTTACATTTTTTAGTATCATCATCATGTGCCATACCGGTTGACTTAGGCGATCATGTCCTTCCACAATCTTCTATCTACAGTGTATTGTATCAGTTCTGTTGTTGACTGTTTTCCATGCCATGACACCAAGCTATCCAGTATTTTCTCTCTTTGTCGTCCGCGATCTCTCTTTCCTTTTATTTTGCCAGTTGTAACCAAGTATTCCAACTTTCCTCTTCTCATGATATGCCTGAAAAATGTTGATTGTTTCTTTCTGATATTTTTTAGGAGCTGCCTTTTTGTGTTGGCCTCTTTGAGAATTTCCTCATTGGTCTTTTTAGCTGTCCAGGGAACTTTCAACATTCTTCTAAGAAATCCCATCTCTGTGGCCTCTAATTGTCTTTTCATTTGTTTGTCTACTATCCATGATTCACTTCCATAGGTCAGAAGTGGTTCTATACAGCACTGCTGAACTCTCTTTCTCATTTCTTGCTTTTCTGTTACTTATTGTTTATTTTTAACTCAGGGAATGGAGTTAGTATATTTAGTTTTTAGTATATTTTACTTTTATTTGTTCACTAGTATAAACAGACATATTTATTTTCCAAGTTTTCTTTTAACATGAGCATTAACATCTATTAGCAAAAAAAAAAAATTTGAAAAGATCTGTTAGGATATCAAGTCACAAATTACGACATGATGATGGCAAAGTAGAAAGCTATGCCTAGAACACTCTACCTTCTCTTGGTGATGTAAATACAACAGCTACTATACATGTTCTTGACTTTAGCTTTGTGGATAGATTAAGCCGGTAAGAAAACTAGATTTAAAATTTGATTATGAGTCAAGTAAAATAGGTGCCTAATGAACAGAGTTCAAAATGCATTTTTTCTTTGCTTTTTTTTTTTTTGTACACTTGGAACATGAAGGGCAATATGTATGCTTGTGCTATGTGTAATTTGAAAGGTTCATAGTTTGTTGTAATGTTTTAGAAGTTGTGAGATAGCTATCTTTATTTTGTGTAATTTGTTTACCTACAGGCAGGTGATAGATCCTTGGCTGATGTGATAGCTCATGAGATCTCTCACAGTTGGACTGGAAATCTGGTCACCAACAAAACACCTGAACATTTCTGGTAAGAGAAAAATATTGAGACTATGATCCATACAAATCTTCTCTTTTATGTAAAGTTATCTGTAGTAACTATCATCGTGTTACATGTATTTTTCTTATTAATCTTCACTTTTGGTCATGATTTGTAATTGTTATTAATCATCATTTCTGTTCACAATTGGAGCCTCAGTGGCTGAATGGTTACTGCACTCACAGGTAAGAAGTGTTTCAGACAGGCAAGGCTTTGAGGTTCATCCCACCTGCAAAAAATATGGGCACCAGAGATTTTTATGGGAAGTAAGGATGGTCTGGCAATGTGATCACATTATCCTAAAAAGTGTTATTTGTCATTGAGATATATGAGACACTAACACCATAAACCACATACACTTTAATGCATGGAGGGAACCTTTACTTTTTTTCTGCTCACTACTTCTGATTTGGTTGGTTTATTTTTGAGTAGCCTAGTAAGGCTAGTATTGAAGTTCTTATTTTAAAATGAATATTCCTTTACATCTTATTACATTTTAAAATATTTTATTACATTTCTTTATATTTTATTACATTTGTTTATTTTTTATGTGGGGAGCGAGAGCTAGCCAACCTTTGGACATTCATTAGTCCAGAGCTGATCAAATCCACACTTTATTAGGTGGTGGTTGAATGGTACAGTTCCTGTTTTTTTCCCATTATGGCCAGTCAGTTTCCATTCTGCTGATGTGACCATACCATTCTAGCTCTGACTGTTCTGCTAATATTTGCCCATGTTTCATTTCAAGATCATCTCATAGTGTCTAACTGTGTATCTTATCACTTGTTGATAGTCAGGCTACGCCCCTCAATTCATTATGTTGTATTTGTACATACATCATTCAGTTCAGTGAGTTGCTTTAATGACACAGAATGTAAAATATTTTCTGATACTATCACTCACAACAATAATTTTAAATCTGTTCAGTACTTTTCTGGGGTATTCTGAATTTAGCAGCTCAGGTTCCAAAGCTAAATTTTCTATTTTTTTTGTTAAGATTACTTCTGTATAGGTCTATTGATTTTTTACAATAAAAGGTGAGATTATCAACCTTTCATATCATCCATCATTCATGGCAAACACAAGCACACATAAACTGTGATGGTGATAAGGCTGTTGAGTCAAAGAAATCAGAAAGAGAGTGAACAGCTTATTTTTCACCTGTAGCGTATTGTTTTCATTGCAAAAATGTAAACATTGTCCTGAAGAAGTCAAATAGTGATAAAAAGGAGACTAAAATTTAGGGTATTTTTTTTTGCTCTTTAACCCTAAATGTTCAATATCATTCTCTTGTCCATTATGGTAATAAATGATAGGTTTTCTGTGGTTTTGTTTCATTATTTTTGCTTTTACCCTAGATTACAATACCTACCTGTGAAGCGCGTCGTTACATTTCATAGTACACATTACTACCACTTAATTGTAGCTCTAAAAATGGTGTTTTCTTTCAACTTTTGACACAACTGTGTGTTTATCAATTAGACACACAGGAGCTTGGATTTCTTGTCTCAGGTTGATTTATGACCTGAATTTGACCTCTTGGAGTGGATATGTTATTTGTCTGTTCAGACAATGGTCATCGTAAGTTTGTCAGTATGTTTGGCTACCTCAAAACATTATTTGTCAAGTTTCCTGAGTCACAAAGGTTTGTTTGATGACGCTAACGGCTGAGGAAATTTCTCTGGTCACCAAAAAAAAGAGAAAAAAAGAATTTATAAATTACCAATTAGTTGAAATTTGGCAAATTTTTTTCATATTATATGATCAATCGTATCTCACAATCTAAAAAAAAAACATATTCCACACTCAGGGGTCACTGGAAGTAGTAATTAAGAAGGTACATTGGGGGGGAAGGGGGAATGTATGAATACTGAAAACTGTCAAATTTTGAAGAATTTGTGTTTTGATGCAGTAATTGTTGCTACGGTATCATAATCTAGGGTTAAACTGGAGTTTTACTTACATAAACAATTCATCAGCTGTATCTGTAAAGGTAAATGCAGAATGTCACTGTGAATTAATTTGAACTGAGTATAATCAATACTCAGCTGATTCAGGTTTAGTTGAAAAGCTGAGTATTTTTCATATTCATTATGTGTGAACAAGGAGATCACTAACTGACTCAGCTTTAGTTGAAAAGCTGAGTATTTGTCATATTCATTATGTGTGAGCAAGGAGATCGCCGACTGATTAAGCTTTAGTGGAAGAGTTGAATGTTTTCATGTTAATTACGTGTGAACCAGAGTTCAGCCATTGATTAGTGTTGGTTGGACAAGTGAAGTCTTAATGTGAGGATGTGTGAGCAAGGAGATCACTAACTATTTCAGCTTTAGGGGAAGAGCTGAATATTCCATGTTAATTATGTGTGAGCAGCTGAGGGCTGAATAAGTCGCTGGTTTTGTCTATTTGTGGTGTTACTGGTCAGATGAACTGTGAATAAACTTAGTCATATTTTATAAGTGAACAGTTTTGGTTCTGTCATTGTGTCAGTGTTTGTGGGTATGATCGTTATGGTGAAGAACAAACAGTGTTGCAGAGAAGTCTGGGGTCTGAACGTCTGCATGGCCGTCCATCAGTGAAACAGCGCGAAGTAACACTATACGGAGATCACAAGGGGAAGCTCGGCATTAGTTTCCTGACCAGTTTTGAGCGGCGGTTCCATCAAGTAAGAAGCAGTCAGACAGTGACGCAAATTATGAGTCCATCCATCCAGCAAGGCTGTCAGGGAGAAGGCCGACAGTCACTGCAGCAGGCGACCAGTGTCAATGCTGACTTTGATCCGTGTCCAGTGGCAGGGATTAGAAATGAGATGTGCGAAAGAAGGTGAATAGATTATGTGATGTGATCTCATATAATGTGGACAAAAAGTCACCAATTTTCTAGAAATTTTGGACATCGGCCGAAATTTTTAAAAAACTCATTGTAACTTGGGAAACACAGTGAATGATGCTATTAGTTAGCCGAACATACTGACAGACTTACTGCATTGGTACTGATAGACATTGTAACACATTCAGCCCCTGTGGTCAAATTCAGGTCATAAATCAACCTGAGACCAGAAATCCTAGTTTCTTGTGTCTGTCCTAGTGTTAACACGCAGTTGTGTGTAAAAAAATTAAAAGAAAACACTATTTTTTCAACTTCTAATGTTACAATTAAGTGGTAGTAATTTTTACAGCCAACAACAACACATGTAAACACGTCGGCCACAGATAGGTATCGTAATCTAGGTTCATAGAATCAGCTGTGAAGGTTAATGAATTACCTCCTCTAATGTTTGCATTTTCTCCCTTTTAAAGGCTAAATGAAGGCCACACAAGATTTCTTGAAAGGAAAATAGTGACTTTGTTAAAGGGCAATAAGTGTTACTTTGACTTTCTTTCCAGAGAAGGTCTTGAACTTTTGAAAGAAGCGGTAAGTTCAGGGCTGCTTCATTGTGTGTACTTTAGTATTAAACAAAGTCATTGATCCACTGAAATGAGGTGCTATTTATTCATTTGGGTGAATGATGTCAAGAAGATTAAGGCTCATGAATTGTCTTCATGTTGTGGCATTAGGACCATGTTGTTTCTTATTGTTTTATATGCACTCACCATCATCTGCTGAAAGAGACTGTGTACATACGAGTTTGCCCATAATCCAGTAATATCAACTTTGAAATTGATGAACGTTTATTTTTACTTCCTTTCCTTCATTCTCCAGGTGGTTCATGTCTTTCTCTGCCAACTCTAATATATTTTCAAAAGCAAAAATAAGACTCTTAGTTGCCAGTTTTCTGGTGTTTACTGCCTTATAATGTGCTGTTAGTAGGTATATCTTCTTCATCACATCTAATTCCTATAGATCTTAGAAACAAGAAAAGTCAAAACAGCTAGTTTATAATCAGATCCAGCATCTTCACATGGAAAACTTGTACTTTTGTAGTTTGTTGTGTTTGTTTGAGTTCACCAGCTTTCATCCTTTGGTAAATCCCCTGTAATTTTGGGGGTTTTGTTCAAGACTAAAATTTGTTGGATGTCTATTTTTGTTTCCAGTATACATTGTCATCATCAGCACTTAGCTGAGAGTGTCCTCATTTTGAGTGGTTATCCTTTGCCATAGCGAAAAATATCCCTCAACTTCATAGATATTCATATTTTGTCATTGAGAGTCAACATTTTGGGTAGATATTTTATCTTACAATTTTACCCAAGAATGGCCATTTGGTCTACTCTTTAGACTTACCTGCCAAGTGTTGTGTTACATTATGTAAAGTGCACATGCAACCTCATGTTTTTCACCATTATCTAAGAGTACTAGACATTGAATCTCCCTACCCAGAGTTTGGGAAAGGTCAAAAACCAATGAAACCATGGATTTGAAGAAAAAAATTACCACCACCTGTGGCAAGATTCAAACTCTGGACCTTTTAGTCCAGAGGCAGACATCTTACTTGTAGACCACCCAGATCAGTACTATTTTTATAGTATTTGTTTCAGGTTAACATCTGCATGTTTAATTTGAATCATCCACCATCAATTCACATTCCTCTGCTTGTTGTCTGTATTCTCAAGTGGAGCTTTACACTGAGTTATTGCAGGGATGCAGTACAAAAACATATATGGCATCATATCTTGTTGTTGCAGTAGTTGTGATACTCTTTCCATGGGGATGATGCCAAGTGGTATTTGTCATACCTTCTGGCAAATATAGAGGATATTACTGCTCCACATAGACTCACTTTTGCCTAATTAAATAATGTGCTTTTATGCATGTTTTATAGGTTGAATGAAGGCCATACTATGTTCCTTGAGAGGGCGATCTTGGCTAGAATGCATGGCGAATCTTACAGACAGATTTCTGGATTTGATGGTTGGACAAATTTGCAAGCTGACGTGAGTTTTGTTTTATTGGATTCTGGAGATGAATAGGTTGCTTTCATGTGTCAAAGGGTCTGAGAGGAATACAAATGACAGGTTTAGTGAATCAAATAGTGAATGTCATAGAATACATCATGGACAATGTTACTGCCTGCATTTCACCTGGTCTAATCTGATTTATAGTAGCACTCTTGTTTTACTTTGGGAGTGTAAACACTTAATTTCTTCAATTGCTACTAAAAGAATGTTTTCACACTGCACTCCATTTTACTGCAGGTTTGTGTTATCTGAACTCTTTGTTGTGGTATATCAGTTTTGACATTATTTCAGTCTGATTTGTTTTACATGATGACGTCGTCATCCCCCCCAAAATTTTCTTTTTATAACATTAATGATTTTACAGGGGATCTATTTTTATTTGGAATTGCTGTTGGGAGATCTTGGATCTATAATTTCTGCCACAGCTGTGACTCAGGAAATATTTAATTTCTTTTGAATAATATATATACTCAGTGAGAGTATTTGGTAGTTCAGACATTTAACAGAGCTAAGAATAAAATAGGAGTATATGACTAGTCAGTGTTTCATCTTTACATTTCTGGTAAGAATTGTAAATGAAATCAATTTATCTTATTGGGAAGGTAATCTACAATTTAAATAATTGTTATATTTTATCAAATAAACATATTCTTAATATAGTATTATGGAATATTAAGAGAATTGGTAACTTACAGCAGTTATCTGTTATTTCTTAACCTACTGGGTGATTTACATAAACAATGTTAATGCAGTTATATTTTATTCCTTAACCTACAGGTAGAGCAACTTAAAAAAGCTGGAGATGAGCCTTTCACTAAACTGGTTCCTGATCTGATGGGAGTTGATCCTGATGAGGCTTTTTCGATTGTGCCATATGAGAAAGGATTTGCCCTATTGTACAATCTGCAAACACTTTTAGGTGGACCAAGTAAGTTCTTTTTTAATTTTTTCTTGTCTTGCAATTTGTCACAAGAACAAATAATTTTTTCTTTAATACTTCTTATTGACATTTCCTTCTCAGATTTTATCTTCATTGTCTTCATATCTTTTTATTTGTTGTTATTCTTCTTTAAGGTTTACTATGTATCTAGACCAGTAATGATGCCAAACTGGTCCTCTCTAGTTCTCTATAGTTTGTTGTGCAGGCTTACTTTTATTTAGGTTGTAAGGATTTTTGCAGTCTTGTTGTACATGCTCATTAGTCTGCTTGAGTACTACACTGCAAAATCTCTGATACTCCTTTTGTGAACGTGAACCCTGTTTCAGTCTCCTGTTCTAAGTCTGAAAATCTTGGCCTGCTTAAGCCATTTAAATCTGTTTTTATTGTCTTTTGGTGGTTCATATTGTCTTTCAATTCTTTCAATTTGTGTGCTTGTTATAGGGATGTCTTTACTTCATTTCTATCAATGTTGCAGTGGGCTGATTTCCACTGCAGGACCAGTTTTATTTTCCTGGACAGCAAGCAATCCTACGTTTCTCTTTGTTTCCTTGATGAGCCTATCTTGTTTAAAGTATGATTTGAAGAACAAACCTTTTGTTTGCTTGAGTTTTTTTTTAAAATGGTCTTTTACTTTTTGTGTCTGTATGGCTGTTTGAGGTGCCATTGCTTCTGCTCTGAATTTGAATACGTTTTTTTTTTTCAGCTAAAAGGGAATGCTCCTCTGTGTATCCATTTGAGTGTGCTATGTATTGTACCGCCTCACTGTCTTTGTAGCTTCAGTACTAGAGCTGTCAATGTATTCCTATGTTGAAATTTCTTTGAAGGTATTGTTTCTGAATCATGAATAGCGACACAATTTGTCTTTGTCAGCTTCTTCCTCTTCTACCTTTCAGCTCCCTGTGGAGCAAAGGTCTTCAACAAACACTTTCCAAGTCGTTCTGTTTCTTGCCATTCTTTTAAGACCATTCCATGTCTTCCCCATCATCTTCATCTCTGCTTCTGTCTATCTTCTCCAAGAATTTCTTGGTCTTCCTCTCTGTCTTTTCCCCTGGGGATTCCAAAAAAGGGCCTGTTGTGTAATACTCTCAGTTGGCTTCTGCAGTGTGTGTCCTATCCAGTACCATCATCTTCGCTGTATCTCTTTATCCACTGGTATTTGACTGGTACATTTACATAATTCTATGTTAGTGATTTTGTCCTGCTATTTCTATCCTTTTATTCTGCGTAAGCATCCATTAATGAAAGTCTATATCTTCATGATTGTCAATTTTGTCTTTGTCAGCGTGCTCATGTTTTTTTAAAAAATATTCTGTTATTTGTATTCAACATTGCTGTTACATTTTTTTATCTGTCACATGTATTTACAGTACTTTTATGACATTATGAAATAGTTTGTATTTAGTTATCTTTATGAAAGTGATAGGCAGATAACATTAACACTTCATATAGTTGAAAATTTATAAGGTTATGATATTGCTATTAAGTTGTCTAATGCTGTTAACTTTGTGACTTACAACTAAGTTGACTTTATTTCTTGTATGTCTTAACATGGCTTGTACATTTATCTCCAGGCGTGTTTGAACCATTCCTGCGAGCTTACATTGAGAACTTCAAGTACAAGTCTATTGTTACTGAAGATTGGAAGAATTTTCTGTATGATTACTTTAACTCTGAGGTAATTCTACTCTAGTCAATTACAAAATTGATAGCTATGAACTACATAGTTGCATGCCCTGTGTCTCTGGATAATGAAAATAAAGAAATGAGGTTGCAGTTGCATTGTAATTTTTTTGTGTGAATCTAAATTCAAATAGTTTTTTTTCTGTGTCTGATTGGGTGCCTTTTTTTCATGATTCCTGTTATATTTTCCTAAATTCTGGTATTTTATGTTTCCCATGAGGAGACATGTCAAATGCATCCTGATCTTTTTCAGACTGCGAAATTCATCTTTATTTCAACTTTTTGTGCTCTCAATGCCAGACCTGGATCCAAGATGCAAGAACAATAAGAAAAATAATCACTACTGAGATTAAATGTATTAGACGAATTACAGGAAACAGCTTGATAGATAAGATCAGAAATGAAGAACTGAGAAAAAAATATAGGAATAATTCTTTCCATAAATTACATAAAGAAACAACAGATAAAATGGTTTGGCGTGATAAGACAGAAAGATCAAAACACAATACGAGCCTTCAATAAATGGTGCCACCAGACCCAAGGGATGACCACAAAAAAGATGGGTTAATGGAATATTAGAAATGCTAGAAAACATAGCAGCAGAGGTCAACAGAAGAAGAACATAAGACTGCAAATTATATCTCTTCTTGATGCTGAAAGGCAAATGAGGAAGGAAATAAGACTGAAATTAACATAAGCTGTCAGCAAGACATCAGTTGGGCCTTTGAAAACATAGGATAGGCAACAAAATGACTGAAAGATACCAGTGCACATATCAGGAGTCTGACTATTAAAGCCTCATGCAGGAATGGGGAGAATATGAGCATTATGGAATTGTGGGTTTAGATAGTTGGCTCAAGCACTTGTAGATGATTAAAACTGTATTCTGAGATTTATGTGGTAACAATTTTATTATTTCTCCAATTTGAATGGTTGTTTTTTCTTTAGCTGTAAAGTTGTTCATGTAGGCGAAGTAATAGTAGTAACGTGATTTTAAATTGATATTCATAATCTAGGGTTAAGAGATATTGGGGGGGGAAGCAGAAGCGCCTGCGATCTTTGGTCACAATAGCAGGGTCAGTGCACCATCTGCTGACCAAGATCTCATCATCATCATGTACCGTACCGGTTGGCGTTGGCGATCATGTCCTTCCACAATCTTCTATCCACAGTGCATTGTATGAGTTCTGTTGTTGACTGTTTTCCATGCCATGACACCAAGCTATCCAGTATTTTCTCTCTTTGTCGTCCGCGATCTCTCTTTCCTTTTATTTTGCCAGTTGTAACCAAGTATTCCAACTTTCCTCTTCTCATGTTGTACCCAAAAAATGTTGATTGCTTCTTTCTGATGTTTTTTAAGAGCTCCCTTTTTGTATTGGCCTTTTTTGAGAACTTTCTCATTGGTCTTTTTAGCTGTCCAGGGATCTTTCAACATTCTTCTGAGAAATCCCATCTCTGTGGCCTCTAATCGTCTTTTCATTTGTTTGTCTATTGTCCATGATTAACTTCCATAGGTCAGAATTGGTTCTATATAGCATCGATGAACTCTCTTTTTCATTTCTATTGACATAGATTTGTTGCATAAGATATTTTTCATTTTCTGAAATGCTATTTTGGCCTGAGCTATTCTGTTTTTTTATTTCTGTGTTGCATCTTCCATCTGATGTTACCACTGTGCCCAAGTATTGCTAGACCAAGATCTAGCAGTTCTAATACCTCGTGGTCTCCCCTGGTAACAGTCTGCATCAAGACAGACTGGCTAACATAAGCTAGATTCGCCGTGTTCCCTGTAGTAGTGTCTGTTGCTGATATAGAAGACCCAGTATTGCAGTACCTCTGGGCTACTCTAGTAGTTTCCCAGCATAGCCCTTGGATAGATAAACTCCATCTTCTCCTGTAAGAGCCAGGAATGTCAAGAAAGCCATTACGACCACATCAATGAGTCAAAGGGCACACTGCCCGCATCAGCTTGTGGCATTCCATAAAATCAAAAAGAGATATTGGACTACTAATGAATACTGAGTACAGTTTTATCTTATTGATTATATCTACATTTAAAAAAAATGGACAATCATCAATTTTTGTTAGAAATTGTATAATAGAAATAATAGTGTTGAGATCTAATAATTATTGTGTATTCAAATACACAATAGTATAATATAATATAATATATATATATAATCATATTAACATTACATTATTTCATCCATATTGCATTGAGTTATGTAATTGTGATAGTTAGTACCCCCCGTCACGCCAAGTGGCGGCGTATAGGGAAATATGGTGTTAGTGACCCTATATTTTACAGACCTTCAGCACATGATTTTTGGGGTAATGTGGTCGGTATTACGCCCGTGCTGCTTTACTTTCCCAGAAAAAATCCGGTACCCATTTAAGGCTGGGTGAACCCGGAGCCGTCGGTTGGGATCGAACCCTACCTCTTGTCCGTAGTAGTCCAGTTCACTAACCACTGAGCTATCGCGGCTCCCACTAATTTTTAGGGAATTAGTAAAACCCAGGTGTCCTCGCCAGGGTACGAACCCCGGCTGTTGCCGTGGTAAGCCAACCGATGTAATTGTGATGATTCTTGTTATTGTTTTGCTTTATAATTTCCAGGAAGACCAGAAAAAACTGAACTCTATTGACTGGAATGCTTGGTTCTATGGTTTAGGCATGCCTCCATATCAACCAAAGTAAATTGTCTTGTTTCTATTGTAAAATGTCACCAGATGAATAATTTGTATCAGTTTGTGTTTTAAGATAACTATAACAACTGTTTTTTTCTTTTATCCTAAAGTTGTATAGGAAGTAACTAACAAACAATCTGATATACAAAGTTTTGTACTAGTTTCATATGGCTCAAATTAGAAATAAATGATCTAATCAAGATGTACAACATGAATGAGGTTCTATTTTATATGAATCAATTGGCAGTCCATATCATATTCTCATATTCTAGATGGCCATCAATAAAGAAGAGGAAGCTTAGAGCAATTTTCATTATCTCCTAGACAATCATCAACATTCTTCAATAAAGAAGAGGAACCTTAGAGCAATTTTCATTATCTCCTAGACAATCATCAACATTCTTCAATAAAGAAGAGGAACCTTAGAGCAATTTTCATTATCTCCTAGACAATCATCAACATTCTTCAATAAAGAAGAGGAAGCTTAGAGCAATTTTCATTATCTCCTAGACAATCATCAACATTCTTCAATAAAGAAGAGGAACCTTAGAGCAATTTTCATTATCTCCTAGACAATCATCAACATTATTCAATAAAGAAGAGGAAACTTAGAGCAATTTTCATTATCTCCAAGACAATCATCAACATTCTTCAATAAAGAAGAGGAAGCTTAGAGCAATTTTCATTATCTCCTAGACAATCATCAACATTCTTCAATAAAGAAGAAGAAGCTTAGAGCAATTTTCATTATCTCCTAGACAATCATCAACATTCTTCAATAAAGAAGAGGAACCTTAGAGCAATTTTCATTATCTCCTAGACAATCATCAACATTCTTCAATAAAGAAGAGAAAGCTTAGAGCAATTTTCATTATCTCCTAGACAATCATCAACATTCTTCACTAAAGAAGAGGAAGCTTAGAGCAATTTTCATTATCTCCTAGACAATCATCAACATTCTTCAATAAAGAAGAGGAAGCTTAGAGCAATTTTCATTATCTCCTAGACAATCATCAACATTCTTCAATAAAGAAGAAGAAGCTTAGAGCAATTTTCATTATCTCCTAGACAATCATCAACATTCTTCAATAAAGAAGAGGAACCTTAGAGCAATTTTCATTATCTCCTAGACAATCAACATTCTTCAATAAAGAAGAAGAAGCTTAGAGCAATTTTCATTATCTCCTAGACAATCATCAACTGTGATCAACATTCTTCAATAAAGAAGAGGAAGCTTAGAGCAATTTTCATTATCTCCTAGACAATCATCAACATTCTTCAATAAAGAAAGGAACCTTAGAGCAATTTTCATTATCTCCTAGACAATCATCAACATTCTTCAATAAAGAAGAGGAACCTTAGAGCAATTTTCATTATCTCCTAGACAATCATCAACATTCTTCAATAAAGAAGAGGAAGCTTAGAGCAATTTTCATTATCTCCTAGACAATCATCAACATTCTTCAATAAAGAAGAGGAAGCTTAGAGCAATTTTCATTATCTCCTAGACAATCATCAACATTCTTCAATAAAGAAGAAGAAGCTTAGAGCAATTTTCATTATCTCCTAGACAATCATCAACATTCTTCAATAAAGAAGAGGAACCTTAGAGCAATTTTCATTATCTCCTAGACAATCATCAACATTCTTCAATAAAGAAGAGAAAGCTTAGAGCAATTTTCATTATCTCCTAGACAATCATCAACATTCTTCACTAAAGAAGAGGAAGCTTAGAGCAATTTTCATTATCTCCTAGACAATCATCAACATTCTTCAATAAAGAAGAGGAACCTTAGAGCAATTTTCATTATCTCCTAGACAATCATCAACATTCTTCAATAAAGAAGAGAAAGCTTAGAGCAATTTTCATTATCTCCTAGACAATCATCAACATTCTTCAATAAAGAAGAGGAAACTTAGAGCAATTTTCATTATCTCCTAGACAATCATCAACATTCTTCAATAAAGAAGAGGAAGCTTAGAGCAATTTTCATTATCTCCTAGACAATCATCAACATTCTTCACTAAAGAAGAGGAAGCTTAGAGCAATTTTCATTATCTCCTAGACAATCATCAACATTCTTCAATAAAGAAGAGGAACCTTAGAGCAATTTTCATTATCTCCTAGACAATCATCAACATTCTTCAATAAAGAAGAGAAAGCTTAGAGCAATTTTCATTATCTCCTAGACAATCATCAACATTCTTCAATAAAGAAGAGGAAACTTAGAGCAATTTTCATTATCTCCTAGACAATCATCAACATTCTTCAATAAAGAAGAGGAAGCTTAGAGCAATTTTCATTATCTCCTAGACAATCATCAACATTCTTCAATAAAGAAGAAGAAGCTTAGAGCAATTTTCATTATCTCCTAGACAATCATCAACATTCTTCAATAAAGAAGAGGAACCTTAGAGCAATTTTCATTATCTCCTAGACAATCATCAACATTCTTCAATAAAGAAGAAGAAGCTTAGAGCAATTTTCATTATCTCCTAGACAATCATCAACATTCTTCAATAAAGAAGAGAAAGCTTAGAGCAATTTTCATTATCTCCTAGACAATCATCAACATTCTTCAATAAAGAAAGGAACCTTAGAGCAATTTTCATTATCTCCTAGACAATCATCAACATTCTTCAATAAAGAAGAGGAACCTTAGAGCAATTTTCATTATCTCCTAGACAATCATCAACATTCTTCAATAAAGAAGAGGAAGCTTAGAGCAATTTTCATTATCTCCTAGACAATCATCAACATTCTTCAATAAAGAAGAGGAAGCTTAGAGCAATTTTCATTATCTCCTAGACAATCATCAACATTCTTCAATAAAGAAGAGGAAGCTTAGAGCAATTTTCATTATCTCCTAGACAATCATCAACATTCTTCAATAAAGAAGAGGAACCTTAGAGCAATTTTCATTATCTCCTAGACAATCATCAACATTCTTCAATAAAGAAGAGAAAGCTTAGAGCAATTTTCATTATCTCCTAGACAATCATCAACATTCTTCACTAAAGAAGAGGAAGCTTAGAGCAATTTTCATTATCTCTTAGACAATCATCAACATTCTTCAATAAAGAAGAGGAACCTTAGAGCAATTTTCATTATCTCCTAGACAATCATCAACATTCTTCAATAAAGAAGAGAAAGCTTAGAGCAATTTTCATTATCTCCTAGACAATCATCAACATTCTTCAATAAAGAAGAGGAAACTTAGAGCAATTTTCATTATCTCCTAGACAATCATCAACATTCTTCAATAAAGAAGAGGAAGCTTAGAGCAATTTTCATTATCTCCTAGACAATCATCAACATTCTTCAATAAAGAAGAGGAACCTTAGAGCAATTTTCATTATCTCCTAGACAATCATCAACATTCTTCAATAAAGAAGAGGAACCTTAGAGCAATTTTCATTATCTCCTAGACAATCATCAACATTCTTCAATAAAGAAGAGGAACCTTAGAGCAATTTTCATTATCTCCTAGACAATCATCAACATTCTTCAATAAAGAAGAGGAAGCTTAGAGCAATTTTCATTATCTCCTAGACAATCATCAACATTCTTCAATAAAGAAAAGGAAGCTTAGAGCAATTTTCATTATCTCCTAGACAATCATCAACATTCTTCAATAAAGAAGAGGAACCTTAGAGCAATTTTCATTATCTCCTAGACAATCATCAACATTCTTCAATAAAGAAGAGGAACCTTAGAGCAATTTTCATTATCTCCTAGACAATCATCAACATTCTTCAATAAAGAAGAGGAACCTTAGAGCAATTTTCATTATCTCCTAGACAATCATCAACATTCTTCAATAAAGAAGAGGAAGCTTAGAGCAATTTTCATTATCTCCTAGACAATCATCAACATTCTTCAATAAAGAAGAGGAACCTTAGAGCAATTTTCATTATCTCCTAGACAATCATCAACATTCTTCAATAAAGAAGAAAGACCCTTGGAATCTTCATCTCCTGGGCTGTTGTAAATGCTTCTCATTAATGAAGATAAACCCTTGGAATCTTCATCTCCTGGGCTGTTGTAAATGCTTCTCATTAATGAAGATAAACCCTTGGAATCTTCATCTCCTGGGCTGTTGTAAATGCTTCTCATTAATGAAGATAAACCCTTGAGCAATCTCCTTAACCTCAACAGGTCACAACAGAATTACCCTCTTTTCAACACTCTAAAGGATGGGAATCTCTGATGAATGTTGACTGTGGCATAGCCAATATGACTGATGAACATCTGCTGCAATCATGCCTAACACATGATGACAGAAAAGGCTCTTGTGACAGTCACTGATACCATACCTTTGTGGAGGTATCATCAGCCTTAACCTGATGAAAGCTTTCTTCAAGCTTATTAATATTGAGGTCTAGAGGTGAATGCAGAAGAAGACAAAATAGGGAAGGTTCTTACAATCTTGCATCGACTGAAATGTTTGTGTGTTGGTTTGTTCTTTGAAATTAATTTCTTTTAATAATTGTGGTCATGAATTGTCTGAGGACATTGTATATTTAGCTTTTCTATAATGTAGAATAGTGCATTGTCAGAACTGCTACAAATTACAGGTGAAAAGTTTTAAAAAGCCACAGTATTCGCATTGAAGGGGCATGAAAAAAAAATGTGTTACTAATAAATAATTATACTTCTGCTGTGCTGTATTGTTAATTTAAAGTCTACTGCTATATTTACACCTTTTTGGCCTGACACATTTATCTTTAGAATGGTTAGATTTTGAATTTCTTAAAATTTGACCTGGCTGTGGCCATTTTGGCCTACTCTTTTAGATTTTAAACTGACAAGGGTTCTTTAATATGAGCAGAGCGTACACAGAGCCACAAGTTTTGCGCCATTAATTGAGAGGGTTAAATATCTGATCTCACTGCCCAGAGATCGCAGGGAATGGTAAAACCAGAAAGAAACCATGGAATTTAAGAGAACAATTTCTGTTGTCTGTGGTGGGATTAAAATGAGAGATCCTCTACTGTAGAGGTCAATGTCTTATCTTTAGACCAGTCCCCTGCAACAAATAATCATTCTAAATATAAATATTCTCCACTTTTGTTTTATTTCAGCTTTGACTTGAGCTTTGCTGAACCAAGCAAAACCTTGGCCAGACGTTGGGTGGAACAATCTGCTGGTGATCTGACAGGTTTCTCCCCTGATGATATCAACAACTTGCCTAGCATTCTTGTTAGAGAGCTTCTATCACAGCTTCTTCAAACTGAAGTAAGCTTTTTTAGAAAAAAAAAAACTCTGTTTAATCACGAGGGTCCTAATGGTATTGCATGTGATGTTTACTGACATTCAGTGAGCTCAGTCCTGATGCATTGTGAAATGGTTGGATTTTGAATGTGTGTTGTGACCTAGTAATAGTAATCAAGTTCCCAGTAATATCAGAGATGAGTGATAAAACATAGGTCCTTTATTCAATTAAAGCTTTTATGGAACAAATGACAGTCAAAATGTGCTGTTAATAAAGTATTAAGGATCTATTATGCTGTCCTGGAAAAATTTACAAAATGAGTCATTCTCACCAAATGTTCTGTCTTTCTTTCCTAAGTATATTTCTTAGCTGTCAGTTGCATATGTTCAGAAACCACATTTTCTCAATGTAAATTGTTTATTTTAGTTACATCAAGGCTAAGAAATTCACTATAAATCTATCTATCTATTGACCTTTCGAGCTGTAGCCGGCCCATAGGGCACAGGCCCAGATACTCTTTCTCTTATCTAAATTTTTATTCTAGAAGTTTTCAATCCTTGTAAAGATATTTTATCAAATCTCGCCATTTGTCTCTGTTCTGTGCAAGCAACTCTATCTCATTGAGGGAGCCAATTCCTGCTGCTCTTGCCTCTCTGATCAATGTTCTTCTCAGTGTCTCTCTGGGTCGGCCTTTTTTCCTCTTACCTGTTGTTTCCCACATGAGGGCTTGCTTTGCTTTTCGGTTATTATCTCTCCTCATCACTTGTCCAACATATGACCATCGTCTTTTCTTGATTACTGAAGATATTAAGTGGTTGATTGGCAATTTCTTTAATTTCCTCGTTTGTTTTGAATTCGTTCCATGCTATACCATTTTCCTTAGACATTTTTTAAAATGCGTTCAACATTGTTTCTGTGTCTCTTGTTGTTTTCCAGCTCTCACACGCATACTTTAGGGTTGACAGTACGTTTGATTTGAATAGTCTAAGTTTGTGTTTGTGCTGATGAGTTTTAATTTCCACAACTTTTCAAGGCTTCTGAAAGACATTGCTGCTTTAGCAATTCTGATTCTAATTTCTTTACTTGTATCCCCTTCTCGATCAATGTGACTTCCAAGATAGATAAAGTGATCGATCTTTTCCACTGGTTTGTTTTCCATGCATATTCTGTCATCTGTTGGAATTAAGCTTTTCATGACTTTAGTCTTTTCATGATTGATCTCAAGCCCAATTTTGCTGGCTGTTGATGATAGTTCATTTGTGTTTTCCTGCATCGTTTTTATCTGACTGCTGATGAGAACTATGTCATCAGCAAGGTCGAGGTCCTCCAAATGGTCTCCTTGTATCCATTCAATGCCCTTTGTTACCAGTGCAGCATTTCTTCATTATGAAGTCCATAACAATTCCAAATAACAAGGGCGATAAAATACATCCTTGTTTAACCCCAGTTTCTATTGGAAAACATTCGCTCAGTCCTTCCTCTGTATGAACTGCACATGTGTAACCATCATACATGTCTTTAATAATATTTTTGATGGTAAGCCATATTGCTTCAGAAATTTCCACAAAGAATCTCTATGAATACTGTCAAATGCTTTTTTGAAGTCGATGAAGTTAAGTACAAAAGGTTTTTGCTTTTCCATGTGTTCCTCCAATATAAGTCGTAGAGTAAAAATGTAGTCAAGGCAGCTTCTCCTTTTTCTAAACCTAGGCTGTTCTTCTTGCTGTATCTATTAAATCCTGTATTCTATTTATGATGATTTTGCAGAATAACTTTCAGGCAACTGACAGAGTGTCATGCCTCACTAGTTGTTACAGTCTCTGAGATTGGCCTTTTTTTGGAATCTTAACAATGATTCCTTTTTTCCAACTATGAGGCACCTTCTCTGCTTTCCAAATGGTGTTGAACATTTTCTGGAGGTGTATTAAATTATGGCTATCAATTGCCTTGAGGATCTCTGCTGTTAACTTATCCTCGCCAGCAGCCTTGTTGTTGTCCATACATTTTAAGGAGGTCTCAATTTCGCTGCAGGTGAAGTCATCGAAATTTATATCTAATTCTGGTGCTGGTGTTTCAGCTTTAAAATCTATTAAATTGTGGGATAGTGGACGGTTTAAGAATTTCTTTGAATTCCATTGAAGCCCAACGTGCTTTTATGTCTGCGCTTTGTTGTTAGCATTGAACCAGATTTGTCTAGAATTGGTGCTTCACTGGATGTATAGGTGTTTGTCAGCAACTTTTGTACAGTATAGAGAGTTCTGCTGTCTCCTGTAATTGCAGCTGTCTCTGCTTTCTCTGCCAAATTGTCTATATAAGCTCTTGTATCTCTTCTTGCCAAAGTTTTTACTTTGTTGACTAATTCTTTGTATGTTGCTTTTGCCAGGACCTTTCCAAGATCTGTCTTTACGTTAGTCATGGCTCTCTTTGCTTCTCTTCTTTCTTTGATGTATTTCCATGTAATGGTTGAATTCCATGCTCGTTTTTCCATTTTCTTCAGTCCAGCACTTGATTCTGCTGCTGTCATTAGTATTTTGCTTTGTGTGTTCCGCATTTAATTGATATTCATGTCTATTTCACTGAGTGCTGCATAACAACTACTTAGCTCTATATTAAATTTTTTTCTTGATGGCTTCATCTTCCAGTTTATGATTATCAATTTTATGTGTAGTTGATCTCTTCTGTTGGCTTTTAAATTTTAATCTTATTTTCCCAATGCACATGTTGTGGTCACTGTTAGCATCAGCACCTCTGTATGCTCGTACATCTATCAATGATGATCTTAAATGTTGTTTAATACACAGGTGGTCAATTTTATTTGATGTTCTATCATCATCACTATAAATAGTGGATGCTTTACCACTTTTCTCAATCATGTTTCTCACTTCAGCTGCTGAAGAATTGTTTGTATGTATTTTTTTTTTCAATTTTCTTTTTTCTTTTTGTCCTCCACCTTTCATTTCTATGCAGAAAATAACATTTAAAACCACATTTTTGTATCTCTGTTTTCATAAGAGTTTCAGTGGCTGAGAGGGTTGTGTGCTCACTGCTGATCAGAAGGGTCAGAATTCCTAGATGTGAATATTTTTTCAAATCAACAAGACTTTGGGATTCACCCAGCCACTAATATACATTTTTCTGATAATCAAAAGTGACCTGGCAAGATAATGAACTCATCATCCAAAAATGGCAAATTGATCATGGAAAAATATGATCACTAACATTTTATTCTCTATATATCTGGCTTCTGGTTGGTGTGGCATGCCAAGATGGCCACTGAAATGAATCAGTTTCAGTATTAGTGGCATTTTTCCTACAGTGTGATTTAAAGTGATTCTTTCTGGTTTGGATTTTTGTTTGTGGAGAAAGTTGTAGTCCAGTCACATTCACCTGACCACTGAGTCAACCATGGTCTTGGCACCTGCACCCTGAGATAGTGTTGTTGTCGACTAGCTATGGAGTTTGGTGGAACAGTACCAGGTCTCGGCTTTACTTTAGGACAGAGTATGTGAACTATTTTTGACTGCAAATTCGCCACTAGCTGGACTGCAGTCAGATTGAGTGTCTCACAGAAGTGGAGTCCTGACTTCATTTGTTGGGACAATGATTTTTGTTGTAGCATGGTCATGAAGTCCATGTGGATATGGTGCTGATGCTTGCAGATTATGCTACCAGTCAAGACGCCTTGGAAATGTCCATTTTGAACTGCGTGCCATTTATCCAGAAAACTGCACATTTAATAGAATAGTATAAACGGAAAAATGTGCCATTTTCACAGAACGCAACACATTCACTGGAACAGTGTGAATGATTGGGATGAACACTTGGTTGTTGGAATGAGGGCTGAGCAGCTATGGGAATGCCCTGTCTGCAGTGACGCCATTATGTTCTAAAGTCCCTATATACCTATAATGGCATGGAGGGAATTTTTACTTTACTTTTTCCCATAGAGCATAACAATTTAATTGTTTAGCTTGTGTTTGACTTTGTTATTGTTAATTGGACCAAACTTATTTCATTTTTATTTAGCCCCCAATTTCTCTAACAAAAGTCCAGCATTTGGAGGAAGTCTATGGCTTCAACAAAGTTTGTAACTCAGAGACAAGATTTAAGTGAGTATTGTTTTAACTAGTTTATTGTTCATGTTTTAAGGTCATCATCATCAAGTACCGGGCCTGCTGGCATAGGTGATCATGTCTCTCCACAACTTTTGATCTCAACAGTTATTTATCATTTCTGTTGTTGACCTTCTGCCAAGCCATTCTCTTAAGCTGTCTGGTATCTATTTTCTTTGCTTCGCTCTATCTCTTCGTCCCTCAATTTTCCCAGTTGTTACAATATTTTCAAGCTGTTCTCTTCTCATTACATGGCCAAAAAATGATGATTGTTTCTTCCTAATATTGGAAACTAGCTCTCTTTTTGCTTTGGCCTCTTTCAGAATGTTTTCATTACTCTTCGTAGCTGTCCATGGTGTTCTCAACATTCTTCTGTAAAACAAGATAAGTTTTAAGATACTTGAATTAAAGACCAGTTTTAGGATTTGAATTTGTAAATCTCCTGCTTTACTGCAATTGTGGCATAGTGGTTTGTGGGATTTATTATTTCCATATCATTTTTATATCTCCCATTTCATATTTGAACTGTCATATATGCAGGTGTTTGTCTCAGCCTTCACTGGCAACAAATAGATTTTTTTCTGATAAGGAAAGATTGCACTGGCATAGTACTGACCAAAATTGCCTATTATGACCTCTGTCGCTATATTCCCATAAAGCACATTTGAAGGATTGTGGCACTGTTTCTATCTATATGCCTGTTTATCATTCTATAGCTTTCTTGAGAATCTTTGAAGTGACAGCACGATGAGTTGCTATTACTGATATCTTTCTCTGTTTTTTCTCTGTCACATGCCATTTTCTGGCTTTGCATGAATGCAGTCCAATCCAGTCTATGATGTCATCAATCAATTTTTTTCCCCTTTGTCTACCTCTATAGGTAAAGTGGTTAGTGTGCTCGTTTCCTGATCAGAAGGGTCTGGTTCGATTTCCAGAAGTGGCATATTTTTTTGACTGACAAGACTTCAGAGAGTTTACCATGCCTCTAGATATGGGTACCAGAGATCTTTCTGAGAAGTAAAAGCAGCCTGACATGATACCTGTCACATAACCCAAAAATGTGCAATGGTTGTGGAAAAATATGGTCGCTAACACCATATTTCCCATGCATCTATTAATTCTTTCCATACGTTATGCAGTACAGCGCATCAATTTTTTAATAAAATAATTCATATTGGATTACTTTGACACATTATTTATGGTGATGGAGTGCCATTCTGCTCTGTCTCTTGTTTTGATTGTCATAGGCTGACTTGTCCATCTTTTGATGTTACTCGTCCATGTTAGTCTTGGTCTGCCTCTGCTACCTTGTATTTTCCCATCCAAGGTTACATTTAGTAGGCTGCTGTGACTTTTAACATGTTCCAGGGAGACTGGTTGGTCTCGAGGCAAGACGCCAACCTCAAGACAGGTTGTGGGTTCAAATCCTAGCTGCACCAGTTGGGATTTTTATTTATGATTTCTCTCTGTAGCAACCACCCTTCATCTCAGCAGCAATGCCTGGCTTGAAACGGCAATTACTCATGGACAAGAAAAAATATGAGTACCTCTGAAGACAAAGTTATCTGCCCGTGTGGCGAGGGATCCCTGTGCACATGGCTGCCAGGGTAAAACGGATTAACACGCAATATTCAGTTTCTAGTCTCTAGGGACTTCGTCAAGGGTAAAAGCTCATGAATGCAAAAAAAAAAAAAACATGCTTCAAAAATCTTGTTTGGGTTGTGTTTAATAGTTCTCTTTTCATTTTTAGTTGTTTAGAGATTTCTTAGTTTGTTTTATTTTCTTTCCATCCAATTCTTCTTATTCTATAAATCCACATTTCAAATGCTTCAATTTTCTGTTCTGTTTTCTTTTAGAATGTCCATGTTTCTGCACCATGCAGGAATGTTTAGAAGATATAACATTTTGCTATTCTTAGTTTTAGCCCTGGTGTTATTTGTTTTGATATTAGTATATTTTTCATGGCATTAAAATTACTTTTTGCCATTCCTGTTTTTTTTTGCTTATTTCAATTTTACATTTTCTGGTTATAGTATGTCCAAGGTATCTGTAGCTCTGGACTGTCTCCAGGTCTATTCCTTCAACATTGATATCCACTTGTAGGTTTTGAGTATTATCTTTGTTTATGATCATAGTTTTAGTCTTTTTTATAGAAAAAGGTAAAGATACGAGACTTGAATCGGCAGCTTAGCAAGTGGATTTTATACCCATAAGTGCTCGACCGCTTATCCAGAAGTGTTCAGAGACTCCTGTTTAGTGTCACCTCATGCATCATGACTCACGAGAGAAGCACCATTCCTCACCTACCCAGAGTGCTACACTGGTAGCCATTTCTGCCAGCAGCTAGTTTGACAGTAGGGGTATTTTTTTCCAACCATGAGTACAATTCACACTGCTTCCAGCCGGAATCAAACACAGGTTGTCCAAACGTCGGGAGCTATTTAAGTGGTTTTTCCAACTAGGCTATCGACTCCCCCTAGTGTTTTTGATATTCATATGTAATCCGTATTTGTTGGTTGTCATGTTTATTTTATTAAGTAGTTGTTGTAGATCTTTTTGATTTTCCGCTAGTAATACAGTATCATAGGTTATTGATTATCTTTCCATTAATGTTTAAGCCTGGCATCTCTTTGATGTTTTTAAAGATTTTCTCAGTATACAGATTGAAAAAGCTTGGTGATAGGATGCGTCCCTGTCTTACTCCTTTTTTTATATCAATAGGTGTAAAATTATCTTTTTTTTTTATAATTTATTATTGTTGCTTGCTTCCACTATAAATTACATGTTAGTCATATGTCTGTGTCATCTAGATGTATATCTTTTAGATAGTCTTTAAGTTGTTTACAGTGTATTCTGTCTAAAGCTTTGGTGTCATCTATGAAGCAGGCATATATTGGTTTGTTTACTTCTGTGTACTTTTCGGTCAATATCCTCATGCAGAATATGACTTCTTTTGTCCCATTGTTTATCCAAAATCCAAATTGTCGTTGTTCTGATTACATATTGATTTAATACTGAATCCTTCCTTGTATAACTTTTAGCATGATTTTTGTAACATGGCTCATTAGGTTTATTGTTCTAAAATCACCGCATTCGACTGCACCATTCTTGTTAAGCTGTGCAATGAAAGTTGATGTTTTTAGTTCACTTGGTATGTATCCTGTATGGTATATGTTGTTGCATATGTCTGTCTGTGATCACTTCAATGCCAAAATCTTTTAGTGCCATTATAATCTCTTTCTGTATGTTATCAGGTCCTACAGCTTTTCCCTTTTTCATTGTTTGTATAGATTTTTCCACCTCTGATTTTAAGATTTTATAGCCTCACATACATTTTATAAATGGTTTCTTTTCCCTTTCATCATAAAATAATTCTGTTATATATTCCTGCCATCTATTGAATTTTTCTTTTTTTATTTGCAATACATCCACTTTCCGTGCCTTTTTTAAATTTTTACTAGTCATTCTCTTTATTCCTGTGAGCATCCCTCTTAAATCTAGTGTATTTTCCATAGTTTCTATTTCTAGACATCTTTGGCTGAGCCAATCTTCTTTTGCCTTTTTGCATATTTTGCATCTTTCGTTATCTATTTTGTTGTATTGGGTAGTGTTCTTTGCTTGTCTTCTTTCTTCATTTTTTTCCAAGATGGTGTCAGTTATCTATTTTTGTTTTTTTGTTCTTTTCCTTTTTGGGTAAGATGTCACAAGTTTTATGTATGCTTTTCTTTATGTATTGCCATTTGGGTGTAGCTTTTTATCAGGATTTTCTCTTCTGTACTGCTCAATCCCTTCTTCCAGCAGCTTCTGATATGTATTCTTTACTTGTATAGGTATCTTTAATATCTTTTTGATTTAAGGCTGTTATATCTAGTGGTATTGTTGATGAATTAGTCTACTGTTTGTTTCTAGTTAGTTTGACTTTCATTTTAATCATTACAAGATTGTGATCTGAGTTAATATTTGCTCCTGGATAGGTTTTAGCTTTCTTGACACTGTTGCTGAACCGGTCTTTTATCATTATGTAGTCTATTTGATTTATCTTCTTATTTCCAGGGCTTTCCCATGTGTATAGTTTCCTTCTCTCTTGCTCAAAGTAGGTGTTACATATTATCAGCTTGTTTTCTTCACAAAATTGTAATAATCTTTCTCCACTGTCATTTCTTTTTCTTAAACCATGATTTTCTATAATGGTCTTATATCTACCTTTTCCTACTTTAGCATTCATATCATCCATTACAATCAAGATGTCAGAAGATTTCACTTGCTTCATAACTTTATTTAGGTCTTCATAATATGCCTCTATTTGTTCACCTGTAAAGAATTGAGTGGGTGCATATGTCTGTATTATTGCTATGTCAGATGGTTTTGCTTTTATTTTGAGTAGTATAATTCTATGATTGTGTGTCAAGTGGGTACTTATATATTTTTGTAGTTCTCTTATTATTAGTATTCTTAAACCTATTTGATGTTCTGTGATACATGAATATATAAATGTATATTTTTTGTCCATTATGTACACACATTCTTTCCATCTCAATTCTGATAGGCCTAAAATATCTATGTTTAATCATTCTGCTTCCAAAATAAGATTTTCCAATTTTCCTTCTTGGTAAAGAGTCCTGATATTCCATGTATATATTCATAGGTTTTTTCTTCTGACATAAGTTAGAATTCCTCTCCCTGGCTTTCTTTGGAATAGTATGTGATGAGGCTCCATTCTCTTTCACAGTGGTCAGTCATATTCGTTTTTCGTACCCTGAATATGAATCTTGTGTACCACTTTGCTGTTTTTGCTTTGATCATTTCTGATGATCTGCCCCATCTATCATCACAGACTTTGTACATTTGGGATGGGAATTCCTGGTAGGTGCTATTGTTGTCACAGTAGATTTTGCCTGTCGAACCGTGAACACATGTTGGCCTATCAATGGTAGATTAAACATGTCGACACAAGAAGAATAAATAATATTCCACTGAAATATCGATAACGTTCATAGTCCATCTGCTCATAAACATAACTACAACATTATTTCACAACTAGACTGTTAGGCAAATCATTTAAACATGTCAGCAAGAACTGAGTCAGAAAAACTATCTACATGCAGCCGCCATGACACCTCGGAAAAAAATATATATTAGATAAAGATAAAAAGTGTAGATTGATATTTAAAACCAAGAAGTCCATGAAAAATTTTGTCTTTGAAGTATCTATTGCTGCATTGATAAAAACCTTAGGTATTGAAAGATACTTAAAGAGTTGAGGCATGAAGGGAACCTTTATACCATCCACTGTTCTCTGTTATTTGATTTTGGCCATGTCAATAGTTTTTGAAACATGCCCATACCTGCATAATTTCTTTATAATTTTACCAATTTTCTTGTTTGTCTTGTTCTATGAAATTGGATTTTGCAGTCCCACATCATTACCGCTTTTCAGTTTAATAATAAATATATGCGGTTGAGCAATTATGAATTTTAATTAGTTTGCAGTGATACTGGGGCCTTCCATAACCATAATCATTTGTTTATAATAATTTAATCATGTAATTATTATTTCATAGATGGTTGAGACTGTGCATCAAGGTTAAGTGGGAGGAAAGTGTGCCTCATGTTCTCAGCTTCCTTAATGAGCAAGGAAGGATGAAGTTTGTCAGACCACTCTACAGGTTTGTGGCTCAATCTGATTATCACCCTTGGACTGTAGTTATTGACCAAAGATAATGCATGTTTATCAATCAGAGTAGTTGACATTGATTTCATGAATCCCAAGTTCTTGAGTTCATTTCCTGACAAACTTCTCAGTTAATGCAGCTACAAAAATTGGTGTCTGGATTGCAGAATTAGAGAAGGAACAGTAAAGCAGTAAATAAGAACATCTTATCTTCCCCTCCCCACATGACCTCAAATTGCTGTAGGTTAGTAATGTAGGTTAAAGCTCTTCACATCCTTGTTGCATTATTTGCTGTTGAACATTACTTCTTTCATTTGCTAAGTTTGCCATTGATTGTTCCTGTTCATTGTTTACTCTTAAAATAATGGTAAATTTGTAAATGCATTGTATTGTAATTTGCAGTAAGGTGTGATATCTGCACCTTTCAGTCATAGCACATCTAACTTCAGCATGGCATAGGTGCTGAGATTGTTTCCTCCTTTATCCCTACATATTATACCAGACTAGCCAGTATGTTCCCATTGTATATCACTGAATTTAGAGTAACATCTTGATCTGTTCCTGATGTACAGTAAATGTACAGCTATGAGTCACAGACACTTTCAGTTCAGATGCAATTTTACATTTTAGGCCCACTATGGAACTATATTTATGGTAATGACTGTTGAGATATTTAAAAAAGCAAGAACGGTTATCAAGTTCAGTATTATAAAACAAGGTGTGTTTTAAGGAATAGAGCCCTTGAGCATGAAATAGAAGCAAGAGAGCAGTATGAAGTCTAAGAAGTGATGTACATTTTGTTTGTCAATGTCCATAACCTGGAGGAAATTAAAAACACGTGAATGTTATGCTTCATGCTGTTCTTTTCTTGCCTCTATTTTTGCTCAAGTATTTTTTCTTATAAAACACCGCAAAAGACCACACATTGGCCCCGCTTCACGGAAAGCAAACGAGGAAAGAAAGAAGAAGAGTGATGTCAGTACCTTCCACTACTGATAATGCTAGTGTTGTAGATTTTGTGGCTTGTCTATTCATTGATTATAAATTACAATTTTTTTTTTTTCAGAGATCTGTATGAATGGGAGTATGCACGTCCATTAGCCATTGCCAATTTCATTTCCCATAGACAGGAGATGCACAACACAACAGCATCACTTGTTGCCAAGGACCTTAGACTTGATAATTAATCAGTTTTTGTCTTTACTGCTGATTTATTTTTCTGATAATGAAATGTTTATTACACATTATTGTTCAAGCTGGCATTTGATATTATGAACTCACTGATTTCTTTATGTTTAGTCCATAAAGTGAAATTCTAGATGCAAAACAGGCACCCAACAAATACAATCTTCATCCTAACGTTGTGCTATAAATGCCAGTCCTGGACCTTAGATGCAAGAACAGCAACAAAAAATAACCTCTGCTAAGATGAAGTGTGTTAGATGATTGACAGCCTGAGAGACAAGATCAAAAATGAGCTGAGAAAAAAGCTAGGAATAACCCCCATCATAGAATATATAAAGAAACCACCGAGAAAATGGTTTGGCCACGTGACAAGACAGAGTGATCAAAACACAACACAAGCCCTCAATGAACATTGCGAGAACACCAAACCCAAGGGTCGACCATGAAAAAGATGGATTGACGAAAAATATTAGAAACACTAGAAAACATAACAGCAGCGGAGGCGAACAGAAGAGCAAAAAACCACAAATTATATCTCCCCTCGATGCTGAAAGGCAAATGAGGAAGGAAAGAAAAAGAAGATAAAGTGAAATTTGTAAAGAAACAAAAATTCTGTTTTAATTAAAGTTGTTTTAAAATTGAATTAAGGATAATTTTTATTTACTTAAAACAAATATCATGCAGTGCATTGGTAAAAAGTAAAATGTTGTTTTATTTTCCACTAAAAGTGTTATTGTGGTGGGAAATTTTACATAAAGTCTTGTGCCAGGAGACAGTCTGATTGTCTGAAACTGTTCTCTCTCTATCTCCTTCCTCCCCCCCCCCCTCCTCATAAAAAAAGTTTTTGAGTCCTTTAGCTTCTTGTGCCTAACTATGTCAAGACTTCCAAATGCCTTCTTTTTGTTGCTTTCTGAGATGAAAGAGAAATACTGTGATTGAATATTTTATTAGTACATTCTACCAGACTTGAGGTCGGTATGTTGTATCAGTATATTCTACCAGACTTAAGATCGGTATGTTGTATCAGTATATTCTACCAGACTTAAGATCGGTATGTTGTATAAGTATATTCTACCAGACTTAAGATCGGTATGTTGTATCAGTACATTCTACCAGACTTAAGATCGGTATGTTGTATCAGTATATTCTACCAGACTTAAGATCGGTATGTTGTATCAGTACATTCTACCAGACTTAAGATCGGTATGTTGTATCAGTACATTCTACCAGACTTAAGATCGGTATGTTGTATCAATATATTCTACCAGACTAAAGAATGGTTTGTTGTATCAGTTGGTCTTAAACAGTAAATAACCTGGTTTTGTTAGTCGGTCTTAAAGAAAACAAATTATTTCTGGTAATATGTTTTATTACATTTTATTGAACAAAAAATAACCCAGTTGTAGCTTTGTTTTATATGTTTTTTCTTAAAACAGAAAATAAACTAGTTCAACCCTTTCTTAAGTATGATGTCTAACCAGTTTACCTACAATGGTGATGACCAATTTTCATTCAGGGCTGAAGGAAAACCAAAAATCAGTTGGATATACATTAGAGATAATTTGCCACCAGCTGTCAGTACAACATACTTTGTTTATGGTAGAAAATGAAGTTCTCCACAATGCTTGTTGACAGATGGGGGATGTACTGACTAACAAACACCTGGTTTTAGATGAGGTTACTCCCTGGAAGAGAAACTATATGGGGCAATCAAATCACTTAAACAGACAGATGACCATGAGAGAATCTGGAGACCTACTCTGATTGAGTCTTGATCGCAGAGACAGAGAGTCAGTCAGGAATCCTACTCTGATTGAGTCTTGATCGCAGAGAGAGAGTCTGGAATCCTACTCTGATTGAGTCTTGATCGCAGAGAGAGAGAGAGAGATGAGCACAAACAGTTCTGCATGACAAAATGTAACTTATTTTGCTTGTTACAAATGTATAATCATCCTTGTTCCTTTCTCATTTCAAGAGTAAAGCATGTACAGCACTTTGAGGTATAACTGTGGTGTATAATACTTTAGCCTGACTCATTTGTTCTGGAAGCATATTTATTTATTAAGATTCACTTTCTTTCACTTTGACTGTTTCCTGGTTTTTTGTTTTTTTATTTTTATTTTTTTTTAAGATAGATTCTATCTTTTAAAGATATATTCAGATTGAGAGTTAATATTCAATTGTCAACCATGCCTCAATGATTACTAAAAAAAATTTGTTGTCAAAAACACTAAAACATTTTTGTGTTTACATTTTAAAATAAATTTTATTGTAACAATATTTAATGCTTATACATTTACTATGAATTATTTTTTTCAATTTTCCTAAACTGAAAAGTTTTAAGCGAAAATTATTTTTGTCATAATCCGCTCTGTCAATCATTTTAAAAATAAACTAATATATGCCAGACTTAATGTTACATACATCAACGTATAAGGACTCTGGTATTTTTATGGCACTGGGAAAAATCCATAAACAAGTAATGAAAGAAAACACCCTTGACTTGAAGGTGTACTTTTCAATGTCTGATGTTGCCACTAGAGATCTGCAGATCAGTCACTGCCAGCTCATTTTTCCCAAAATAGAATAATTTGCTGTGAGGTCATTCATGCACATCATCATCACATGACCAGAGCATTCCATTGCAACACCATTTCATGATTTATTTATTCATGTAATTGGATTCTTTACGTATGCGTGTAAAAACTGGAAAACAACAAGAGACATAGAAACAAAGTTGAACGCATTCGAGAATAAATGTCTATGGAAAATACTTGGTATAGTGTAGAACGAATTCAAAACAAACGAGGAAAGCCCACAGCAAACTAAAATTTCAAGATTTTCTATTTTGAAACTAATTTTTACAACAGTATCGTAATCTACGGTTAATGTATTACCAGGCACAAAAGTCTAGTGAGTAAATCATCATGAAGCCTCTGTTAAACACATAATTTAGCAAACATTTACAACTGCATCAAGATCTGACATTTTCTTAGAATAAGTCAAATTTTGTTAAACAATGCACTCTAGAAACTGCATGACAACATCTCTCAGTCCTTTATTAAGAATAGTACTATAATTGCACTTAATGTTTCCTGAATATGTAGTAATTATCTTTAAAAAAAAAACATTTACCCCAGAACTGGGATATAGCATAAAGATGCTTTTTTTTTCTCCATAAAATCTTGTTTATTTCACAGTACAACCTATTGAGATTTATCATGGGGCTGACAACAACTGTTAAACAATAACTGATTGACTTCATATATTGCATTATAATCAAAAATATATATTTAAGTGGAATATGATCTATTCTTCTTTGTGTCGTGTGTTCACGGTTTGACAGGCAAACACATAGTTTGACAACAATGGCGCCGGCCAGGTATGTTCAACCCGAATGTGAAAAGTCTGTGACGGTGTTTGAGGTGGAAGAATCAGAAATGATCAACGACCTAGAAAGCGAAAACAGCAAAGTGTGTGGTACACTTGAGGCATATTAAGAACACGAAAGATGAATATGGCAGACCACCGTGAAAGAGATTGGAGCCTCATCACGTAACATTCCAAAGAAAGCCATGGAGAGATATTCTAACTATTGTTTTAGGAATATAGAAGAATAGGTAGAATTGGATGGAAAGAAAAGAAAACAAACGAGGAAGTTTTAAAACAACTAAAAATGAAAAGAGAACTACTAAACACAATTAGAGCAAGACAAATGAAATTTTTGGGGCATGTTAAAAGACACAACAGCCTAATAAAATTAATATTGGAAGGGAAAATACAAGGTAAAAGAGGCAGAGGCAGACCACAACTAACATGGACAAGTAACATCAAAAGATGGACAAGTGAACCTATGACAATCTGCACCATCAAAGCAAGAGCCATGGTAGCCAACCTTCGATGCAGAGAAAGCACTCAATGATGATGAAATATAATATCCTGGAGTGCATTTTTGCATTATAATGTGTGTCAAGTTGCATCACAATTATTTAATTCAAAGGCTTGTGTGTGTCCATGAGCACAATTTGTTGGCACATTTAGTAATATCTTTAATATAAAAGGTATTCTAAAGTGCTAATTGCCACAAGCTCATGTCATATCTCAAACTAACAATTGATGTGTGACAACCTTAGTTGCTAAATATAACATTGGGCCTCATTTCTTTTTCCCACTTCCCTTAGTCATCAAATGTGGATGTGGTCAGTCCCATCCAGTAAGCCATCCCTTTTATCTCCAAGTGACAGCAACTTTTCATTGTTTACTGTGATTTTGTTATGTGCTTATTTTTTCCAGTTCTAAACTTTCATTAAAATGAAACCTGTTGTTTTTACAATTTTCTATTTCATGTTTTTAAGACTATCTCAAATGGATCTAATATTTATGTAGAGAGCAGTACTACATTTTTAAAAAGATTTTCTTGGACCATTATTGTTATTAGGGAGCCGCGATAGCTCACTGGTTAGTGAACTGAACTACAAAGGGCAAGAGTTAGGGTTCGATCCCAGCCGACGGCTTCCGGGTTCACCCAGCCTTAAAAGGGTACCGGATTTTTTCTGAGAAAGTAAAGTGGCACGGGTGTAATACCGACCACATTACCCCAAAAATCATGTGCCGAAGTTCTGTAAAATTTATGGTCACTAACACCATATTCCCTATGCGCCACTTGGCGTGATGGGGGTACTTTACTTTTTTATTATTGTTATAACAAGAAACTCTTTATACAGAGCTTCATAGCAGAAGGCAATCAGATCATCAGAAGGAGATCCCATCAAGCATGTGCTTTATCCCTTTAGCTTCTTGACACTCTAGGGATGCTGGCCTGCTTGGGTCAGGTCATGACTCCCGGGCATAAGCCTCCTACTGTATTTAAGCCTGAAAGTCCACAATATGCTATGCATAACTCAGTGTTAGAAATGTAATTGTATGCAAAATATCTGAACTTAAATTAACACCGCCATTGGAGAATTGAAGTTTCATCTGTTGCGAGTGACAAAAATGTCATCTGTGTGTCATATTTGAGCTATACTTTTTTTTAAAACCCTTGCCCTGGGTGAACAATGTTCAGGTGTAGTTGAGTGTTTGTATGCAGATTAGACGTTTACTACGATTTGGGTCAAGAACTGTGTATTTTAATGCCAGCTACCTCAGTTGTTTATAAAGAAAATAGACAAATTTGTTAGTAAGTCACAAAACACATAGTGGAGAGAGAAGGCACTTGATAATTTAGAAGGAAGCAGAAACAAATAATATAGAATTAATATAATATTAGATAATATAATTGTTGGCAAACATTTTTCTCAAGTATGCCTTCAAATTGAAATAGTATGTGCTACTTATGCAGCATAAAAACATAAATGCTATTCCCATAGCATAAAAACATAAATGCTATTCCCATATATAATTATAGTAATCTTGTATAATTTTCTTATGTTATTATGATTACATTGTATTCACATACTTTATCTTCTGCGTTATACTATGCAGAAACTATTAACTATACATTTTTGTCCATATATTTATTTTTTCACATATTATGTATTTCTTAAAGGCCTGAAGTTATTTCTTTGTTATTCTAAAAATACATTAAGTTCCACACATTTTTACTTCTAAGACACATTGTATTAGAATTATAACTAAATAATCTATTGCAATATCACCAGTACTACACACAGCACTTGCTTTACCCTGTTAAATACTAGCAAAGACTGACTATTGGTTATGGAAGGCCCCGGTATCACTGCAAACGAATTAAAATCCATAATCGCTCAACTGCCCGTGCCAGTGGAATCATCCGAATTACTAACTCATCTCCCAAACAAAGAAAGGTAACTGTAGTCCCCATCTTAGCAGTCTCAGCACACGCCAAAAGACATAAGGCGAAACTGCGCAGAAAGTGAACACAGCCAACTGTTCCCTGTCATACGATATCATTCATCGTAAACAATTGGAATATCGAAACATGATCAAAACGGATGAGACACAGCTCACGGTGTGCACAGAGCACTTACCTCAGTAGCTCCTGCAACAAGCCGGACTTGGAATATGAGGAAACTGCAACAAGGAACACTTTTCAGACAGAGCCTTCAATGGTTCCTGCCGCCTATCCACCATATACCGGAAGGTCACATCCTCCCAAAAATGATGATTGTTATATTGAGAACAAAAAAATGTAGAGCGCTTGATGATGTTAGGACATTGTTCTTGACTCCAACCGAACATATAAACACACAGTCGTCGAATTATCCCCATCACACATCAAACAACAGACCCTATGGTTAGCGTACAACGAACGAAACACTGTGCAAATTCCCCAAAGAGGAAAATCTTCGGTCGACTTGATGGAGCAGTACACATTAATGCATTTCAGCATGTAAATAACTTGCGTCAAACAATTCCAACGTCGGCCATTGAAAACAGCACTCAATGTGACATAAACCGCATGTCAACACTAGACTGTGAAGGTCGCTTTTACAATACTTGACTTGTCAAAAAGGAACATTGCTGTGTGTACTCAATTTTCAATTTTGTCCAGGCAACATCCATTTGGCTACTTTTTATTTTTAACAGCCTGGGGTTTTTTAATGTATACCAAGTATTCATGGACGTCCTGTTTGTTTTGTTTTCATAATCCAAGAGAGAGAGCAATAGGTCACATTTCGCTACACACAAAGGGGGGTGGTTAAGAAATTATGAATTTGAAGAGAAATATTTTGGTCATGTTATGTGCTGTCACGATGAAGTTCACAGTTCTCTACAGGTTGTCATATTGCCCCCACAGTTTGATGTGTGTGTCTAAGTCTTTGGGTCAGGTTTGATGCAGAAGTTCGGCTTAGTAGCTGCATAGCTGAAGAATGCGTTCTGGAGCCTTGGCCCTTCTATCACGGTGACATTTGTCAGTGTGGATTATTCGCAGGTAGTAGAAGTTGCTCAGTAGTCTGCAGTGGCCCGATCTAAGGTGGAAAATGATACCAGGGTGTGACTTGACAGACATTGTATGTGATCCTGCGTGTTATTTATTTGTAGCTTTTTGCTTCCAGAGATGCTTACATAAAACAAAACTCAAGAAATGATCTGAAAAAAATCACACAAAGCATACAAGTGTAATGCAAGAGTGGGTGCACAATAAAATAGTTGAATGAATTTTCAGGTGATATTTTGTACTGCACCAGCGCACATGCTCCTCCAACACAGAAGCATTGTTCTAACTTTGGATCAGAATTCTCTAGCCTTTAAACTATGCAATGTTTGAAGTTAGGCTCTTTCGAAGCACAAGGCTCAGCTGTGTATATATATATATATATATATATATATATATATATATATATATATATATCTGTGTTTAGCCCTATGCAACATTTCAAGTATACAATATGGTAAGTGTGAGAGAAAATAAAAGAATAAATTACGCCATCCAGATGAGGTCTTTGACAAGTTAAAATCAAATACAGCATCATATTCTTGCTGAGATTAAGGCTCATCATCTCTGAACATACTCTGACACGAAATGATGACACTGTGCTCTACATTGTAACTGATAAATCCAATATCCAGAAAATGTACTCACTAGACGTGGCCCATTAAAATGTTTTTATTCTTCCAATGGCTTGGAGTTCATTGAATCTATGCATAGCTATAATGTAGTTTCAACAGAATTCCATCCAAATCTAGTTTATCTAATCTCCATCAAACTCAATGAAATAGAGTAACCTCAAATTGTATGTTTTTATTATAACTTTGTATCTGCTTTTAAAGACAATGATTAAACAGCTAACAATTTGTAGAAATTTTCTCCTATAGTTAATTCTTTCATTTTTAGACCACGTAGAGTAAAAGTTAGCGACATCTGGCATCAGAAACAATGCACCATAAATTATCAAGATCCTGCTTCACTCTGCATGAGCCCAGGTAGCAAGTCTGACCAAACAAGCAACAATTATAGAAAGATAGCATCTCAGTCCCCAGTATTTAATGTTTTGGGCTGAGAGATGCAGGTATCATAGCTTGCTGTCAACCCACGTAAATTGTATAGTTTTAACACCATTTTAAGTGTGGACAATGAAGAAGAATAATCATTAGTCAAATGCAGAGAAATTTCATTTCAACACTTTCCGTACCAGAAGCCTCAACATGACTGGTAACTGACTCGAGAAATCCAGGAGTAGTGTTTTGCGGCTTTTAATTTGTTTCTGTGACTATTTCCACTAAAACTTTGTAATTCTCTTAATCAACTCCTTTTTTGACTTCCTGAGAAAATTGTCTGAACAAACCGTGTGCTTTTGATCAATTTCCATTTATTTTCTCGCTATTTCAAATTTAAAAAAAAGGTCTGAAAAATGGCGTGGGCACTGTGTGTTAAACCCTCTAGATGAAATGAGTAAACATTAAATGTAATCTTACAATAGCGTGAAATATTTGATAATTTCTACTCAAACTAACATTTATTTAAATGTCAAACATTCATGCTAAACTTAGAATTTCCAAGGTCTGTTTTTTTTTAATGGCAAAAACTTTATGCAGTAGGAAAATGTTAGAAGGCAATGAAAACAAGTGTTCATTAATGTTGTGTAGTTGTTAATAAATGAGTCATAAATGTTGAATGGACCAGCATGATGATGAAGATAATGATTGTTGGATGTCACTGGTGTGCATAATTTTTTTAATGCAGTTTATTGGAAATCTCATAAACATCTAAGACTGCATCCTCTCTGAGAATTCTCTTTCTGATGCAAATGTTAAATTTAAACCAAAGCCATTAGTTTTGTGAAAAGTTGAACATTTTCCTTTCTGCATTTGTCCACCTTGAGAGTGGCATTAAAATAAGGTGTTTTAGCTCAGCATATCTGACTTCAGCATGGCCATTTTAAGTGCTGGATTACCTTCTTTCTTTTTTGAACTGTGCTCACTGGTCCAGACCAGTTAGTCTGTTTCTGTTACTCCATTAGAGATAGTCTTGGTTAGTTGTAGTTCACAGATCAGGTACAAGCAGTCATGTACTGTTAGGCTTCTTGGACCCTGTGAAGCTTTGACAGCAGGCATAGTTATAAGAAATACCAAATAAAATGATACAGATAAGATAATGGAGTGCTATGACATCTAGATAAATTCGCAGTCACAATATCAAACAAATACCAAGTCCTCCAACAACTAGAAAATACAATAAGTATAGGAGATCATTAGAAACAGGTAAAGGATATATGGAAAGAGACATGCGAAGAAACGCTTGTGAAAAGAAAACTCCAGAATAAGGCATGGATGACAGTAGAGACCCTGGATAAAATTAAAGAAAGAAAGAACAAGAAAGCAGACAAATAAACACAAAACGAGAAGTAATAAAGCCAAGACACAGGAAGCTTACACAGAGGTGAACAAATAAGTGAGAAGATATATAGATGAACTAGCTAAAGAGACAGAGGAAGAAGCAAATACAGGGAATATGAAAGAACTGTACAACAGGACAAAGAAATTAAGTGGAAAATACAAACAGACCAATGCCTTTATTAAAGATAAGAAAGGAAATCTGCTTAGTAATATAAGGGAACGGATGGAAAGAGAACTTTTGAACATACGCGGCTCAAATATTCCACCAGATATACTGCCAGCAGAAGAAGAGTTACACGTTAACTGTTGAAAACCAAGCAAAGAAGAAGTAATGAAAACCATCAAACTATTAAAAAATGGTAAAGCCACATGACCAGATGAAATTCCTTCGGAAGCCATCAAAGCAGATATTAACACCTCTACCAAGATGCTACATAATCTATTAGATAAAATTTGGAAGAGGGAAGAAATACCTAAAGACTGGAAAGAAGGTTATATGATCAAACTACCAAAGAAAGGAAGTTTACAGGAGTGCACAAATTATAGGGGAATTATGCTACTATCAGTGCCAGGAAAAATATTAAGCAGAATCATTCTGGAGAGACTAAAAGAGGCTATAGAGAAACATTTGATAGATGAACAAGCAGGTTTCAGGAAGAACAGATCATATAACTACTCTACGTATAATAGTTGAACAAAGTTTAGAACTAAAATCTCCACTTTAAATTGGATTCATAGATTACGAAAAGGCATTTGATAGTTTAGATAGAAGAATACAATCTTGTGATTTCTCCCTGCATCGAAGGTTGGCGAGAATGGAGATTCATTTCACTCTGACTCTTGTGGACGCTGTCTTAAATGAACCAAATTAGTAAACAACCATGCGTCCACTAACGCAGGAGGAGATCAACACCTTCTCTGACAAACTATCCAAATAGTAAATTACATGTTTCATCATATATTCGTATATATCTGGTAGAACTTTTAGTTTCAAATACTTGTCATAACATGACTTGTCAGCATCGGTGAGACTCCTGGAAGTTCGTGATAGTTAGGAGGGTCTTATAGTCTGTTGTTTGATGTGTGATGGTGATGGTCTAATCACCAACTAATTACTACATCAAGCTTGGGCAGATTGTGCTCGTAAGCCTGGGAGGGTCGACCATATAAGGGCAGAATCCCCCTACAGAAAAGACAATCTACTGCCTTGCTGGAAGATTGGGGACAATCAAAGGCTAAGGAAAGCAAACCTGAATAAAATGCTGGCTGAAATCGGATGCACTGGGCCACTGGCGCAGAACACAGTGCAACGTTTTAACAAGTAATCAATCAGACTGGATCTAACAGACTCTAATTATGATAGAAACTACCGCTGACCGGAAAGGCTTCAAGAAACAGCTGAATATAATACACTGGAATGCGGAGGGCATATACCACAAAAAACAAGCTCTAACAATCAGACTAGCAGAGGAGGAGATAGACGTTGCCTGCATCCAGGAAACTCATCTTAATCCTCAACATAGATTTATGATCGTGGGCTACCAAACATTTAGACAAGACAGGGAAGGTCACAAGGGTGGAATTCTCATACTTATTAAAAATTCCATCCCAGCAAAACTGATAGAGGTAGTCACTAACGGAGTGACAGAGATCATTGGTACTGACCTATACATTAACTCCGCTAGTATAAGGATATTATAATATATATATAATATATACTGTCCAAATGACAAATTGCTGAAGCTAGAGTCAATGGAAATAACACCATCAAAGTGTCAGGTAGTAAGAGACTTTAACGGCCACTCTGAAAGATGGGGATATAAGGAGTCCAATGTTCGAGGTGAAGAAGTGGAAGAATGGGAAATAGACAACAACCTATTACTCATAAACTCTAGGGAGGACCACCCAATCTTCTACTCAAGAAGATGGAAAACAACTTCCACTCCCGACCTAGCATTTGCAACTGGAGACATATCTATCAAAATAACCAGAAAAGTGCTGAACCAACTTGGAGATAGTGACCATAGACCAGTCAAACTTTCAGTGGATCTTGCTCACAAACAGGAGTTGCAAATACCTCTTCCCCGCTGGAACTATAAGAGAGCAGATTGGGCAAAGCTTGCAAGGCTCACTGATGCATATACTGCGCATATCAACACCCACGAAAAGAAGGTCAATAATATGATAGAGCGGTTAACAAATGGAATCCTGAGAGCTGCTAAAGAATCCATTCCTAGAGGAGCAAGAAGAAACTACAAGCCATACTGGAGCAAGGAAATACAAAGACTAGAAGAGGAACTGGACTCTGCCAGAGAACTAGCTGAAACATCACACAACACAGAGAGCAACATTGCCTACAAAGCAGCCTCGGCCAAATACAGACGTGAGGTCATGATATAAGCAAGACAGAGCTGGATAGACAAAACAGAGAGCGTTAATCTAGACAAAATTGGTCATAAACTATGGAAACTTGCGAAAGCTCTGAGCGACGAAAACAACTGCCGACCTCCAATATCAGTAACACACAATCAGAACATCCTCACAGGCAAATCTACTGATAGAGACTTACAAAAACATTAGTAGAATAAACATTCCAATAGACAAACAGAAAGCTGCAAGACGGGAAAACCAAGATGCAAAACACATGCCTTTAGCACCAGAAGAGCATCAGACGACCATCTTTACCCCAACTGAATTAGATGTTGCCCTCAAAGAATTGAAGCTTAAAAGTTGCCCTGGTAAAGATGGAAATCTCCAACGAAATGCTCCTAAATCTGGGACAGAAAGCCAAGAGCCAGCTTCTAAGGATAATAAATGCTAGCTGGAAGAGCGGTCATGTATCGGCAATCTGGAAAGAAGCTATTATGGTGCCCATCCCCAAGCGTGGAGAAAACCCACTAGACCCAAGTAGCTATAGACCAATTAGCCTACTGAGCTGCCTGAGTAAACTCATAGAAAGGCTGGTTAACAGAAGACTTATGTGGCATTTGGAGACAAAACAACAAATCGTACCACAACAAAGTGGTTTCCGTCAGCACAAATCAACTGAAGACCTGGTCACCTACATTGCACAGGAAAATAGAGGATGCTCTACAAGAAAAGAAGCACTGGCAGTGTGGGTCGACATGGAGAAGGCTTTTGATAGGGTTTGGCGAGAGGGTTTAAAGAACTAGCTTTTTAGACTTGGCATCCAGGGTCGTTTATTCAATTGAGTCTCTCAATACCTTCAGGATAGAACGGCCAGAGTACAAGTTCAAGGTCAACTAAGTAAGAAGGTCTCTATAGAACAAGGAGTCCCACAAGGCGGAGTCTTGTGCCCAACATTCTTTTTAATTTTCATAAATGACATCGTAATGGACATTCCACCCAGAATACACTCAGCAATATACGCAGATGATCTGGCGTTATGTGCACGCCAGGAAAGTATGTCTGTGGCTGGATCCAGGATGCAAGATGCCCTAGGGGAACTTGAAAAATGGACGAACACCTGGTTCTTACCAATCAACGAAAAAAATACTACATATACAAATTTCAGCCTATCAAGAAACACACTCTCTGCAAACTTGAAGAAAAAAGACCATACACTCCCTATTGACCAAAGCCCAAAATATCTTGGCGTCACCATGAATCGCAGAATGACTTGGAATAATCAGACAGACAGGCAAAGAAAAAAGCCAGAAAATGAACAAATATTATGAAGAAATTGGCAGGAATGGACTGGGGGGCAGACAGCAATATTTTGAAAAGACTATACGTACGAATTCAATCGGGTGCGATTGAATGCGATGATCATCGCACAATAAGCCTTATGAGTCATATTACAAGTGAAGATACTATTAAACTTAAAACTATACTATACGTATATACTAACTATTATACTATACTAATGCAGATGCACTATGCAATCCATTTTTTAACAATAGAAACAAGAAAAAGAGTTCTTAAGGACCTTAACATATGGCATGGATGTGAATCATGTACGATAGGACAACAGACAAGAAAATCACTGGAGTCTGTAGAAATGTGGTTTTACAGAAGAATGTTGAGAATACCATGGACAGCTAAGAAGAATAACGAAGATGTTCTGAGAGAGGTCAAAGCAAAATGAGAGCTAATTTCCAATTTTAGGAATAAACAATCATAATTTTTTGGTCATGTAATGAGAAGAGAACAACTGGAATATATTGTAACAACTGGAAAAATTGAGAGCCGAAGAGATAGAGGGAAGCAAATAGAAAAAAATAACAGACAGCTTGAGAGAATGGCTTTGGCAGAAGGTCAACAACAGAAATGATAAATAGTTGCCGAGATCGAAAGTTGTGGAGAGACATGATCACCAACGCCAGCAGGCCCGGTACTTGATGATGATACGTAGGTTAGTCAGACCAGTCCTAGAGTATGGAGTCACAGCCTGGGCTATGGCTTCCAAATCACACTTAGCAAAATTAACAGAACACAGAACCAGGCTGCCTGTATCATCACTGGTGCTATGAAATCTACACCTATCAAGACTCTAGAAACAGTAACTTGTTTACAACCCTTAGACGACAGACGGGTCACTAAAGTATTGCAACAAGCGGAGAAATGCAGAAGGCTACTTAGCCACCCCATGCACCAAAGAATAACTGGTTCCGGAATTGTAAGACTAAAGAGGAGTAACTTCGCTGCTATTGCCAATGAAATAACTTCTGGAGACTCAGTACTTTCCCAAACAATATCGAAACCCTTGGGCCCATCTATATGTCTCCTCATGGAAAGCATAAAATACCAGAACTTAAGGTAAATTTAACAGGAATCATGAAAAAAGGCACGTAGCAGAAAAACACATATACGATACCTACCCACATGACTCTTGGTCCCACATATACACAGATGGCTCTGCTACAAATGCCACCAGAAATGAAGGGGGAGGTGTGTTCTTGACGCTGAATAATCAGGACGAGATCACCAAGTCAATAGTTACTGGAAAATTCTCAAACAACTTTAAAGCAGGAACTGAGGCCATCAGAGATGCCGCAACACTGGCTACTCAACACAAAAATAACATGCACAATAAATTGGTGATTCTGACTGATGCACTGTCAGTATTATCAGCTCTAAAAGGCCCCAAAAACAATGAACTAGATGACTTGAGAACAACCCTGGACCAACTATGCAATAACTTCCAGAGAGTAGTCATTCAGTGGATACCATCACACTGTAATATACACGGAAACGAACGCGCAGACAAATTAGCTAAAGAGGGAGGGAGATTACCACAAGACAACCATCCGCTCAGTTATGATGAAGCCAAATCCATCCTCAAACGTCAGTTCCATGAACAATGGAAGCGAGAGCACCCATCGCATAACGAGAGTGACGGATACCACCAACTATCAAGGAGGGATCAAGTCATCATACTTCGCCTACGCACTGGCTACAATAGAATGAGAAATCATATGTTCACCAAATTCAAAATAGGTACAACCAGCCTATGCCACTGTACACTGGACAACATGACTACAAAACATGTTCTACAGGATTGCCCCCAGTACACAGACCTGAGAAGAGCAATGTGGTCCACGCCCACCTCCCTGGAAGAGAAACTATATGGGGCAATCGATTCGCTTAAACAGACAGCAGACTTCATGAGAGAGTCTGGAATCCTACTCTGATTGAGTCTTGATCGCAGAGAGAGAGAGAGAGAGAGAGAGTCGGACTGAAGAATGCTTTGGAAGTTGCTGAGTCATTACCGAGTCCCCATAAAGTTTATTAACCTGATGAAAACAATGTATGAATGAATGAAATGTAGTGTGGTGCATTAAGGGCAGCTTACAGAAACATTTGAAATAAGAACAAGAGAGGGCAGGGATGCCTTCTATCTCCATTTCTCTTTCTACTGGCCATAGATTGGATTATGAAAATAACTCAAAATAACAGAAATGGAATCCAGTGGTCACTGATCAAGCAACTTGATGATTTAGACTTTGCTGATGACATAGCTCTTCAATCACTCAGCCATCGACAGATGCAGGATAAAATGAACATACTTGATGAAAGATCACAACATCTAGGATTGAAAATTAATAATGATAAGACCAACATTATGAGAATAAATGCAGTTGGCAATAACCAAGTAAAATTAGGAGAAATACCTCTACTAGACGTACAATCTTACATATATCTGGGCAGTAATATAGATAAAGAGGGAGGAACAGAAAATGATACCAAAATAAAGATATCAAAAGCAAGAGGAGCTTTTGTTGCACTTGGAAACATATGGAAATCCAAACAAATTAGGTTAAATACAAAAATAAAAATGTTCAACTCCAATGTTAAGTCAGTCCTATTATATGACTGTGAAACATGGAGAACAACAAAATTGACAATCATGAAGATACAGACTTTCATTAATGGGTGCTTACGCAGAATAAAAGGATGGAAATGGCAGGACAAAATCACTGACATAGAATTATGGAAATGCACCAGTCAAATACCTATGAATAAAGAGTACTGCGAAGACGATGGCGCTGGCGCTGGATAGGACACACCGCGGAAGCCAACTGAGAGTATTACACAACAGGCCCTTTTTGGAATCCCCAGGGAAAAAGACAAAGAGGAAGACAAAGTAATTCTTGGAGGAGACAGATAGAAGCAGAGATGAAGATGATGGGAAAGACATGGATTGATCTTAAAAGAATGGCAAGAAGGAGAACGACTTGGAAAGTGTTTGTTGAAGACCTATGCTCCATAGAGAGCTGAAAGGTAGAAGAAGATAAGCGTTCTTGTGTCTGAGTTGAGCAACAATAAGATTTGATTCTCTTGAGAGCAGAAAAAGCTCTTTGTACATATGCTGATGAAAGGAAGTCGCGATAGCTCAGTGGTTAGTGAACTGGACTACCACGGACAAGGGGTAGGGTTCGATCCCAACCGACGGCTTCCGGGTTCACCAAGCCTTAAATGGGTACCGGATTTTTTTTCTGGGAAAGTAAAGCAGCACGAGCGTAATACTGACCACATTACCCCAAAAATCATGTGCTGAAGGTCTGTAAAAATATAGGGTCACTAACACCATATTTCCCTATACGCCACTTGACGTGACGGGGGTACTTTACTTTTTTTACTTACAGATGCTGATGTGCATAATGTAATTATAAATAGGTTAGGAAGTTCCTGTAATCAAAGTTTCACTTTCACTTTGTGACACTTCTGATTGGCCAGAGCTAAAAATAACCCATGAAACCGCATTTCTCTAGCGGTAGCTCTCGCCGTATTATTTTGACTGGAATCTTTGAATGTCAAGGTAATTAATTCTAAGTCCGAGAGAAGAGATCTGTACCGCTGCATATTTGCGGTTTCGGAGTACTATTTTAGAGTAGTTTCGGTTTCATTCACAAACGTTATAGTGGTCATAGGAAAACCTTGCTTTAATAAATGCAAAACAAAGCAAATAAATCATATTGGCCTACGAAATGTGTAATAGAATATTCGAAAACGTGTAATATAATTATGAAAAAAATATAATAAATTATCATTTCCTTTTTAAATTTCGTTAATATGTTCAGGCTACCGGCGGTAGCTGCGGTAGCTTAGAGAAAAACGCCACTGCCATACAGGAATATTGAGAAGATGTAACATTTTGCTATTCTTAGTTTGGTGTTATTTGTTTTGATGTTAGTATATTTTTCATGATATTAAAATTACTTTTTGCCATACCTATTCTTTTTGTTTATTTCAGTTGTACAATTTCCATCACTGGTTATAGTATGTCCCAGGGAGTTGTAGCTCTAAACTGTCTCCAGATGTATTCCTTCAACTTTGATATTTAATTGTAGGTCTTGAGAATGTTCTTTGTTTATGAGCATAGTTTTAGTCTTTTTGATATTCATATCTAGTCCATATTTTTTGCTTGTCATATTTATTACATTAAGCAATTGTTGTATATCTTTAGGATTTTCTGCCAGTAGTACAGTATAATCAGCATATCTTAGGTTATTGATTATATTCCCATTAATGTTTAAGCCTGACATCTCAGTGATGTTTTTAAAGATTTGCTCAGTGTATAAATTGAACAAGCTTGGTGATAGGATGCATCCTTGTCTTATTCCTCTTTTTATATCAATGGGTGTAGAGTTCTCCTTGTTATGTTTTAATATTGCTGTTTGCTTCCAGTACAAGTTACATATTATATAGTCGTATGTCTGTATCGTCCAGATTTATATCATTTAGGCAGTCTATACGTTGGTTATGGTGTATTCTATCGAAAGCTTTGGTGTAGTCTATGAAGCAGGCATAAATTGGTTTCTTCACTTCTATGTACTTTTCAATCAATATCCTCATGCTGAATATGGCTTATTTTGTGCCACTGTTTTTTTCCTGAATGAGCGTTAATGAATGTAGAATGAAAGAAATGATTTATGTCAAAACTAATCTCTTTGAAAAGTTGCAAATTAAAAGGGATCGAGGTCACCGATCTTCCGGTAGCCTTCTTGCGATGGCAGGTGGAAGACCGGGCTCGATGACCCATGTAGCAGGATCAATGTGAAATGCAGGATCACCGTTTCATAGTACAGATCTTACCGCGATAGTCAAGTGCCCCTGACGTTACTACACCAGGAACATCACGGCTGGAGTGTCCCCCAAGACTGTCTAACATCTGCTTTTAAAGTTCTTCCACTCAATTTCCTCATCTAGATTCAAACGTAGTCCAGATATGAGTACTTGAATTGGTGAACCCGAAAATCAGGAGGACCAGAAGAGGTTGATATCCACACGTGACAATAAAGCTCCGTCCGGCCTGTCACGCATAGTCGAGCTTGTGCCTACAATCAACCTCAATTGCCATTGAGCCAGCGAAGCTCGAAGGAAAATGTGATATATTTGTTTTAGAGCGCGAACGCCCAAGAAAACAATAAATGATTTCGGTTTTCGGTAAAGTTCTAGTATAGTCCCGTAAATTATCTCAGCGAAAGAATGATCTCCCCTTAGTTGACGCCACAACAAAACTACAGATGCTCTCGAATACTGTTGAAGGTCATAAATTAGATCACAACTTGGTAAGGTTTCATCATCATCATCGAGTGCTGTCTCCGCAACGAATGTTGGCTACCTTGGAGCGCCATTCTGCTCTATCTCTTGCTTTGATGGTGCAGGTTGTCATAGGTGGTGGAAGGTAAAGTTTAGTCCTATCATATTAAAGTTGGTAAGAGTGACATCCCCTTAAGTAACATTGTACTTTTAGAAGATTCATCAGAAATATACAGTCAAAAGCACTTGTGGCTCTTAATTCGCCTTTTTAACGACTATAGCCTCGCGTTATTTCTCTTCTCTAGAATTAGGGATCTTATAATGACAGATTCTCTTTCTCTCTCTCTTTCTCTTTCTCTCTCTCTCTCTCTTTCTCTCTCTCTCTCTCTCCTTCTCTCTCTCTCTTTCTCTCTGCGATCAAGACTCAATCAGAGTAGGATTCCAGACTCTCTCATGAAGTCTGCTGTCTGTTTAAGTGAGTCGATTGCCCCATATAGTTTTTCTTCCAGGGAGGTGGGCGTGGACCACATTGCTCTTATCAGGTCTGTGTACTGGGGGCAATTCTGTAGAACATGTTTTGTAGTCATATTGTCCAGTGTACAGTGGCATAGACTGGTTGTACCTATGTTGAATTTGGTGAACATGTGATTTCTCATTCTATAGTGGCCAGTGCGTAGGCGAAGTATGATGACTTGATTCCTCCTTGATAGTTGGTGGTATCCGTTACTCTCGTTATGCTTTGGGTGTTCTCGTTTCCATTTTTCATGGAACTGACCTTTGAGGATGGATTTGGCTTCATCATAACTGAGCGGTTGGTTCTCTTGTGGTAATCTCCCTCCCTCTTTAGTTAATTTGTCTGCGCGTTCGTTCCCGTGTATATTACAGTGTGATGATATCCACTGAATGACTACTCTCTGGAAGTTATTGCATAGTTGGTCCAGGGTTGTTCTCAAGTCATTTAGTTCATTGTTCTTGGGGATTTTTAGAGCTGATAATACTGACAGTGCATCAGTCAGAATCACCAATTTATTGTGCATGTTATTTTTGTGTTGAGTAGCCAGTGTTGCAGCATCTCTGATGGCCTCAGTTTCTGCTTTAAAGTTGTTTGAGAATTTTCCAGTAGCTATTGACTTGGTGATCTCGTCCTGATTATTCAGCGTTAAGAACACACATCCCCCTCCATTTCTGGTGGCATTTGTAGCAGAGCCATCTGTGTATATGTGGGACCAAGAGTCATGTGGGTAGGTATCGTGTATGTGTTTTTCTGCTATGTGTTTTCTTTCTGTGTCTGATTGGGTGCCTTTTTTCATGATTCCTGTTATATTTTCCTTAAGTTCTAGTATTTTATGCTTTCCATGAGGAGACATATCAGATGGGCCCAAGGGTTTCGATATTGTTTGGGAAAGTACTGGGTCTCCAGTAGTTAGTTCATTGGCAATTGCAGCGAAGTTGCTCCTCTTTTGTCGTACAATTCCGGAACCAGTTATTCTTTGGTGCATGGGGTGGCTAAGGAGCCTTCTATATTTCTCCGCTTGTTGCAATACTTTAGTGACCCGTCTGTCATCTAAGAGTTGTAAACCTGTTACTATTTCTTGAGTCTTGATAGGTGTAGATTTCATAGCACCAGTGAGAATACGGGCAGCTTGGTTCTGTGTTCTGTTAATTTTGCTAAGGTGTGATTTGGAAGCCATAGCCCAGGCTGTGACTCCATACTCTAGAACTGGTCTGACTCTTCCTACGTATAGTCTTTTCAAAATATTGCTGTCTGCCCACCAGTCCGTTCCTGCCAATTTCTTCATAATATTTGTTCGTTTTCTGGCTTTTTTCCTTTTCTGTCTGTCTGATTTTTCCAAGTCATTCTGCGATTCATGGTGACGTCAAGATATTTTGGGTTTTGGTCAATAGGGAGTGTATGGTCTTTTTTCTTCAAGTTTGCAGAGAGTGTGTTTCTTGATAGGCTGAAAATTGTATATGTAGTTTTTTGTTTCATTGATTGGTAAGAACCAGGTGTTTGTCAATTTTTCAAGTTCCCCTAGGGCATCTTGAATCCTGGGTCAAGCCACCGATATACTTTCCTCGCGAGCCCATAACGCCATATCATCTGCGTATATTGCTGAGTGTATTCTGGGTGGAATGTCCATTACGATGTCGTTTATGAAAATTAAAAAGAATGTTGGGGACAAAGCTCCGCCCTGTGGAAAACCTTGTTCGATAGAGACCTTCTTACTTAGTTGACCTTGAACTTGTACTCTGGCCGTTCTATCCTGAAGGTATAGAGAGACCCAATTGAATAAACGACCCTGGATGCCAAGTCTAAAAAGCTTGTTCTTTAAACCCTCTCGCCAAACCCTATCAAAAGCCTTCTCCATGTCGACCCACACTGCCAGTGGGTGTTTCTTTTCTTGTAGAGCATCCTCTATTTCCTGTGCAATGTAGGTGACCAGGTCTTCAGTTGATCTGTACTGACGGAAGCAACTTTGTTGTGGTACGATTTGTTGTTTTGTCTCCAAATGTCGTATAAGTCTTCTGTTAACCAGCCTTTCCATGAGTTTACTCAGGCAGCTCAGTAGGCTAATTGGTCTATAGCTACTTGGGTCTAGTGGGTCTTTTAGCTTCTTTCCAGATTGCCGGCACATGACCTCTCTTCCAGCTAGCATTTATTATCCTTAGAAGCTGGCTCTTGGCTTTCTGTCCCAGATTTAGGAGCATTTCGTTGGAGATTCCATCTTTACCAGGGGAACTTTCGAGCTTCCATCCTTTGATGACAGATTGAGGATCACCAAATAAATGTACAATGTTTACTCCAAAGGGACACTACTCTTCCGAACTTAAATAATTTACGGTACTATCATCATCACTGGGTGCCGTCTCCGCGTTGCAGGTTGGCTACTACGCTGCGCCACCCCGTAGTTTCTCTTGCTTTGATGATGCAGGTTGTCATAGGCTGATTTTTCCATCTTTTGATGTTACTCGTCCAGGTTAGTCTTGGTCTGCTTCTGCCTTTATTACCCTGTATTTTCCCTTCCAATATTGCTTTTAGTAGGCTGTTTTGTCTTTTAACATGCCCCAAAAATTTCATTTGTCTTGTTCTAATTGTGTTTAGTAGTTCTCTTTAAATTTTTAGTTGTTTTAAAACTTTATCATTTGTTTAAAACTTAATTTTCTACCCAATTTTCTTTGTCACTGCGACATTTTCGTTCATTTATTCGTTGTCTGTCTATTGTCCTTTCGAGTCGAAGTCGGCACATAGGGTAATAATTCTGGGCTTAATAAGGTAAATAATAAGGTAATAAATCTAAGACTTTCTCAGCCGATCTGTGTCAGATCTTGAACTATGTAGGAGACAAATAATAATAAATGAATATTATTATAGAGGGAAACTTCCGAGGCGATAGATGAGCGAATCATTTCAGGGGAAAAGGTTTGTTTACAACTCGGAAAAAAAGTCAAGATTTTTTTAGATCGTGATTTTTTCCCAAGTGTAGTGAACATACCTCTTCCCATGAAATGATTCGCTTGCACTATATATCTCGCCATGTGTCCCTGTACTGTATAGCAACGTACAATAATCAAACGTTATCTCAAAGTCTAGGTCCTCCTAAACCCCCGGTCTGCAATCTAGGGTCCTGTCAGCAACCGCCTTATATTCTCGCCTATGTGAGAAATAGGGAATAATAGAACAAATAAGTATGTGTTAGCACTCGGAAAAATTAACAGATAAACAACAACTGATTGTTATTGAAAGTACTGTTATGTGAGAAATACCCTACCACAACAGATCCGAGACTACTGCTGCTGTTTTATCGCCTTTTATTTATCAACTTATTATTATTTTTATTTTTATTTTCTCTCGGTTTTCTTGTTTCTGTTATGTTCTAAGTCGCTAACGGGTTGTTTCCCATGCGGAATTCGAAGGTTCGAAACTCCTTCTCTCATCATCATCATCATCAAGTACCGGGCCTGCTGGCGTAGGTGATCATATCTCTCCACAACTTTCGATCTCGGCAGCTATTTATCATTTCTGTTGTTGACCTTCTGCCAAGCCATTCTCTTAAGCTGTCTGTTATTTTTTCTCTTTGCTTCCCTCTATCTCTTCGTCCCTCAATATTTCCAGTTGTTACAATATATTCCAGTTGTTCTCTTCTCATTACATGGCCAAAAAATGATGATTGTTTCTTCCATATATTGGAAATTAGCTCTCTTTTTGCTACACCTTCTCTACTTGAACCGTTTGTATAAGTGGGCGGGTACACTGGGTCAGGAATGGAAGTGATTATGAGGAGATTCAGGCTGCCGGTTGTTCTTTTGTTTTTTTGTTGTTGTTTATGTTTCTGCTGTTGATAATTTTCTTGTTGTTTCCGAATGTTATAATCACACCTTTTCCCTGAAGTGATTCGTCCATCTAGCGCCTCGGAAGTTTTCCTCCCAAATAATATTCATCATGTATTATTTATCTTCAGAAAGAGAACACTGGACGACACTCCCTGAGAAAGGGATGTTCCAAAAAGAAATGGATGCGGAAGCTCCACGCACAAACGTCACAGACAAAGCTATGTGATTATCCTTTATTTTTGCTCCTTTACTTTCTTTCTTTCTTTCTTTCTTTCTTGTCCTTTTAAATGTGTGTTTTATTTGTAGTTTTATTCATTACTTTCTTTCTTCCAGTTAACCGCCCCGCAGTTAATCAGTTTTTATAGATACAAAAAAAAAAAAATGCTGAGGTCTGCCCGGGGAAAAGTGGGGGGGGGGGGGGGAGACTTATAGGACATGAGTATACAGGCCGCTTGTCCTGGGCAGTCGCCGCGAGCTGTTCGAATCTGTGTTTTTAATTTTAATCCGACAGAATGAACTCTTGACCCCACCGGGATTCTAACCCACGTTCTTCTGCGATTATATATATATACAACGCAGTGGCGTATACTGGTTTTGGGGTCTGGGCTACCGCTGATATAATAAATAAAAACATACATTATATTCTGTAGGCTAACATAAAGTAATATTTTCTAATGACATCATTACATTTTAAATTACTTACTTATTTATGTTAATTCTATCCGTCTTGTTTGGGACGAAAATACCTTGATGACTTTGTTATTGAAAGTACTGTTGGATTGGTTTCTAAGTTTCTGAAGGAATGATTTCTCAATGGACATTAATGCCAAACCAGATAAGCGTTCTTGTGTCTGAGTTGAGCGACAATAAGATTTAATTCTCTTGAGAGCAGAAAAAGTTCTTTCTACAGATGCTGATGCGCATAACGTAGTTATAAATAGCTAAGGAAGTTCCGGTAATCAGACATAGTTTCACTTTTAACGCTTCTAATTGGCTAGAGCTAAAAAAATAACCTATGAAACCGCATTCCTCAATCGGTAACACCTGCTATATTATTGTAACTCACATTTTTGAATGCCAAGGTCGTTAATACTAGGTCCGGATAGAGGAAAAATGTACCGCTAGCTACTATAGGTTTCAATGTAGAGTAGTTTCGATTTCATTCACAAACGTTTTAGTGGCCAGAGTAAAACATTGCTTTAATAAATGCAAATCAAAGCAAATAAATCATATTGGCTTACGAAATGTGTAATAGAATATTCGAAAATTTGTAATATAAATATTTTAAAACATATAATAAATTATCATATCCTTTTGTATTTCGTTAATATGTTCAGGCTACCGGCGGTAACTGCGGTATCATAGAGAATACGCCACTGATATAATGGCATAAATGATGTTGCGGGACACACATGAGAAACCGTTATTGATCTTGAACTGTCCGTTAGGAGATAAGACAAGGTCGGTGCGGAGCACATAAGCATAGGTGATACAGTTATCTCCACAGTGGACCATACCAAAGTGTTCATGGTTGGAGCGAGGGAGACGGCTCCTCACCAGAATATCTCCCAAATTCCTGTCGCGTTTGAAGGCGGCCATAGGGGGATCACGGAAATGTTGATGAGTGGTGGGATCAGAGTGGAGGATGGAACGGTAACGGTTGAGTATTTTCCACAGCCGCTACGTTGTGAGGGTGATAGGTAAGGGTGAGTATTGTTTGCTAAGGTGGGGGGGGGGGCTGTTGGGAGAAGTGAATGCCTCGGGATGAGAGATAAGGAGGACCTGTTTGAAGGCAGATTGGAGGATCGAATCTGGATAAAGTCGGCGGCTAACGAAACCTAACATGAAGTGAACCTGTTGGAATAAATCCTTGTCATCCTGGCAGATAAGACGAAGACGCAAACTATGAAAATGTAATCGAATTACGACGTGAATGTGATGAAGTGTCTATCTATCTATTGTCCTTTCGAGCCGAAGACGGCACATAGGGCAGAACCACAATCTCAAAAACAGAAACCTTGCGTGCCAAAATGGCACATATTGCAGAGATCACTGCTCTAAAATCTATGGCGCTTTTTTCATAACAACACATTTTACAATGACAGCTTGTCAAGCCATCGATCAACCTTCTTAGTCGCCTCTTACGACATGCCTGGAAGGTCACAGTGTCACTATTCTTTACCTCCCTCATAATGAGGCCCCGGTAGCACACGGGAAGATGAAGTGTAGAGAAGGTAAAAATTGGCCGTCTGTGGATTCCGCATGTCCATGAACGTAAACAAAGGTGACTACTTGATTGTTGACTTCTGCAGTGAGTCGACCCACTATCTGTGTACAGAGCCCGTTTCCACTTATCTTATCATCATGCAAATCGAATCATTTAGTATAAAGGCGTGAGTGTAGTCTTGTGTCTTAAATCAGATGAATGCCCTGGATACTGTCATAACCTCCATCATCATGCTAGTCATGGTCAAAACTTACGTACCTTCCGGCTTCTTTGACTGTTCTGTCTGTGGATCAGGCTGTAAATGCTCTTGCGCTCCTTTGTGTCGTATTACGGATTCACCTGTATAGATGACTGCATCTTTCTCACCGGTGTTGTCCAAGATAAGGGCGTCGACCTAAATGTATTTATAGCTAAAGACGAGACTGAAGTCATGGGTGATTTTGGAATAGTAATAATAACAAAAACATTGAATATTATCTACAACAGCAGATATATACCAGACGACCTGCTAAAATCAATATTCATAGCCTTGTCAAAGAAATCAGGTTCGATTGAATGCGATGATCGTCGCTCAATAAGCCTTATGAGTCACATGACTAAGATATTACTAAAAATCATTATGCGAAGAGTGCGAAACAGCAGAATCAGTACATAAATTAGTGATGAATAGTGATCGGGGGCCTCGGTAGCCGAGTTGGGAAAACCACCCGACTGGACTACCGACGTTCGGACAACCCGTGTTCGATTCCCTCTGGGAGCAGTGTGAATTGTACTCGTGGTTGGAAAAAAAAAATACCCTCACGGTCGACCCAGCCGTTGGCAGAAATGGGTACCTGGGTATTACCCTGGGAAGGTGAGGAATGTCGCCTCAAGCATCAAAACTCAGATGCGAAATCTCCGAACACTTCCTGGATAGGCGGCCGAGCACATATGGGTGTAAACTCGCGTGCTAAGACGCCGGTTCAAGTCTCGTACTTTACCTTTACCTTACCTTTAGTCTGGTCTTGGAGGTAAAGGAACGAACAATACTATATACATCATACGATCTTAAGCAGAAAGAGGCATAGAGATTAAAACAGATCTATACATATTTTAAATAGATTATACCAAAGTATTTGACAAAGTAAAGCACCAAGAAATAATCACAATTTTAGAAGGCATAAACTTAGCAAAGATCTAAGAATAATAAAGAACATGTACTGGCAACAAACAGCGGCCATAAGAACTGGAAATCAATTGGGAATGTGTCAACAAATAAAACAGGGTGTTAGGCAAGGTTGTGTGCTGTCACCAGATTTATTTAATATGTATAGTGATATTATTTTAAGATCCATAAGGGACATGCTTAGAATAACAATTGCAGGTCATAATTTAAATAGTGAAAGGTATGCTGATGATACAGTTTTAATCGCTAAGAGTAAAAATGAGTTACAAGAAAAAAGTATACATTATAGTGAAGACAAGCAAACATAAAGGACTCAGCCTTAATAGCAAAAAGACAGAAGTAATGGTAACAACAAAAAACAAAAAAAAGACATCATCGCAAAGCACAATAGACAGTGGAACAACATTAAAACAGATAAATGCATTTAACTACTAATGACTCTACCCATTACCTGCGTACAGAGCCCGCCTCCACCGTTTTTTTATAATGCTCATCGAATCCCTGAATATGCAGGCGTGAGTGTAGTCTCGTGACTAACCAGATGAATGCCCTGGTCACTGCCAGCACATCCATCGTCATGCTACTCATGGTCATAACATATGCACGCACCACTGTCTTCTTTGACTGTTCTGCCTGCCGAGCGTGCTGTAAATGCCTATGCACTCCTTTTGTGTCGTATTACGGAACAGTCTGTATAGATGACTGTACCTTTCTCATCGGTGTTATCGCAGATGAGACTCTTGACCTCCGCATTGAACATGACTGAGTTCTGTTCCCTACATTTCCTGTATATATATATATATATATATATATATATATATATATATATATATATATATATATATATACATATACACACACACACACATGTATAGTCAATGTTATGACCACCAACTAAAAATCCAGTTATTCTCCTTGTAAGTCTAAGCACCGATCCCTGAATTATTTCCAGGTGATCTTACAGAGACGAAATAATTATGTTTATAATATAAAACCCTGCCCCATTCTTGTTTGATCTATTGAAGCCTATCATCATCATCGTCATCATGTGCCGTACTGGTTGGCGTTGGCGATCATGCCCTTCCACATTCTTCTACCTACAGTGCATTGTATGAGTTCTGTTGTTGACTGTTTTCCATGCCATGACACCAAGCTATCCAGTATTTTCTCTCTTTGTCGTCCGCGATCTCTCTTTCCTTTTATTTTGCCAGTTGTAACCAAGTATTCCAACTCTCCTCTTCTCATGTGCCCAAAAAATGTTGATTGCTTCTTTCTGATGTTTTTTAAGAGCTCCCTTTTTGTGTTGGCCTCTTTGAGAACTTTCTCATTGGTCTTTTTAGCTGTCCAGGGAACTTTCAACATTCTTGTGAGAAATCCTATCTCTGTGGCCTCTAATAGTTTTTTCATTTGTTTGTCTATTGTCCATGATTCCTATAATTGAAGCCTTTAGCTCTCCAATTTGTACATAAAACAAATGCGAAACTAACACAAAACAATACAGCTTTGCATAGATGTTTGATGAAGATAGCGGGAAAAGTTGACTTGGACTAGATGGCAGTTGATGTCGACTGGACTGGTGAAAATAGTAAATTTGTAAGCTTCTGAAGCAAGTTATCAAAATTTAAGGTATTACATAGAATTTAAATAATGTCAATTTGATTATGTAACTATTATGTGATGTTCATTCAGCATTCAAATAATATTATATTTTAAAATTTATTTAATAATAATAATCACCTAATCACGTAATATCATCTGATAAATGATATCATCATATCACTCAATATCAGATATGATATGAAAAATGATATGATACAATTTTTACAATTATTACAATTATTAATATAAATAATGATAATGTCTGAATCGTTCGACGTGCCGTTGGCGTGTGTAACTCAGTAGTGATGTGTAGTGTGATAAGCGTGCAGTCTTATAGTTAATAGAGTTATCTTACACTTTAACTTTTACTTACAATATAATTTATTTATTATTTAATTATTGCCGTGTAATTAACTGTAGTTAAGACTGGCTCTACATAACATTTAAGAACTCTTTTTTTTCTTGTTTCTATTGTGAAAAACTCAGGCAAAAGCAGCTTTCCAGAAAATGAGGAAGCTAGATGCTATCAATAAAATACTATCATAATTTTATCATGTATTTTGTATGCAGATGCACTCAACTGTGACTATATGCAATCCATTTTTTAACAGTCAATAGAAACAAGAAAAAGAGTTCTTAAATGTTATGTTCTTAACATATGGATGTGAATCATGGACATGGACAGACAACAGACAAGAAAATTGAAAGTCACTTGAGTTTGAGTCTGTAGAAATGTGGTTTTACTACAGAAGAATGTATGTTGAGAATACATGGACAGCTAAGAAGAGTAATGAAAACGTTCTGACGGTTCTGAAAGAAAGAGGCCAAAGCAAAAAGAGAGCTCATTTCCAATATTAGGAAGAAACAATCATCATTTTTTGGCCATGTAATGAGAAGAGAACAACTGGAATATATTGTAACAATAAAATAAACAACTGGACAACACACAAATTGAGGGACAAAGAGATAGACTCATAGAGGGGGGAAGCAAAGAGAAAAGATGCATTCCGTTATAAAAGCAAAGTCAAAAGGTCCATGTTGTGCAAATTTTCTTAAGTTAATTTGTATTTGTCCATGTTGCTATGATCTCATTGAGAGTTTGAAGACACTTATAGTTGACAAGATCACGTCTGATAACCGGCCGTACGCTAATCTTAAGGTCTGTTGTTTGATGTGCGACGGGGATAATCTGACGATGAACTGTGTGTTGACGATCATTATTTTCAAGAGGACGTGAACTTCCATGGTATATAGTGGATTGGCTGCGGGAACAATTGAAGGCTATACATGAAAAGTGTTCCTTGTTGCAGTTTCCTCATATTCCAAGTCCGGCTTGTTGCAGGAGCTACTGAGTTAAGTGCTCTGTGCACACCGTGAGCTGTGTGTCTCATCTGTTTTGGTCATGTTTCGATATTCCAATTGTTTACGATGAATGATGACATCGTATGACAGGGAGCCGTTGGCTGTGTTCTTTTTCTGCACGGTTTTGCCTTATGTCTTTTGGCGTGTGCTGAGACAGCTACGATGGGGACTACAGTTACCTTTCTTTGTTCGGGAGATGAGATATTAATTTGGATGATTACGCTGGCATGGGCGGTTGAGCAATTATGGATTTTAAATCATTTGCAGTGATACCAGGGCCTTCCATAACCAAATAATCAAATCAAAGAGATAAGATACCAGACAACTTAAGAGAATGGCTTGGCAGAAGGTCAACAAAAGAAATGATAAAGAACTGTTGAGATCAAAAGTTGTGGAGAGACATGATCACCTACGCCAGTAGGCAAGGTACTTGATGATGATGATTGTCAAAAATGGATTGCATAGTATCTTCATCCATTTTTGGAAAGGTGCCTGAAAGCCTGAGCCATTCTGCATCTCACCTCTTTTGTACATCTTCCGTCTGAGGTTAACAAAGTTCCCATTTATTATACATGTATATATATTCATGTAGAAGGTAGTTATATCATCATCAAGTACTGTGCCTGCTGGCGTAGGTGATGGGTGATGATCATGTCTCTCCACAACTTTCGTTATTGACAGTTATTTATCATTTCTGTTGTTGACCTTTTGTCAAGCCATTCTCTTAAAAGCTGTCTGGTATCTTGACTTGTCTCTTTGCTCTTCCCTCTGTATCTTCGTCCCTCAATTTTCCCAGTTGTTACATCCATCTGTTCCTTCTCATCATAACATGGCCAACAAATTTCATTACTCTTCCTAGCTGTCCATGGTATTCTCAATATTCTACTGTAAAACCATATTTCTACAGCCTACGCCTCCAGCGATTTTCTGCTTATATATATATATATTATAATAATTATAGTATGATAGTAATTAGAAAAGCCTATAATAGTGTATAGATTTATTAATAATATTATACTATAGATATTTATTAATCATAATTGTGTGTGTAAACTTTGACTTTAGTATTAATTAATGGAGATTCCAGGCCTCTAGTTTTAGTAGTATTGTTGTGTTAGTAAGTTAAATAAGTCTAAAGTAAGTAGAATGTTGTTCTAACAGAAATCTTCAGCAAAAGAACAATTTAAATTTTGAATATTGATTGATTTATGATTGAATTTATAATAATTTATTTGATTGCTATCATTCATTCATTTTTATGTATATTTGATGATGAAACCATAGACTTACTACTTAGACTACTGGCATTTGGTAGGCTTTAGACTCTAGGTATAGTTAGTCACAAGTGTCACTTGTAAGTGAAGGTGTCTCATCGTCATCATTGAGTACTATCTCCGCATCAAAGGTTGGCTATCATGGAGCGCTATTCCACTCTTTCATTTGCTTTGAAGGTGCAGGTTGTCATAGGCTGACTTGTCCATCTTTTGATGTTACTTGTTGATGTTAGTCTTGGTCTGCCTCTTTTACCTTGTATTTTCCCTTCCACTATTACATTTAGTAGGCTGCTGTGTCTTTTAACATGCCCAAAAATTACATTTGTCTTGTTTGAATTGTGTTTAGTAGTTCACTTTTCTTTTTTTTTGGTAAGAGTTTATCATTTGTTTTCTTTTCTTTTCATCCAATTTTTCCTATTCTTCTATAAATCCACATTTCAAAGCCATGGAGAGAATTCTAAACAGTCTAACACATTTTATTTAAGATTTTTAATTTTTGAAGCAGTTGCTGGAGTGTAGACTAGACAATTGAATAATTTAATGTACTTTCTTTTGTCTTGAGTCTTTTCTTTTAGATAACTAATTCTATTAGTTAGTGTAGCAGTCAGTTAATTTAATTAAATAGTGACAACAGGGCTTTTTTTTTTGCACTACCAAATTAGCAACTAAACTTACTGCTAACTTATACTGAGTAAGTTGAATCAGTTGAAGTAAGTAGTTGAGTTAGGGTAAGGCTAATTAATTAGTGATTAATTCCATGAAATGATAATAAATTCTGAAGTTAATTATTATTTATTAATTATATATATGCACTTTTAAAAATGAGTTTTTAGTTTCAGTTACATTTTTTTCTCTCCAAAGTCTTAGCTTTGGCTGAGGTGGTACTTCAACTGTTAACTTTTAAAAGTCTAGTTTAGGTAAGTTAAGAAAGTAGCAGTAGAAGTAATGCATAGTTGTTGATTAAATAAATATATTACAATATCAGCAATCAAATGAGAGTAATAGATGAATCTGACTCAGTCTATCTATCTTTCATTTGCCTGAAGTATTGTCTATATTTGCAATGTCGTTTCCTGTATAAATGTTACTGTCTTTTGTAATTCTTGTAGTAGCCCATATAGTTTTGTCTGTAGTGTTGTATCTATGGGTCACTGGATTTTCCTCAGTCTGCTATATTCAGTGGAACCGCGATAGCTCAGTGGTTAGTGAACTGGACTACAAAGGAACAAGAGGTCAGGTTTGATTCTGATCGACGGCTTCCAGGTTCACCCAGCCTTTAATGGGTACCGGATTTTTTCTGGGAAAGTAAAGCGGTATGGGCTTAATACCGATCACATTACCCCAAAAATCATGTGCCGAAGGTCTGTAAAAATTATGGTCACTCACACCATATTCCCTATAAGCCACTTGGTGTGATGAGGCTCCTTACTTATTTTACTTACAATATTCAGTACAGTCTTGAAGTATGTGTTCAGCAGTCTGTGGTGCCAGTCCACATGTTAATATAGGTGAGGTGCTGATCTTGAATTTTTTTATACATGTGAGTGTGAAGTCAGTTGTGCTCTGTTCTGAGATGTATAATAACTTGTTCCCATCTATTCATATTATGTACAGCATCCTGATTTGGGGCTTGTGGTCTTCTGATTAATTTGATTATCTATTTCTTCTGATGGTATGTAACAGGTGCATCCTGTTGTGTGCCTGCCTGCCTTCCTTTACCAGTTGATCTGCTCTCTCATATCCTGGTATTCCACATTGAGATGGGATCCACTGCAAGGTGACCCTGTGGTGCTTGCAGAGTTCAGTCAATAAGGTCTGCATATGTGGCAATATGAGGAAGACCCAGGGAGACACTGAGAAGAACATTGATGAGAGAGGCAAGAGCAGCAGGAGTCGGCTCCCTCAATGAGATAGAACTGCTTGCACAGAACAGAGACAGATGGCGAGATTTGATAAAATATCTTTAAAAGAAAACTGCTAGAACAAAAAAATCCATATAGGAGAAGGTGTATCTTGGTCTCCGCCCTATGGGCCGGTTACGGCTCGAAAGGTCAATAGATAGATAGATAGATATGTGGCAATTGTATGGATTGTAGTGCCTAGAGTACTGATCTTGCATCTGTCAAAAAACACTACTGACTGTAGGCTAAGATTACTGTTCAGCAGTTTTCTATTGCCAACTTTATTGCTTGAATTTCTGCATTGTAATTGTGATAATTCCCTGTTGGGAATATATCCCTATTTTTAGGGATAAATTTCCCCAATATTTCACTGTTGGTATTTTATTCATATCCCTAGTGTTATTTGGGTACTCTATGTATGCACCTGCTTCCCCATTCTTTACTGCACTCTGCTGTGTACACATGAACCCATAGATCTTGCGGGTATTCTTCATCCAAGAAACTGAGAGTGTTTGTTTTACACTGTAGACTCTTGTCAAGTATTCCTTTCACTTCTGTCCATATTTGTATTGAAAATCCAGATTCCTCTGTCCAAGTGGTGTGTTCTGGTGTGGGCAGTAGGGGCTGACAACTCTTGGTATGTCTGGTGTTTGTCTTCAAATTAGTTTGTCTTGGTGGATAAAACTTTTTCTCTTAAGCCGTCCCTATGAAGAATTTTGGAATTGGTCCTGCATTGAATGTCTCGGCATGCATGAACATGTTTCTGTCTGTATCAGCCTCCGTTCTCTCAGTGCTAGTATCCTCCACAATTTCTCCATCTCCAATAATGGTGTTGATTTCATTGCTCCTGTGATGACCCTAAGTGCCTGGTTTTGTACTTTGTCCAGTTCTTGCAGTGTGGTGTTTGATGCTGAGCACCATGCAGATGATAAATATCCTAGATGTGGGCGTATACTCTGTTGTTAACCTCTACTGAATATTTTCCTACTCGTACCCTACATGGTTCCACATAGATTTCTTAGAATAGGCAACTTCCTCCTTGCTCTTTGAGTTGCCTTATTTATCTGTTGTTTCCAAGATAGTTTGTTGTCAAATGTAACCCCAAGATAAGTAGCTTGTATGTCTTCATTCACAGACTCATTGCTTATGGAAATGGCTCCTGCTTTTTGTTTTGGGGAGAGAGTGAAAAGTGTAGTACTGCATTTGTCTGTATTGATGCTGATACCATCTATTTGTCCATGAGTTCAGTGCATTCATTGCTCTTTGAAACAATCTGAAAGCCACTGTTGCATACTCCTCTGTGCACCATATTACCAGGTCATCTGCATACATTGCCACTTTGATACCATGTGGTAGTTCAGTAACTAGGTCAATCTGACTCAGGAAACTAAATATTGGGTACCTATACTAATGACACTGAGATAGAGTATTGACCCTCAAATCTCCATCTGCTGTGGCTTAGCATGGTAAAATATAACACTTCACCCCTTACTCTGTGGGTTTGGGTGGTCTAAAGGCTACAGGTAGGATGTTGGCCTCTGGACAAGATAGTCCTGGGTTTGAATCTGACCACAGATGGTGGAAATTTATCTTTTTAATTTGTGATTTCTTCATGGCTTTACCCTTTCCCCCAGTCCTCAATACCTAAATGCTTGCTAGAAATGGAGAACATGTCTTGCAAATGCCTGATCTTCTTTCCTTCCTCATTTGCCTTTCAGCGTCAAGGGGAGATATAATTTAATCTTTTGCTCTTCTGTTGGCCTCTGCTTCTGTTGGCCTCTGCTTCTGTTATGCTTCCTCTTCTTTCTAATATTTCATCAATCCATATTTTTGTGTGGTCAGCCTGGACTAAATGTTTACTAAATATGTTTTGTGTTGTGTTTTGGTCTTTCTGTTTTATCTTGTGGTCAAACCATTTTATAATTTGCTTTCTTTATGTATACTATGGTGGGAATTATTCCTAGCTTTTTTTCAGTCCTTTTTTGATTTTATCTCTGAGACTGTTTTTTTTAGTCATTTATCTAGCACATTCATCTAGATAGTAGTTGTTTTTCTTATTATTCTTGAGTTTAGGGTCCAGGTTTGGGATTGGTAGCACAATGTTAAAATGAAGATTGTATTGTAGATTGTTTATTTTGTCTCTAGAATTATTTCCTCGTTGGACAATAGTGGTGATATTTTTCTGCTGATTTGACAAGCTTTGTTACATCTTGAGTCTATTTCTACTGCTTGTAAGTTGTCGTTTGTCACTAGACTTCCTAGATATTTAAATTCTTCCACTTGTTTTAATTGCATGCCATCTATCATTATGTTGATGTTCTATTTATTTTTTGCAATATTCATGACCTCTGTTACGTTGATGTTGATTTACCTGTTGTTGTGAGTGCTTGTGCTGTTTCTATTTTCCCATGTATTAGGAATGCCTGATAGTTGGTCATTATTAATTTGCTTGCATTCACCCGATGACCAAAGGAATACACCTCTTCATCATCCACCCTTAAAAGACATTAAGTGGGTGTGTCTGTTTTGTTGTGGTTTTGCAGTATAATTGTGATATTTGCGCCTTTCAGTGATATTTGCGCCTTTCAATCTAACACATCCGACTTCAGCATAACATTTTTGAGTACTGGGTTGTCTTCCCTCTTCGATCTCTACTTACCTGGCCAGACTAGACAGGTTAGTCTGTTACTAGAGGCACCGCAGAGAGGTGGAGCAGGGTCTGGACGGTTCTAGTTCACTGATCCCTGGTGCAAGCCATCAGCTGTGGGTCGCTGACAACTTCCAGCTCTGCTGCTGTGAGGCGTGCCTTCGCCTCCATTATTAATTTGATTAACTTGTGTGTACTTTTGTCATTGTTGTTGAGTTGAGATCACAGCACTTGGGGGGATACCCATTGCTGCTCAGCTTTCAAAAGAATTTGATGTTTGTACATTGATAGTTATAGTAGTTCCCTTTTTGTGCATGTGCCTAGCACCTCATTGCAAATTTTTGATCCTACTTGTTCAGCAATTTTTTCCAGATTGCCTCAGTCTCAAGGCTGCGTCCTTACTGATGCTGTGTTGATTTCTAACATTGATTACCAAGGGCCTTCAAGATGTCACCCCTGTTTTCATATTTATTATGCATTGGGTATTTGCCAGAGATCATCTCTTGAAACCACTTGTTATGAGAGTTTCAATTTATTTTAAATAGTTGTGACCATAATTTAGGAAATAAGTTTGGACTTAAAAATGAGAACAAGTTTTCTTTTAATTAAAATTTTAATTTTTTCTTTTCTTTTCAGAATATCAGGTTGATTGCCTATGACTATGGAGAATGAAGACCAATGTGATCTTGAAATTCTAGAAGCTCTGTTAGAAGATAGTGATAGTGAATTTGGGCCATCAGAAAATGATGAAAAGAATGTTGCAGAAAATTATTGTGGTAGGTTGTTGTGTTCATAGTTGTGAGACTATATTGTTGTCATTCTCTGTTATAGTGGTTATACAGTGACCCAGGGTACCAATATATGCCTTTGCCTTTAACTCTTTCCGTACGGAAGCTTTTTATCGACTCAACGGAAGAGATTTCAGGGACAAAATTGTTCATGGTTTTAATAATCAATCTATATATTTATATTTATCTAACATATAACATATTATATATGAATGTTTAGATAATTGAACAAGCTATTGGATTTCACCAATATCAAGATGATACAAGACATGTAAAAAGAATATGGTTCGATGGCATTCACTCTAATAAAATTGAGCGTGGCGCACTATGCAGCGGAACGTACGCTGCCGAAATTGGCATGACACACAGTGCGGCGAAACGTACGGAAAGAGTTAAGTGTTGCTATGAAGAGATGGGTGTACTAATTGTTGATCAATAATGGTTTATGATGGTATTGTACTGGAGTTTGATTTGATTATGCATCACTTCTGGATAGATGTATTTATTCTTTTTTGTGCTAAATACATACTTGCATAGATTATGATCATGTAAGAGGTTTGTTTCAACAAACAATGATAATTAGTCATTAAAAAATAATAACAGTTGGTTGTGAAGTCTTTAATGTGCTTGTCTACTGACTAAGTAGTCCATAATTTATTTTCCAAATGTTGCACAATTTTTTTGAATCAACTTTGTAGGATTCAACCAGTCTCTGAAAATGGGCACCAGAGAATTTCTCTGGAAAAGTAACAGTCTGGTGTTATTCTGACTATATCAGCCATGTATGTGCTGATGGTTCAAGGAAAGGCATGAACACTTAATGACATAACACATTTCCAACTGGGGGCAGTAATGTGTGTTTTTATAATGTGAACCCTTGGTATAAATCTAGCTTATAGTGTTTATTTCAAGATGTCTGTGTAATGTCTGTAGTACTTTTTTTTTTTTTAAACATGATTAATTTACTCCATTTACCACAGTAATTCACGTCACATAAATGACTGTTAATATTCAGTTATTCTACTTACTTGGCTTTTTGTTTTTAATATTGGTCTCAGTGATTCAAACATTATTTATTTTATTTTACTTTGTGTTTCTAGATGAAGCAGAACGTGATATGTTGGCAAGTTTGGTCACCAATGACTGTGATTTTGAAGAAACAAGCTCTTTGGACCTCAAAAGTCCAACAACAGCTTCTGTGAAGCCTGCTTTATGTAAAAACAAAAGTAGCTCTCCTCATAAAAATAGGCATAGCTACAATAGAAAATCAAATAAAGTGATCAGTGAAAATGATAATTTAACTACCTCTAACAATTTGGAATCTGTAATGACAACTGAAACACTTCTTGAAGAAATGGCAAAAATGCAGAAGAAAATGGTAGAAATGCAGAAAATGTTAGAACAACAACAGCAGCAGCAAGTAAAACAAAACAATCTTTGTGAAGAAATTCAAAATAATAATGGGCAGAACAATTTAAAAAACTTACAACTTCATGATAACATTTCTACAAATATAAAGCAACAAAAGTTTATGCAAACTTCTGGTTCAGGTAAGTCAGATCAAGTAGCAAGCATTTTGAAATGCTCTGATGCAAAGCCATCTCTTAGACTGCTTACAGAAAATGATCAATCTCTCTGGTCACAGTCTACTGCAAGTTCCAAAACCTATCCTCAATCTACTAAGAAAGAAATAAAACATAGTAATGTCTCATCTTCACCAAAAGTGCGTACAGGTCGAGAGATAATGAAGAAAGATTTATTTGGGGACAGTGACAGTGATTGGGAAATGGATGAGGAAGACAAGCCCACCCTCAGTGAAGCTGGCAGAGATATACATCAATTACTTCAGAGAAAACGAGATGCACATAAACCTAACTTTAGTTTATCAGACAACTACAGTGCCACATCTCATTCATGGGCCAAGTGCCCATCTGAAGATAATGTTGATACTGTGAGGAGAAATAGTTTAGACAGTGCAAAAGATAAACAAAAGGAAGGTAAAAATACTTTAAGCTGCAAAGCTTCCTCAAGTGAACAAGCAAAGCCAGTCACAAAGTCGTTAGATGAGGAGAAGTTTACGACAGAAAATTTTTCTAAAATTAGAATTGTGAATCCATTGATATCTTCATCATTAATGAAGCTTCGAATGGAAGGTCGTAAAATGATAAATGTTTCGCGTATACACATGAAACTGAAAACACCAGATCTTCAGGGTGACTGGGTGACAATTGCAGTTGTTGTAGGCAAGACAGACTCAAAGTCATCAAGTAGTGGCAAACCCTACTCTATATGGAAGCTTAATGATCTAGAAGACTTAGATAACTCAGTCAGTTTCTTTCTGTTCGGTGAAGTTCATAAACACTTATGGAAGACTGACATTGGAACTGTCATTGGAGTGCTCAATCCGTCCATCATGGAATCAATGGAAAAGAAAAACAGTGAACCAGCTTTCACAATAAAAAATCCAGGCCAGTTGATGATAATGGGAAGGTCCAAAGACCTGGGCTGGTGTTTCGGAGTGACAAAGAAAGGCAATAAATGTGGTAAATTCATTAATAAAAAATTTGGGGATAGTTGTGCCTACCATGTGCAGATGGCATACAGAAAAGTATCAGCAACAAGGTTAGAGTTTCATGGCAGTACATCTGGCATTAAACCAAAATCATTTGAGCAAAAAATATTTACTAAAGACGCTGCATACATTTATGGAGGACAGACCTTTGTTCCAAACAGCAGTGGTAATAAATCTAAGAAAGGAATCACTTTGAACAAATTACAGAAAACTATGAGCACAGGCACACAGAGCAAAGTCAGTACTTTGAGTTTACAAAATATTAAACCAGAACCGGTAGCAAGTCAGAAAAGTGGAAGAATTCAAGATGACCCAGACGGTATTTTCATGGACATGATTTCCGTCCCTAGTCCAGGATCAATGAATTTGGTAGCTTTTTTAAAAAACAAAGACAAAAACATTGCAAGTTCAAAGAGTCCAGCTAGTAGACTCATGTCTGCATCTGAGGTCAAGAGTATCACTCCTAATGAATTGATAAAACAACATCAGCAAATGATGCAGCAAAAGAAAGGTCAAAAAAGAAAAGCATCTGATCAACTTCTAGCAGATTCTGACGTTCCTACAAATAAATCAAGTCATCAGGGAGTTGAAAGGGCTACCACAGGAGCTGCATGTGATGCTCTGAGTGAAGTCCCTATACTTGCAAAAGGGTTTTATGGAGGCCAAGATGTTTGCCTTGATTTCAACGCCAGACTTATGAGTGCTGCTGACAGAGCTAAGGTAAGAAGGATTTATATGTCCTTTATTTTACACATCCTTCATTTCACACATTAAAAATAAAACAGTGGTAGAACATCATCGTGTTAGAAATAAGTTCAGAACACTTGGCTGATCATTTTATATTTTCCATTTTCTGTTTGTCATGGGTTTCTTATATAAGTCTGCTGCTCTCAGAAATTGGCCCTCTCTGAATGGCAGTTATTATAATCATTACATTTTTGAACAGAATGTGTGGGATGTCAATAGTTCCTTTGAATACACCAAAATTGTAATTGTGTACAGTATAGGAAGAATATCAGTGCTACCTTCACAGTTCTAACCTTTCATTTTCTTCTTTACTAATAGAGTGATGTCAGTTATTCACTCTTTGACAGACTTTAGAAGTAGGAAATGTCATTATGCCTGAAAGGAGTCCTGCCTATTTCATCCCAGAGAAGATGTCAGGATAAACTTCCCTCCCTCATATCAGGAGACAAACCTTCCTTACCTCATTTAGTACTGTAACATTCTTGAAACAGTGTTTTCCAGAAACATAATAGAGACAGGTGGAGTTCACTATAAGCACAATCTCCCCTAATCATAGAGTGCTTAAAAGTGACTCCATGGTCATATCATGTGCATAGGTACATTCTTGAAACTCTTTCAGCTCAATATGTTCATTATAGCTTGCAGGATGTCTGCACTGTCTTTGAGTAGTTGAGTATTGTTTTCTTTGAAAAAATGCAATGTCAGAAGGTCCAGTCACATTCTGTCACAACTGGGGGAGAAGAAAGGAAGGAGATGATAAGGCAAATAAAGTATCTCCTGGGTTTTTAAGTTTTGTAAATTGACTTAACACCTTAAACTTCATGAGACAAAAATAATATAGCAGCTTTTTAGTAGAGACATGCAAGATAAAAACACTCTAACATCCCTTGCCCTCATCAAGATGCACAATTTTAACCTCTGCATAATAACAACCTAATCTTGCCTTTATGCCAGGTAAGGGGTCTCACATTATTTTTCTTGCATATACTCTTCCAACCTTGTCTTTTTTTTTTATGTTGTGCTGTTGCTCATGTGATTTAAAAAAAAAAATATATATATATATACTATCAGTTTCTGACATACTTTCCCCAATTTTTTTTTTTTTTTTGCTAGTAGAGTATTCACTTGGGGATGTTTTGCAGACATCTTGTATCGCACATTTAGTCTACCAAGATGCCACTTTCTTTTTCTTTATTATATAGATAATATATTTGTTTGAGGATGTGGTTGTTGTTCATTCTTCTAACAAGGTTTATCTACTTTGATCTTTGGTTTCTAAGTGCTAAAATAATGAGTGTAGCCTATTTGGTTATTAGGTTATGGAAGGCCCCGGTATTACTGCAAATGAATTAAAATCCATAATTGCTCAACCGTCTGTGCCAGCATAATCATCCGAATCTCATCTCCCAAACAAAGAAAGGTAACTGTAGTCCCCATCGTAGCAGTCTCAGCAAACGCCAAAAGACATAAGGCGAAACCACGCAGAAAGTGAACACAGCCAACTGTTCCCTGTCATACGATATCATTCATCGTAAACAATTGGAGTATCGAAACATGATCAAAACGGATGAGACACACAGCTCACAGTGTGCACATGTAATATGGAGAGAGGAAGAAAGAAAGAGGATAGATGAGGAGAGAGAATGACAAAAGAGAATAGAGGGAAGGAGTGAGGAAAATAAGGGGAGAAGGGTTAAGTAACAAATCAGGTAGAGAGAGTGAAAGGTGGATGAGAGAAAGACGTGAAAGTCGAGAGAAGGGGGAAACATGAAATCAGCTCAGGGGACTAAGTGACTCTCGAGAATTGCGAGAAAGTCACGTGTAATGAGAGAGAGAAGGAAATATAAGGTTTAAAATATAATCAGTGTTGATCCAGCGGTGGGCCTGAAGAGAGGTCCCGCTGAAAGGTGTTAGCCTCTTTTGGCTAACAACCTATAAAAGAGTATTGTAAATAGTTGTTTTTTTAGTTATGCGAGCCAGTTGGCTGCCAGTCCTTGAACGACAAGGTTGTCCATTTTTCAGTTAGGACACCAGTGGCTACCTGAGTATACAGTTGTTTAGTGATAGTGTTAAGTATCCATGGGCCGGAGAAGTTGCCCACCACTGATGATTAGTGACAGTGAATTCACGGAGCTTCAAGTCGTGGTGAATAGTCACCAATGTTCTAGTACTGTCGTTTGACTCGGCTAGGAACAAGGCAGGGCGAATGGACATGATTCCTGAAATGGTTCACTAACTTACAGCAGTTTTAGTTTTTGTGTGCGCTGATCAATTTTTTTCCTAGTATGGAGCATGAAAGAGAAGATAATGTCATTAATAAGTTGGCAGACATAGGGCTGCTGACAAGTAACAGTTTTTGTGTGCACTGATCAAGTTTTCCAAGTGTGGAGTGTGGAAGGAGACATAATGTTGGTAAGAGGTGGCAGACACAGGGCTGCTAATGAGTAATAAAGTGTGTGTTCACTTTTTAAATTCTTCCATGCGTGAAGCGGGAGAGAGAGAGAGAGAATAAGTCATTGAAAAGCAAGCAGACAAAAAGCTGCTGGCGTGGTCAAATGTGTAACTTTGTGGATATACAGTTTTGTTCATGATATGAGTATAAATGGACATTGTATGATTTTATCAAGGTGAGACAATTCTTGCTGGATCACGTGAGTGATCGAGTGGAGGTAGTGTGCATCAATAAAGTTAACATTATTTTACACAGTACTGGTCTTGTTATGTGTTGACAGCGAGGTAATCGCCACAGAGTTGCGACGAACGAACAAGGGTTGTATGCGAGATTCACAACACGAAGTATGATTACAACACAAGGCAGACAGCTAGGCTGGCTGTGGCGTGGTCACGGTGGCTGATCAAACTGATGGGTCAGCCTGTCATTCATAATAGGAGGCGTGTAGCAGCGGGGGTGTGCAGGGGAAGATTGACCCAATAATCCAGGCAGCCGTGGTTACAGAATAAAGTTTAGACAGTCATTCATTCATTCAAGGGAAGACAATGCAAGCGGTTACACACAGAGCACTTAACTCAGTAGCTCCTGCAACAAGCCAGACTTGGAATATGAGGAAACTGCAACAAGGAACACTTTTCATACATAGCCTTCAATTGTTCCCGCCGCCTATCCACCATATACCGGAAGTTCACGCCCTCTTGAAAATGATGATCGTCATATTTTTTAAAAATATATAGCGCTTGATGATGTTAGACCATCATTGTTGACTCCAATTCCGAACATATAGACATGCAGTTAGTCGTCAGATTATCCCAGTCGCACATCAAACAACAGACAGTAAGATTAGCATACGGCCGGTCTAGAGATGTATGATGAGCCATTACGATGACGTAGCACACAACAATGTCGTACACACAATTTTGCTCCCTTTAGATTCCTGATTACTCTAGTGAAAGCAGCCTACGACGAACAAAATATGGTGCAAATTCCCTAAAGAGATAAAACTGTGGCTGACGAAGTAGTTTACATTAATGAGTAACCTGGAAATAACTTGCGTCAAGCAATTCCAACAATGGTCATGAACAGCACCAATGTGACGTAAAGCGCAGATCAAGTCTAGATGTTGGAAGGTCGCATTCACAACATTTGATTTGTCAAAAAGGGACTGTTGCCGGCGTACGACTTCGCTTTAGCGACGCAGATGTACATTTTTACTTTAACGCAGAAAAGTGCAATGGAGAACCGAAATTAATCAGATCCCCAATGCACTTTCTGCAGCGATAGAGAAAAGATGACCTTGATACTACAACGGAAGTCCGAGTGTAGCCTATACACATGGCTACTTGGGGCATGTTCGTTAGCTGAAATGACCTAGGTTATGATGATAAAAATGAGGCTGCCATAAAGTCGGGTGTTTCTATCCTACATTCAGGACTGTTGTCTACAAGAACCAGCCCAGTGTTTATGACTAACTTTTACCGACGCCGCAAGCAAAAAAATATAGATCTACTTCAAATACAATTTTCACAAGATTGAAGTGCTCAAAAAAATTATGACATTCACTTTTACTCATAGAAATGATTAAATTGTATTGTTGTATAAACAAATATAATGGACTACAAAGGACAAGAGGTAGGGTTCAATCCCAACCAACGACTTCCGGTTCACCCAGCATTAGATGGGTACCAGATTTTTTTTCTGGGAAAGTAAAGCGGCACGGGCGTAAATACCGACCACATTATCCCAAAAATCATGTGCCGAGGATCTATAAAATTTATGGTCACTAACACCATATTCCCTATATGCCACTTGGTGTGACGGGGGGTACCTTACTTTACTACAAACAAATATAAATTCTCAAGGTTAATAATGAGAGATTAAATGTTGTGCATTTAGTGGATCATAATATATTATACACACATGTATACTGAGTGGTTCGATGAGCATGATAAAAAAAGTGGAGGCGGGCTCTGTACGCATGCAATGGGTAGAGTCGTTGCAGAAATCCAAAATATGTAAGGTCACCTTTGTCTTTGTCCCTGGACATGCGGCAGTACGGGGAAATGAAAGAGCGGACAGGTTGGCTAGCTGCGCTGTCGTTGAGGATGGGCAACCAATGGATCGGGCGGACATCATCAATGCCCTCCGAGATGTGGGAAGAGCACAGGACTTCGACACACAGATCCACGTCACTTCTTCGGATGATGGAAATGGGAGTTAAGATGGGCACAGCCAGAAATGAGAAACTTAGTGGCCAAGTAAGAAGACTTAACCAACACAGAACTGGAGTCGTCAGTCGCTGGACAATGCGGGACTTGCTGAGGAGGGGATCTGAGCACCTATGGACATGTTCGGAGTGCAATGATGATCACCCGCAAATAACTCAATAACACTAGAGATTTGGTCTCACTATCTAGAGATAGGGGAGGGTAAAGCCATGAGGAAACCATGCATTTAAAGTTAAAAATTTCCACTGCCTGTGACAAGATTCAAACCTAGGACTTTCCTGTCTAGAGGCCTATATTTACCTCGTAATAGTTCCATGATTTAATGTTCATTTTTAAAAAAAAGAAAATAGCCTCATAATGTGGTAGTGCAGACACTGAAGCATTGTGTTGTGGTTTACAGCAATCTGCAAATTCTTTCACCTATTGGCCCTAAATGACATTTGACATCAGAAAAGCATTTTTGGGTATCTGCCTTCTCTTTTCAATCCTTACTTATATTGCCAGATTGGTGTACCAGCGTTTTACCCCTCCTGGTACAATTCAGCGATCTCGGCCCCTAATACTGTCGATGGCACCGGTACACTCAGGATCAGGCTTCACGCCTTCTCGTGGACTCAAGATCTGCCACTGATCAGCACCTGTACGCTGCGTTGGCTGTGTCGGTCCCTGACCGTCCTTGCGTTGTGATCGCGTTGTGACTCCCCTGTGGCTCGTTCGTCGACTGGACAACCCCTCCCAACTGTAGACAGCAATGAATATACCAGAACAACACCAACTCAATAATACAACAAGTTTAATGTCTCTTCGACCAGGTCCCTTGCTTGACCTGGTTCAACATCTTAAAGGCATAGTAATGCAAGTAGAATACAATTTATACACGTTCACCCACTCTGCACTCACAGCTTCCCCTTTTCTTGCTCACAGTCTAATACTCATATTCTGTCTGTAAGCCAGGCTGATTCATACTTGATGATAGTTGTTAAGTCTGTTCACACCGATGATACTGGCTTCAATATAACGTCTCTTAATATGTTCAGATGTGCTTCCATTAACACAACCTACACTTCTAATAAATGTCTCTTCACACTACTAACAATGTCCATAATATGTCTAGCACTAGGCCTCTCGTCATAAGAGCGATTGTCACTTTGGCTAGCATTAAGCCTATTCATCTCTTCTATCACTGGATGACTATCTCTTCATAAGAGCTATTACTGTTTGGCTAACACTAAGCCTATTCATCCTTTCTATCACTGGATGACTATCTCTTCATAAGAGCTATTACTGTCTGGCTAACACTAAGCCTATTCATCCCTTCTATCACTGGATGACTATCTCTTCATAAGAGCTATTACTGTTCGGCTAACACTAAGCCTATTCATCCTTTCTATCACTGGATGACTATCTCTTCATAAGAGCTATTACTGTTCGGCTAACACTAAGCCTATTCATCCTTTCTATCACTGGATGACTATCTCTTCATAAGAGCTATTACTGTCTGGCTAACACTAAGCCTATTCATCCTTTCTATCACTGGATGACTATCTCTTCATAAGAGCTATTACTGTTTGGCTAACACTAAGCCTATTCCTTTCCTCTAATCACTGACTGATCGTCTCGGTTACTATTTCCCACTAACCTGTTACATCTCGAAAACTTCACCACATCCCAGTCCTCCAAGTTCCGTAGTGTCTGCCCACACACGTCTGGATCGGACTCTCGCATTCACTCGACTGACCAATCTTTTTTCCAACCCTTTGTCTTCCTATTTCTAATCACCCCCTTCACTCGCCCCGCACGCTTTTTCCATGAGTCTCAATCTGTCATTCTCTACCCGTTTTCCACGCAACCCTACTGCCCCCTACTCACATTTTAATACCTCTGTTTATCTCCCCCTTGTTATATTCAATTCCATTATTATCTCCCTGTTTTATTGGTTGGTCTGGGAGATCTGGGTCTCAATCACTTCTGGACACTGGCAGGTTCAGCAGATGCTGTTATGTGCTGTCCTGGGTCCATGTGTGGAAATGACAGTTGAGTATGTGTGGCATGAGAAAGATTATGGAAATATTTATGGAATGTCTTTATTCAGTATTAACCATCAACATACATATCCATCAATATCTGCTAAAAATAGGGAACACTTTTAAAACAGCATTCTGTGAAATAATAAATGACCATATTTTCTAAATATTCTTTTATAAATATGTCACAAATAAAGAACAACTCATTTGCATTTATCAACAATACATAACTTGCATTCTTCCATTTTAGCTGAAGGCTGTATTAGCCATAAAAGAAAGGGGAGGAATCAAACAAGAGGATCCAAATGCAGTTAAAAAGAGTGAGCTGGATGTTGATAAGATTCAGAAGCGAATCCAGAGTGACTGTGGTAAGAGAAATGTAAACTTAATTTAGAGCAGTTTGAAGTAATTATAGTAACCTATAGGTCAGCACAAATAAGATATTTGTCTTTACAAATTAATAAATTAGGCTTAAGCAGGTGAAGGTGTAGAAATCAATGAAGTAAAATTGAAAGAACTAAATCAATACTAAATTTATTGAAATTGTGTGTTGATTTAAATTTTGATATGGTTTCTTGTTTATATCTGGAAAACAAAAGGATAAACAAGCAATCAGAGTTTGTCTATTGACCTTTCGAGCTGTAGCTGGCCCATAGGGCATAGACCAAGATACTCTTTCTCTTATCTACATTTTTATTCTAGCAGTTTTCAATCTTTGTAAAGATCTTCTATCAAATCTCGCAATTTGTCTCTGTACTGTGCAAGCAGCTCTGTCTCATTGAGGGAGCCGATTCCTGCTGCTCTTGCCTCTCTGATCAATGTTCTCAGTGTCTCTCTGGGTCTTCCTCTTACCTGTTATTTTCCACATGAGGGCTTGCTTTGCTATTCGGTTATTATCTCTTCTCATCACATGCCCTCAATCAGAGTACATGATGATATTTTGACTATTGTGAAGAAACACAAAATAAAATGGTTTGGTTGCCTATCTTGATCATCTGGCCTGACAAAAACCATTCTGAAAGGAATGGAGGGGGAAGAAGATAGAAAGATGGGAAGATAGAATCAAAACCTCAACTTTGCAGTTCCAAAAAGTGACTAAAGACATAGAAACTCAGAGAAAGTTGACAAAGTCTGTCACAATAACCCCTGAGATTATAGGATGAAGAGTAAGAACATGTTAAAAGCATGCCGCTGGAGTGATATGATTATAGTTATGCTTTAACTTCATTGTTAAAATAAGGTAACAACATCATTAATGTCATTAACATCATCTCGAGTTATTTTTGGGTGCTGCTCTCAGGTCAAGGTTCATCACAAGAAAATGTAACAAGTCCAAATCAACGTGCTTCTAAAGGAGAGCCTGCGGTAAAGAAATCTAGGCTGCTGGGCAATATTAGTTTGAATTCTGAAGAAATAAAAAGCATAATGAAAGCTCGCTCAAAGCACAAAGGAGCCCTGGCAGAGGTATTTTCGTACATATTTGATTACAATTTGTTTAAACCAGTCTCACATATTAGTCTTTTATTTGCTAATTCTCTTCATCATGTTTCCGGTAATTTAAGTTATTGCCATACACTTGATATTAACATGAAAGATATAGCTGCTACTTTTTAACATTGATGGAGACTATTATCACCATTTTCTGTTCGAGTGGATCCAGAAATGGCTGATGAGACCAATGTGAACATTGATTAAATGATTAAAGGTCACTGTTGCATTGAGGATATGGGTGATTGTTTACTAATCAAGAAGGATAATATTGTATTGGAATTCTTGTTGTGGTGTGATTGCTTCTGGATTTTATGATTTAATTTTTGTTTCATTCTAATCCTGCTGCTGAGCAATTAGCAACAGTACTGTCATAGTTAATGATGATATGGGCTCAAGGTGTTGGAATAGACTGAAAGTAATAAGCAACTCTTAGCTGTCACCACGATCAATGAGCAAAAAGAGGACTGGTTGGTCTTGAGGCAAGACACTGGTCTCGAAACAGAGAGGTTGTAGGTTCACATTCCAGCTGCACCAGTTGGGATTTTTATTTGTGATTACTCTCTGTGGCAACCACCCCTGGTCTGAGCAGTGAGGCCCAGCTTAAAACGCCATCTACTCATTGACGGAAAAAATATGAGTACCTCCAAATTCTGAGTTATCTACCTGCGTGACGAAGGACCCCTTTGCACACGCCTGCCAGGGAAAAATGTATTAACACGCAAAATTCAGTTCCTAGTCTCTGGATCTTGTCAGAGGTGAAAGGTGGCCAAAACAAAACTGATCAAGATTCTACTCTACCTCACTTCAGTAGCCTAGTAGTTAATAGTAACACTCTCCTAATTGTCATAATTGATACAGAGCCTAAGGCACTGGATGGACAATAATTGATCCATAGCTGGCACCAGGATCAGTAAACCATATTTGATCAAGATCCTACTCTACCTCACTTCAGTAGCATAGTAGTCAATAGTAACACTCTTCTAATTGTCATAATTGATACAGAGCCTAAGGCACTGGATGGACAATAATTGATCCATAGCTGGCACCAGGATCAGTAAACCATATTTGATCAAGATCCTACATGACCTCTCTGCTGTAGCCTTGGAAACAGACTAATCAGTCTGACCAAACAAGTAGAAATTGAAGAGAACTGGCAAATCAGATGCCTAAAAAATGGTGTGCTATACTTGAATGTGTTAGAATTAATTGCACAGATATTGTGGTATCTTATTAACATTTCCAATCTGCTGCTTCTTCTGTGGTCATCCAACATCTACATCCTCTTCCCTCTACATTATCTGTCTTTAAAGGGATATTAAATAAGTGTAGATGTGTTATCAGTTACAGCAGGCTGTGATAGTATGTACCATTGGGATCAAAATATCAGATTTCAGCAACACATTTTATGTACCAGTGTGATCCCATAACACAATGTAAAGCAGCCCACTTATTGTCTTTTATGTGCCAAGCTGATCCCACAACACAATGTAAAGTAGACCCACTTATTGTCTTTTTATGTGCCAAGCTGATCCCACAACACAATGTAAAGTAAGCCCACTTATTGTCTTTTATATACCAAGCTGATCCCACAACACAATGTAAAGTAAACCCACTTATTGTCTTTTATATACCAAGCTGATCCCACAACACAATGTAAAGTAAACCCACTTATTGTCTTTTATATACTAAGCTGATCCCACAACACAATGTAAAGTAGACCCACTTATTGTCTTTTTATGTACAAGCTGATCCCACAACACAATGTAAAGTAGACCCACTTATTGTCTTTTATATACCAAGCTGATCCCACAACACAATGTAAAGTAAACCCACTTATTGTCTTTTATATACCAAGCTGATCCCACAACACAATGTAAAGTAGACCCACTTAGTGTCTTTTTTAAGGGCTAGAGGATGAAGAGGAAAGACTATTGAACAAACACAGAAGAAAGAAACTAAGAATTGCTGCAACAGTGTATTATTAATGTATTTATGTCCTTGAACCTTCTCTTCAGTCAGCCATGTGGTTGTCTGCCCATTTCCTGAGATACAACAACCTGAATTCTAAAGTACAAATATTGTAATGTCATTAATTATGCCTGCCATATTTGTTATGCCACAGCTCCTTTAATGCAACTCTTGGTTCTTGCTATATTTTGGTGCTTTAAAAATGTCTGTACTTAGTGACACAAGTTTTCTTCTGTCTAGGCTGAATCTGAACGGGAGGAAGTTTACTTCAATGAGTTGGAGAAAAAAGAAAAGTTGGAGGAGAAGATGCAAAGTGTTACATCTATTGAGATAACAGTTGTCACATGTAAGCAGGTATGTGCTCTATGAGATAACAGTAGCTTGAATTAGCTTATGTAGAATACAATTTAAAATGTCTATTTAATGTGAAAGGACATCAATTGAAAAAAGATGATACTCAGAATGTGGTTAAAATATTGACCTTAAACAGAGAATTCAAAACAAATAAAATTATAAATTTATCATCATGATGATCTAGTTTTGGGACTCCCATGGACAGCTGTGGCTTTCTCTATGTCTGAATGTGGCCAATTTTGTGGTTTTTCAAACCAATGTAATTCCTGTTTCACCTGGTGTGTGGGTACCATAGATTTTGTCTGAGAAAGAGGGCCAGCCTAGTATAATGCTAGGACCACATGTTCCAGGAAGTGTGACTGCCATTGAAATATGTGGGTCATTAACACAAAAATTCCACATATGCCTTTAGTTAAACTTAAGGTGTAGAGCGAACCCTTACTTAATAAATGAGACTGACATGTTAAACATGACCAATTAATTAGAATAAAAACCCAGTGTGGTATGTTAGGGTTCTTTGAACATAAAAAGTGTTTTGGATTACTGAAAAGATTAAGACTTCCATTAATGGATGCTTGAGAAAAATAAAAGGATATAAATTGTAGGATAAAACAACTAACATAGAACTTTTGGGAAAAAAATCACCAGACAAATATCAGTAGACAAAGAAAAATAGGACAAAGACGATAGCGCTGGATAGGACACACAATGAGGAAGGCAACTGAGAGTATTACACAACAAGCCCTTTTTTGATATGCCCAGGTGAGGAGAAAAAGACATTTGGAAGCAGAGGTGAAGAGGATAGGTAAGACATGGAGTGATTTTAAGCGAGTGGCACCAAACAGGATGGCTTGGAAAGTTTGTTGAAGACATTTTCCAAAGGGAGTTGAAAAGAAGACTAAGGCTAAGAAGATTAGATGCTTTTGATGTACCTCATTGTGGAGTGGAAACTCCAACTTGTCTTGTGTCATTTAAAATTTCTCTTTCAGTGTTTGTGTGAAGGTTCACAAATGTGGTTATGTTGTATTTCATTTTTTTCTCCAGTGTTTGTACACAGCCCAATCTGCAAAGGACTCGTGCAAAAAAGATGGACATGTTCTAACTCGTAGCAAAACAAAGAAACGTTTCTTTGTTTGTAAGAAGTGTAAACATAGGACCTATATCATTGGTGGGAAATTTCCTACAGAGGCTTGCAGGTTTGTGAACATTTGTAGTAATTGTTTATGTTTTGCTTAGGTGAGAAGAAAGAAAAGGTGATAGGTCATGACATTTTTCATTGTTCAGTCTCATGTCAATTAAACTTCATGGAATTGGTATCACTGCAGTTGGGAATTCCCCATATCCACACATCACATATTTCAGAGTTCCAGCAAAATTTATTTTATGAATATCATCATCGTCGAGTGCCGTCTCTGCATCGAAGGTTGGCTACCATGGAGCGCCATTCCACTCTGTCTCTTGCTTTGATGGTGCAGATTGTCATAGGATGACTTGTCCATCTTTTGATGTTATTCGTCCATGTTAGTCTTGGTCTGCCTCTGCCTCTTTTACCCTTTTATGAATATACCTTCAATAAATAAATAATAGTAACTATTATTAGGCTTATAAACCATTTTTGGGTACCAGGCTGACCCTAACTGGTTTGGCCAGACTGGCAAGGGCAGATGGTTTAGGATTTTGGTTAGTTATGGTTCACTGAACCTGATGCAAACACTCAGCTATGAGTCACTGGCCTAGGTGCTATTCCTCGCATCAAGCTAGGATCCAAGCAATTTGTGCTATAATTATTTACTGCATGGAACATTGTTTTATCGTATCAGTAAATTATTACAAACATTCATCATCATCGTATGCATCAAAGGGACCATCATTTTACTCTCTTGCCTTGATCTTGCACAATGTCATGGTTTCTCCAGACCACATCTTGACATCACTCCACTTTAGTCTCTGGAGCCAATGGTGGGGTGTGCTAAACACTCCAAGGTATGGTGACAGCTTTACAAATAAAGAACACAACACAATACTGACGTTTAGGCCTGTGGCCTTCTTCAGAATACAGGGACAACGACAACAAGCGGTGAAGCACAATTACTACATGTTAGATGATCAAGTGGAGGGCGAGGAAAGTAGGATGCAGAAATAAGAAAAGAGAGAAATGAATTTTACATGATGAGAGGTATGATGGGCATCAAAATATATAAAAAAATAGAAAAAGAGAGAGAAAAATGTATAATAAATTGTACTTAGCTGAGCTCAGAGCAGGAAAACTGTAATCCGTGCTAGAACAAGTCGGAATGACTAAAAGCGCAGAGAACGTGTATAGAAAGCAACACGTGACAAAGACAGGTCAGTAAAGAGGCCAAAAGTATCTAATATCAGGAAAACCAAAAAGGGGGGGGGGGGGGGGAAGGGGGGATAGACGAGGACACTCCTGGGACACAACAAGCAATACATATAAATCACTCAACAATGGAAGTGAGAGATCACGCGAGAGGTTAAGAGAAAGAAATTGAATGACACGACAAAGTAGTAAACTAGGCAGTGGGTGAGAGAGATGGACTCTACAGAATGGATGGCCTCGAACTGAAAGAGTTGAGAGGTAGGTCAACGAAAGGAAGGATTGGATACTGGAGGAAGAGATACGGTGAGGAAGAATAATAAAGCCGGTATAATGAGAAGGGCGATAGAGGGGTGGTCCGGAGGAAGTTAGTCTATCGGGAGGTAGGGAAGTATTAGAGGAGGAGGTATGGAGAGGAGGGATAAGAAGCAGGTATGTGAAAACTGGATAGGGGGAGAGGCGGTAGGTCAGAAGTGAATGGAAAAAGAGAAAGTCTGGAAGAAGTGGAGCAATAGGGGAATGGTGTGCAAGAGGTATGAACCATAGGAGGTAAAGAAGTAGGGAAATGATAGAACAAAGGGGGGAATGAAAGTGGGCATTAGGATAAGGGGGATACTGGAATAGTAGGTATAGATGAGTAGTGACTACAAGTGAATAGAGAGGAGAGGGGTGAGCTAGGAGTAGATCAGCAGAGGGGTGGTAGGAAGGACGAGGGACAATAGAGGTGGGCAGAGAGATCGTACGTACAGTCCAGGTGGAGAGGTGATATAGTGATAAAGAGGTAAAGGACATGAAGGTAGTCAGAAGAGAAAAAGGTGTAGGGAGAGGGGGGGGGGTTTAGGAGGAAGAAGGCAAGATGGGGGTTACTCAAAGAGGATATGAAAAGCAGGGATGGACGAGGAGTAGAGGACCCAAGAAGAGAAATAGGAAGAGAGGTCCATAGGTGGGAGGGTGGAGTCGGAGGCCGGAGGGTCCTCAGAGGGACAGGGATACATTGATGCCACGAGGGGTGAGGCAGCCCCAACGAGCGATCAGACGGTGCTCAAGAGTGAGCCGCAGGCCGAAACGTCAGTATTGTGTTGTGTTCTTTATTTGTAAAGCTGTCACCATACCTTGGAGTGTTTAGCACACCCCACCATTGGCTCCTTGCTACCAGCTTTACCGCAGCATTGCAATTATTTGCCTGTTCCCTACTCAATTGATATCGCTGCTACTTTATGTTTGTTTAACGTCATTCATCTCTGTGTACTTTAGTTAGAACCATTTCCACTCCGTTCTTTCACCTACCTATTCTATCTCTCGTCAGTCTCTCCTCGCCTTCACTTCTGGGTGCTTCCTTACCCTCCCCTCTTGCACTTTGCTCCTCATACTTTCTATTCACTACCTTCCCTCTTTCCATTATTGGCTTCTCTATACCTTCACGTATCCTACCTATCTTCATCTAGTTGGTTTATCTCTCATTTCTCTTCTCGATCTTCTCTCATCTCCTCACTATGCCCTCCCTCAAACATCTATCTCATTCTATCCGTCACTCCATCATCGCCTCTTTCTCCACTCTACCCCCCGAACTCTCTAACATCTCTAAGGACTTTGCCTTCACTACTTTCAAGAAAACTAGATTTACCTGTCACCTGAATTTCTTGAACAACTGCCTCCATCGTAAATTTCTCCCTTGTGGGTTCCGATCTCACTTCTCACCTCAAGTCGGTCAACCCCACCTTTCTAACTATCTTCGCCGCCAACTGCAGAACCTTGAACTCCAGCATGGCCTGAAACGTGTTCATCTTGTCGCTTCTAGCCACTCTCGTCTTATATCCCACCTCAACACCCGCCAACAACACCTCCTATCCCAACTCCATCTACTCACCTCTAACTTTCCTGGGACTCTTTGCTTCATCCGCCATACCATCCACCACCACAACTGATCTGTGTATGACTTTTTATCCTCTCAGCACAAACGTAAACTCTTGAACCTCCGTCCTCCTCCTCCTCCTCCCTCACCTCCTCCTCTCCCCAATGCCTCTGACTCTAGCTCCCTTGTCACTTGTATTCCCCCTGATTTGTCCCTTTCCGACCATGAGCGCTCTCTTCTCAGCAAGGGTCTTAAGTTTGTCCCCCTTCGCCATTTGAGTGACTCATTCTCTCTCTTACGGGACATTCAGGAGTATCACAGACGACTACGACTCAAACTCTATTACTTTAATCATCCAAACTCTTCCTCTCAACCTCCTCCTACAGACGAATTTGCCCGCTTTTCCCCCCGTAAATCTGACTGGACTCCCCGCTCGGGCGAATCACAGGCTTTGGACCAGTTCATTAACAGTACCTACCGGGATATTAAGGCACTTCGTCCCCATAGACTTCGACGCTCTAATCTTAGTAGTGAAGAGTACCAAGCCCTCCAGGATCTTCACCGACGTGATGATATTGTCATCAAGCCGGCCGACAAGGGCAGCTCTGTGGTGGTATGGAGGAAAGACCTTTATATCCGGGAAGGGGATAAACAATTATCCGACTCGACTTTCTACCTCCCCACCCCCGACGACACTACTGTCTCTAATAACGCCGTGGTGCGTCATACGATCCTCCGTTTCATTCAGGATGGATTACTTCCCTCTAGCTCCTCCAGCATGATCCTTCCTGACCACTGCTTGGGCAGACCCTCTTTTTATATGCTGCCTAAAATACATAAACCTGACTCTCCTGGACGTCCGATTGTCTCTTCCATCACATGTCCCACAGTTCTCATTTCTGACTTCCTCGACAGTGTCCTTCAACCCATAGTTATGGGCCTCCCTTCGTATGTCAAAGACACTAACGACGCCCTTAACATCTTTTCCTCTATCACCCTCCTTCCTGATCGTCACTACCGCCTCTTCGTTATGGATGTCTGCTCCCTGTATACTTCTATTCCCCACTCCGACGGCCTTCAAGCTCTTCAGTTTTTCCTGGACCGTAGGATCCAACCCTCCATCGCCACTGGCGTCCTCCTCCGTCTAGCAGAATTAGTCTTGAACCTCAACTCTTTCGAGTTCAATGGCAATTTCTTCACCCAGATCAGCGGTGTGGCGATGGGCACTAAAATGGGCCCTAGCTATGCTTGTCTCTTCATGGGTTACCTTGAGCACCAAATCATCCATACCTACCAGGGCCCTCTTCCCCTTATGTATCGTAGGTACATTGATGACTGCATTGGTCTGTCTGACCTTCCAGAAGATGAGATCTCCCGTTTCATCGATTATGTCGGACATTTCCACCCCTCTATCCACATCACCTTCCACATCTCCACCTCCTCCGTATCTTTCCTGGACATCCTAGTCTCCTTGGGCACCTCTCATCTTCTCACCTCGGTCTTCTACAAGGCCACGGACTCCCATAGTTTCCTCCGCTACGACTCCTCTCATCCTACATCCTGCAAGAACTCTCTTCCCTATTCTCAGCTTCTCAGACTTCGTCGCCTTTGCCAAGACGACGAAGATTTCCTTCACAATGCCCACCTCATGCTTGATTTCTTCCGCCGACGCCTTTATCCAGAATCAGCTCTCCTCCCTGCCCTGCGTCGAGTTCTCCACACTTCACGTCAGTCTGCTCTTACCCCCTCTACTCATCCCCCCTCTGATAGAGTAGTGCTCGCTCTCACCCATCACCCTCACCACTACGCCGCTATTAGGACCATCCACCGCTACCTCCCTATTCTTCGATCTGACCCTACTACTCGTCTGCTCTTCCCTGACCCGCCACTAGTGGCCTTTAGACGTGACCGGAACCTCCGAGACTTTCTTGTCAGGGGCCGTCTTCCTGCTGACCACTTCAGCCATCGAGGCACTATCCGCTGCAACCGGAGAGTATGTAAAACTTGTGACCACGTTCTCCAGACCGACACTGTCCTCTTCCCTAATGGTCCTTTCGAGATCAGAGAGGGATTCACTTGCACATCGCGGAACATCATTTATGCCATCATCTGTAAGCGATGCAAGTTGACCTACATCGGTCAGTCTGGTCGCAGAATCGGCGATAGGTGCCGTGAACACTTGAATGACATCACCCAAGAAGCGGACACTCCTGTAGCAGCCCACTTTAACTCGAGGGGCCATCGAGGTAAGACTGATGTCTTGGTTACTGGCCTAGTATCATGCTCCTCTGATCACCACAGTCGGCTCACTCTTGAGCACCGTCTGATCGCTCGTTGGGGCTGCCTCACCCCTCGTGGCATCAATGTATCCCTGTCCCTCTGAGGACCCTCCGGCCTCCGACTCCACCCTCCCACCTATGGACCTCTCTTCCTATTTCTCTTCTTGGGTCCTCTACTCCTCGTCCATCCCTGCTTTTCATATCCTCTTTGAGTAACCCCCATCTTGCCTTCTTCCTCCTAAACCCCCCCCCCCCCCCTCTCCCTACACCTTTTTCTCTTCTGACTACCTTCATGTCCTTTACCTCTTTATCACTATATCACCTCTCCACCTGGACTGTACGTACGATCTCTCTGCCCACCTCTATTGTCCCTCGTCCTTCCTACCACCCCTCTGCTGATCTACTCCTAGCTCACCCCTCTCCTCTCTATTCACTTGTAGTCACTACTCATCTATACCTACTATTCCAGTATCCCCCTTATCCTAATGCCCACTTTCATTCCCCCCTTTGTTCTATCATTTCCCTACTTCTTTACCTCCTATGGTTCATACCTCTTGCACACCATTCCCCTATTGCTCCACTTCTTCCAGACTTTCTCTTTTTCCATTCACTTCTGACCTACCGCCTCTCCCCCTATCCAGTTTTCACATACCTGCTTCTTATCCCTCCTCTCCATACCTCTTCCTCTAATACTTCCCTACCTCCCGATAGACTAACTTCCTCCGGACCACCCCTCTATCGCCCTTCTCATTATACCGGCTTTATTATTCTTCCTCACCGTATCTCTTCCTCCAGTATCCAATCCTTCCTTTCGTTGACCTACCTCTCAACTCTTTCAGTTCGAGGCCATCCATTCTGTAGAGTCCATCTCTCTCACCCACTGCCTAGTTTACTACTTTGTCGTGTCATTCAATTTCTTTCTCTTAACCTCTCGCGTGATCTCTCACTTCCATTGTTGAGTGATTTATATGTATTGCTTGTTGTGTCCCAGGAGTGTCCTCGTCTATCCCCCCTTCCCCCCCCCCCCCTTTTTGGTTTTCCCGATATTAGATACTTTTGGCCTCTTTACTGACCTGTCTTTGTCACGTGTTGCTTTCTATACACGTTCTCTGCGCTTTTAGTCATTCCGACTTGTTCTAGCACGGATTACAGTTTTCCTGCTCTGAGCTCAGCTAAGTACAATTTATTATACATTTTTCTCTCTCTTTTTCTATTTTTTTATATATTTTGATGCCCATCATACCTCTCATCATGTAAAATTCATTTCTCTCTTTTCTTATTTCTGCATCCTACTTTCCTCGCCCTCCACTTGATCATCTAACATGTAGTAATTGTGCTTCACCGCTTGTTGTCGTTGTCCCTGTATTCTGAAGAAGGCCACAGGCCGAAACGTCAGTATTGTGTTGTGTTCTTTATTTGTAAAGCTGTCACCATACCTTGGAGTGTTTAGCACACCCCACCATTGGCTCCTTGCTACCAGCTTTACCGCAGCATTGCAATTATTTGCCTGTTCCCCACTTTAGTCTCTGTTTTATTTGCTCTGTATTTTCCTTCCAGTATGAATTTTTCAAAGCTATTGTGTCTCTTTGTGTGTCAAAAAAATGTAGTATGTCTTGTTTAGTTGTGTTTAATAGTTTTTTTTTAATTTTCAACAATCTGAAAATTGTTTTCTTCTCTGTCCACTCAGTTCTCTATAAATCCACATTTCAAGGGCTTACTTTTTTTTCTGTTTTCTTTATAAATGTCCATGCTTCTACACCATACATGCATTCTGAGTAGACATAATGAGTTTGTAATACAATTTATGTTTCTTCACTAATAGGAAATGTGGAGCCCTATCTTTTGAGAAGACTTCCATGTGCAAGGTGAGAGAGTTTGTTTAGAATTGTTATGATACTATTATGATGTTTTAATGTTGTGCCTGTTTTTTCATCACCTTGTCCCTCTGTGACATTTTCATATTATATTTGTTTTGTTTGTCACACCAACAGACAAGCTCTCTGTGAAGTCTTTGTACTGTTCTGATTTATTACTTGCACCAACAGACAATTTTGCTGCAGGTTTTTTGTATTGTTTCTGTCTAGTTCAAGTTCTGTGTGGGGTTTTGTATTGTTTCTGTCTAGTTGAAGTTCTGTGTGAGGTTTTATATTGTTTCTGTCTAGTTGAAGTTCTGTGTGAGGTTTTTGTATTGTTTCTGTCTAGTTGAAGTTCTGTGTGAGGTTTTTGTATTGTTTCTGTCTAGTTGAAGTTCTGTGTGAGGTTTTGTATTGTTTCTGTCTAGTTGAAGTTCTGTGTGAGGTTTTACATTGTTTCTGTCTAGTTGAAGTTCTGTGTGAGGTTTTGTTTTGTTTCTGTCTAGTTGAAGTTCTGTGTGAGGTTTTGTATTGTTTCTGTCTAGTTGAAGTTCTGTGTGAGGTTTTATATTGTTTCTGTCTAGTTGAAGTTCTGTGTGAGGTTTTGTATTGTTTCTGTCTAGTTGAAGTTCTGTGTGAGGTTTTTGTATTGTTTCTGTCTAGTTGAAGTTCTGTGTGAGGTTTTTGTATTGCTTCTGTCTAGTTGGTGTTGTGTGTGAGGTTTTTGTATTGTTTCTATCTAGTTGAAGTTCTGTGTGAGGTTTTTGTATTGTTTCTATCTAGTTGAAGTTCTGTGTGGTGTTATTGTATTGTTTCTATCTAGTTGAAGTTCTGTGTGGTGTTATTGTATTGCTTCTGTCTAGTTGAAGTTCTGTGTGGTGTTATTGTATTGCTTCTGTCTAGTTCAAGTTCTGTGTGAGGTTTTTGTATTGCTTCTGTCTAGTTCAAGTTCTTTATGAGGATTTTGTTTTGTTTCTGTCTAGTTGAAGTGCTGTGTGAGGTTTTTGTATTGTTTCTGTCTATTTGAAGTTCTGTGTGGGTTTTTGTATTGTTTCTGTCTAGTTGAAGTTCTGTGTGAGGTTTTGTATTGTTTCTGTCTAGTTAAAGTTCTGTGTGAGGTTTTTGTATTGTGTCTCTGTCTAGTTGAAGTTCTGTGTGAGGTTTTTGTATTGCTTCTGTCTAGTTGAAGTTCTGTGTGAGGTTTTGTATTGTTTCTGTCTAGTTGAAGTTCTGTGTGAGGTTTTGTATTGCTTCTGTCTAGTTGAAGTTCTGTGTGAGGTTTTTGTATTGCTTCTGTCTAGTTGAAGTGCTGTGTGGGGTTTTTGTATTGTTTCTGTCTAGTTGAAGTTCTGTGTGTGGTTTTTGTATTGTTTCTGTCTAGATAGAGGGAAACAAAGAGAAAAGATACCAGACAGCTTAAGAGAAGGGCTTGGCAAAAGGTCAACAACAAAAATTATAAATAACTGTCAAGATCGAAAGTTGTGGAGAGACATGATCACCTACGCCAGCAGGCTTGGTGCATGATGATGATAGGACAGAGGTCAGAGTGCTCCTAAGCATTGTTCCATTATAGTAATGACAGTTTTATATATTAAATATCATGAGTTGTGAAGTATCACTTAAATGTTGCTGTACTTTGACACATAGTTTGAAGATGTAGGAAAACAGTGTTTTCTCTCACAATTTTTCTAAACAGTAGCCAAATATATTTAGATGCATAATGAGTGTTATCAGCTGGTAAGTAGCACAATCTGGATCATCTCCCTTGTGTGTGTCTTGGGAGACAACGGCTAGAGGAGTTATCCCCAAAATAGAAAGCTGAAGTGGAGATTCCAAGGCAGTTGGTATTGTTACAGATCCTTTCTGGCATGACCTACTTACCGATGGTACCTGATGTAACACAAATATGTTCCCCTGGAATTAACTAATGAGGCTGTAAAGGGGATTTTGAGTCCTGGGCAAAACACAATATCCATATACTCTGTTTGGTTTATGTAATAGAATAATTATCTCAGTGCACTAAATACCTCAATGGTTTACGATGAATGATGATATCGTATGACAGGGAACAGTTGGCTGTGTTCACTTTCTGGGCGGTTTCGCCTTATGTCTTTTGGCGTGTGCTGAGACTGCTATGATGGGGACTACAGCTACCTTTCTTTGTTTTGGAGATGAGTTAGTAATTCGGATGATTACGCTGGCACGGGCGGTTGAGCATTTATGGATTTTAATTCATTTTCAGTGATACCGTGGCCTTCCATAGCCATAACCATAACTAAATACCTTGTACAAAGTCAGTAACTTGGCATTGGTCAAACTTAACCCTAGATTCCGATACCTATCTGTGACTGACGTGTTTACGATACCAAAATAAAAATTACTACTACTTAAATGTAACATTAGAAAATAAGTATATATAAATATATCTAAAAATAATATTTTCTTTGAATTTTTCACACATAGCTGTGTGTTTACACTAGGTGAGACATGGGGACTTCATTTTCCTGGCTCAGGTTGGTTTATGACTTGAATTTGACCACTTGGACAGGACGTGTTACAATGTCTATAAGTCCATCAGTATGTTCAGCTCCCTCATAGCATTATTCGCTGCGTTTCCCTAGTCACAAAGGGTTGTTTTATATCAACCAAGGAAATTTCCCTAATCATAGCAAAAGAAAAAAGGGAAAAAACAACAAATTTCTTGAAAATTGCCAAATTTTTTTTTTTTGGCATTATACGATCGCATCTCATGTAATGAAAATAAAATCCTATAGGAATAGAAACAAATACAACAATCAGGGGTCACCAGAAGTAGTAATTAGGAAGGTACACAGAAGGGGGTTGGGGTGGGGGTGGGGGTGTTTGACCACTGCAAACTGTTAAATTTTGAAGAATTTGTGTTTTGGTGCGGTAATTTTTACAATGGTATCATTTAATTGAGGAAGTTCTCAAAGAGGCCAACACAAAATGGGAGCTCTTAAAAAACATCAGAAAGAAGCAATCAACATTTTTCGGGCACATCATGAGAAGAGGAAAGTTGGAATACTTGGTTACAACTGGCAAAATAAAAGGAAAGAGAGATCGTGGGCGACAAAGAGAGAAAATACTGGATAGCTTGGTGTGATGGGAAATAGTCAAGAACAAAACAGATACGATGCACTGTGGATAGAAGATTGTGGAGGGACATGATCACCTACGCCAACCGGTATGGCACATGACGATGACGATCATTTAATAGATAAATTTATTTATAGTCACATTTATTCCAGCTTTTCTATTATTAAACATTAGCTAAGTTCATGTAGTCAGGACACAGTTAATAAACATGAACACCATAGTTTCTGGTTATTAGACTTTAGAACTACTATACACCATAATAGCTAGTTTTGTCATTTGGTGAAAACTAAGAAATTGTAGAGATTGTTGTTCATTTTAATTGTGGTCATTTTGTTTTGCAGGAACGAACTGCTCCCAAGTTGGAGTCAGAAGTACTTAACATTCGAGGAGATGAAATCAAATATTTGAACAGTTTGGACCAGAAAGTTTACCTCCAGACAGTCGTAGACAAGTGAACTGAGCACAGTTTGTGAAGTCTCTTAAGGAAAATTCTACACTGACTTTTAACTTTGTCACAATGATGGCTGAACAAACATTTCATTGTAGACAGTGTATTGACACCTAAGCGATGTCAAGGCTGATTGAGTTTTTAGTTTTACAACCCACAGTATGAAGTATTTACATAAACTCTTCTCTTTGTGATCACTGGTTATCGATTCAGCAACCATCCACTATATGCTATAAAGTTATATATAAACGCAGCAAGAAATTTTTGGTTGGATCTAGCTTCATTATATTTATTTAAATATTTGTTCTTGTCCTTGTTCTGATATACAGTATCATCATTGTAGTCAGAAAGTGTTTATCAATAATCAACTACTTTCCTGATTACACAGGAAGATCCTGGCACCAGTGACAGCCACATTATCAATGTCATTTCAGTGATGGCAGGAATTTGACTTTTCTTAAATATGACCCAGAGTCAGCATTTCCATATTCATACTCCCTGTTATTGCAGTACAGACTGTGTTATGGACTCTGCCTTTCATAAACACACAAATATACAGGTTTGTCATGCCTGAAATTTAGGATTTTACGTCTGACTCTTCTGTCATACACAATTAAGCTCTTGGTCTTCCTCATCTTGTGTTACACTAATTTAAGCCTGATTGTTAAGATTACCAGAAACAATAATGGCAAGGAGGTTGGTACACTCATCTGCTGAACAGTAATCAGGGGTTCAACTCTCAGCTGAGACACTTTTTAATGGTTTTCCTGATCAATATGACTTTGAGGTTCACCCAGCCAATGGAAATGGGTACCAGATATTTTCTCAGGGAAAGAATGTACATTTTCTAATGGTTGTTGAAAAATGTGAACATTAATGGCACAATGAGTATCTTTTGTTTACTCGTAAAGGTCGACAGGCATCTGTTTATAGCAAGATGAGCAATGCCATGCCTGGAAGAATTAATATCTCTAGATGGGGAGAGTAAATGAATAGCACATTGTCACTGATAACATTGCTAAATGATATAACTGTTTAATAATAAGATGAGTTATGAGTTTTAATTCGGATGATTCCACTGGCATGGGCAGTTGAACAATTATGGATTTTAATTCGTTTGCAGTGATACCGGGGCCTTTGACTAACCATAACCATTTAACAATGTAAAACATTAAATTGTATTATATTAATGTGTTCATCCCAACTTGTGATTCAAATGAAGGCCAGTTGTAAAAATGTAGTCCATTGTATTTATTTTTAAGCAACTTTTGTATGGTTATTTATGCAATTTTAATATATTTCAGACATATCACTTTGATGTTAAAGCAAGAGTAACACAGGGGAATATACTATTAACCCTTATTGTTTGTTATTTACATATATGTAATTTAGTTAACCCATTGAGTACATAAAAGATTAGTGAGCTTCTATTCACAGGTTGGGCACTAAAAAGTGGAAAAATAGAGAATATACAAAGACACTTAAATAGATTTGACAGCACAGGCACCCAATACAATGTGAAAGTATGCACCGACAAGATCTGTCAGAAGTTGTGAACATCACTAAAGAAACACAGAACATCAACATAGTGGTAGACAGCAGACAATTAAAACTAGAGGGGGAATTTAAATACCTAGGAAGTCTAGTGACAAATGACAGTTCACAAGCAGCAGAAATAGATTCAAGATGCAACAAAGTTTGTCAAATCAATGGGCAACTTTCACCACTGCTGTCCAACAAGGAAATAAAACTTGAGGCAAAATGGGCACTCTGCAACACAATCTTCATTCCAACATTGTGCTTTCAACGCCAGACCTGGACGCTAGACTCGAGAACAGTAAGAAAAATAACCACTGCTGAAATTAAAGGTTAAAGACACAGGAGTCAGCCTGAGAGATATAACATCAGAAATTAAAAAGAGAGAAAAAAACTAGGAATAATTCTCGCCTTGAATATATAACCAACAGATAAAATTGTTTGGCCACGTAATAGATAGAAAGATCAAAATTTGACACAAAGAGCTTTCAACAAATGCAAAGAGAACACCAGACTCAAGAGTCAACCACACAAAAAGATGACTTGATGTAATATTAGAAATTCCTAGGAAATATAACAACTGAAGCTAACAAACCATAAACTATAACTCCCCTCGACTCTGAAAGGCAGTTGAGGAGTGAAAGAAAAAGACTATATGTTATACTTAGACATGCAGCATTTTTATATTATTTCTTACATTTCTTGTCCGTATTATTGTTTAGTCTGCATGAACAAAACAATCCTGGTTCTGGATAATTGTTATTATTTATATTTGTTTAAATTTGTCTGAATTCCAGCCCTGTAAAATTTTTATATATCAGTAATTTGTGTGTGTATGTGCGCACACGTGTGCGTGAAATTATTGTGAATGTAGCTACAATAAAGGTAGCCTAGAAACACTTCATTTGGTTTGATGTTTTAATATTAAACTCATTTAACCCCTTTACAGTGAAGCTTGTACTCTAATGTACAATGCAAAACTTATTTTGTTGAACAAATTCAAAATACAGTTTTATGCATAATTAGAAGCATCAACAAAAGAGGAAATGGATGGTTGAGCAGAACTTCAATTGCCACAACATTTTTACTTTTTATGGGATGAGGTGCAGAGCTCCATCAACGCTCCATCTTTTTCCTTCTATGTGCTTTAAGACACAGGACAGAAGTGAAATCAGAAGACAAAACAGCATATGTGATGGATAAACATGACAACAAAACATGTATTTAATAGACATAGGACGGGTTATACAATAAAAGTACTGGTGCATACGATACACAAATACAAAGTAGATAAAAGTGTGCTAGTTTAAAGCTAAGACAGTTGTGTGCGACAGGATATGAACAGTAGATTCGATCAGAAGTGTTGCAATGAATACGTTTAGCTGTTATGTGCCAAATATAGTGTGAACATTCAAGTTCAATGCTACAGGAGGTCGACCTAAACCTCACCAAGAAGCTAAAGGGATGAAACACAAGGTCTTCTGATTGTCAGTTTGTCTCCTGCTAAGAATAACAAATTTCCTATTACTATTATTAATGAGCAAATACTGACTTGTAAACATAACTGCAAAATGAAAATATGATGATTATGACAAAGATTAAATGTAAACCATAAACTAAATAAGTGAAAGACACAAGCCAATGTTATGTGAATATTGTGAGAAACAGAAAACATGAACTATACTGATAAAGATATGTGGTAAACAAAGCATTCAACTTGCTAATTTATAAACAGAAGTCATTAAACATTTAATATCGCATAAATTGGACAATATTTTTTTTACCAACTCCTACAAGTCTAAACAGCACAAAGTCGACCAAAATGTGACAACTTAGTGCCAGATTATCCAAAGAAGAGCACGGTAGGTATAGGTTAAATGGGCCTCATATCTTTTAGAGCCAGCAATAGTGAATCAAAGTAATATTTATTTGATCTTGAAAGAAAATTACAATTTAGCATTCTTAAATTGTTTCTTTCCAACAACACGGAAAGAAATAATAATCAACCTAAATAAAAAAAACTATAATTTGAAGACGCCATGGAGAAAATAATTTAGTTTTTATGCCAATTGAACTCTCATATGAGAAATTGCCGTTGTTAGGTACTGAATATAACAAAATTCATTCTCTATTTGGGTTATTTGTTGAGTTCTCATCACATACGTAGAAATTATAGGTGTCCAAAGATGTAGAAAGAATTATCCAGAAGACATAGAGTTGAAGTTTGCAGATGAAATATCTCAAGTATTTAACGTCACAGTTAGAAGATGTTAAAGCTGTTGAAACAGTGGTCGAGATGTACAAACTCAATGAAATGGATCAAGTATTGAACGTTACAGAAGATGTTAAAGCTGTTGAAACAGTGGTCGAGATGTACATGTTCCCAAAATGTAATAGATGGCTCATGAAGCAATCTCGATGCTACAGGAGAACGAGCCTTTCTAAAAGTTAAAACTGCTGACAAACTGTTATCAATCTTCAATAACACATAAAGACTAAATTTACTTGTCATTACGATCACTGAATGCAGTGTCTTAAAAAAGGTAAACTTCCAAGGTTATTGGTTATGGAAGGCCTCGGTTTCACAGCAAATGAATTAAAATCCATAATTGCTCAACCGCCCGTGCCAGTGGAATCATCCGAATTACTAACTCATCTCCCAAACAAAGAAAGGTAACTGTAGTCCCCATCGTAGCAGTCTCAGCACATGCCAAAAGACATAAGGCGAAACCGCGCAGAAAGTGAACACAGCCAACTGTTCCCTGTCATACGATATCATCATTCATCGTAAACAAGCAGGATATCGAAGCAGGATCAAAACGGATGAGACACACAGCTCACGGTGTGCACAGAGCACTTAACTCAGTAGCTCCTGCAACAAGCCGGACTTGGAATATGAGGAAACTGCAAGAATGAACACTTTTCAGACATAGCCTTCAATGGTTCCTGCCGCCTATCCACCATATACCATGGGAGTTCACGTCCTCCCGAAAATGATGATCGTCATAGCACTTGATGATGTTAGGCCGTCATTGATGACTCCAATTCCAAACATATAGACACACAGTGGTTTCATGTGTTTATACAACAAAAAGCATATGTGCTTTTTAACCAAAGACCTTTTTTTTGGGGGACTCAATGAAGATATCCCCGATGGAAGAATAAACTGTACTATTAGTCCCATAAATGATTCGCTTCCAGAGGTTTATGATGTAAACAAAGCAGTTTTGTCATTGCAAGTGAATAATGTCCACACCTATAATTGGACAGGATTGTGTAGCAGCAGCAGCTTTATAGCGAACACAGAAAACATCACAGGATTGTGCTGTTCTGAAACAGCTATGCCATGCTACCCTAGAATTGCCTTTAATGGGATTACTGTGACCACAAACCACTCTCCATGTGTGTGCCACATATTTACACCCCAGAAAGAAATACTGAATATAACAACATCATGTGCCGTCTGTGATATTAATGACCACAGACCAGGAGCCTCCAGTATGATTGATACAACTGTTGCACCAAGCATTTCATCAGCAGAGCCATATCTATGGAATGTTAATCTGACATTGTTCTTGAATGATATCCAAGTTAATGAGACATCAGAATCGTGTGGCGGCAGCTACAAGAAGGGAGCGGAGAACATCAAGTTCTGCTGCTATAAAGGAGACTTGCCTTGCTATACCAGAATTGCCTTAAATGGGATCACTGTAGTTGAAAACTTCTCCTCTAGTGTAAACTACACATTCACATCTAAGAGTGAATCAGTGAAGGTCACAAAATCATATTCTCTCTGTGGTTACTAACTACAGGTCATGTGGCTTCTGTTGGATTGGAAATGATAACTTACCACCACTTCCAAGATATGTCAAATAAAAAATCACAACACAAAATCTAGAGGAAAAGTTGAAAGTTTTGTGGGTTTATAACACTTTAAATTTTATAAACTTTTTGTTTGATAATATTGTGTTATGCATTCGAAAATAAATGTCTAAGGAAAATACTTGGTATAGCGTGGAACGAAATCAAAACAAACGAGGAAATTAGAGAAATCGCCAATCAACCATTAATATCTTAAGTAATAAAGAAAAGACGATGGACATGTGATGAGAAGAGATAATAACCGAATAGCAAAGCAAGCCCTCATGTGGGAAACAACAGGTAAGAGAAAAAGAGGAAGACCCAGAGAGACACTGAGAAGAACATTGCTGAGAGATTCAAGAGCAGCAGGATTTGGCTCCCTCAATGAGATAGAGCTGCTTGCACAGAACAGAGACAGATGGCGAGATTTGATAAAAGATCTTTAAAAGAAAACTGCTAGAACAAAAGTTCAGATAGGAGAAGGTGTATCTTGGACTACGCCCTATGGGCCGGCTACGGCTCGAAAGGTCAATAGAAAGATAGATTGTTTAATACTGAAATATTTTAATGCATTCCTGCTTTTGTCTAGTTGAAGTTCTGTGTGAGGTTTTGTATTGTTTCTGTCTAGTTGAAGTTCTGTGTGAGGTTTTGTATTGTTTCTGTCTAGTTGAAGTTCTGTGTGAGGTTTTGTATTGTTTCTGTCTAGTTGAAGTTCTGTGTGGTGTTATTGTATTGTTTCTGTCTAGTTGAAGTTCTGTGTGGTGTTATTGTATTGTTTCTGTCTAGTTGAAGTTCTGTGTGAGGTTTTTGTATTGTTTCTGTCTAGTTGAAGTTCTGTGTGGGGTTTTTGTATTGTTTCTGTCTAGTTGAAGTTCTGTGTGGGGTTTTTGTATTGTTTCTGTCTAGTTGAAGTTCTGTGTGAGGTTTTTGTATTGTTTCTGTCTAGTTGAAGTTCTGTGTGAGGTTTTGTATTGTTTCTGTCTAGTTGAAGTTCTGTGGTGTTATTGTATTGTTTCTGTCTAGTTGAAGTTCTGTGTGAGGTTTTGTATTGTTTCTGTCTAGTTGAAGGTCTGTGTGAGGTTTTTGTATTGTTTCTGTCTAGTTGAAGTTCTGTGTGATAAATTGTTGCTTAGTAAAAGAACATATGAGATTTTTTATGAGGCTGGGGTCCCAAGATTTCGACTGAGAATGGACCACCAATCCGGCACTGCTAACAACTCAATAATGCTTGGGACTAGAATATCACATTAAAATAATAAAATGGAGAAACGTTCCTTTAACGAGGACTGGAACCTGAGATAGTGCGACCATGTCTGCGTCGCTTGGGGGCCGGGCCGTTACCGCTATCGTTCCTGGTTGCGGTGGGAGAAAACACGCGTGTTTCTATTGACTGGACCGAGTAGTAATGGTCCAGCATTGGCTTTATTTTGAACCAGATCTGAAATAGAGTGAGAACATTTACTGGTGTATCACGAATTGTCACATGTATCGAGATAACAATTAAGGGTGTTAAAACTAGCATAATAAGACAATATCCATAAATTCATAACGGATAGCGAGAATGTCAGTCGGTGGTTTTAATTTGCTAAAAGTTAAGAAAAAAATGTGACATGGTTATGGAAAGCAAAAATAATGACTTGTGATAGGAAGCAAAAATAATTATTTGTGATGGGAAACAAGAATAATGACTTGTGATGGTAAGCAAGAGTAATGGCTTGTGGGAAGCGAGAATAATGACTTGTAATGGGAAGCAAAACTAATGAATTTAGTCTACAGTAAAATTACTGAATTTCCCCTCCCTGACCTAAATGAACCAGTATTTACAAAAGGTAAATGAATTCAAACACGTAACGACTAGGGACATCAGTTGGTGGATCTACAGCGGTGGTAAGGTTGAAGTAGTTCAGGAAACATCTTTCCAAAGAGTAAAACATGTAGCATGCGATCTATCATTGACCACGGAAAGTAACAAAAAGAAGTTAAGTATACCTGGTCCTGACAAATAGTCATGAAACCTGAACAAGCTCACAAAAGACAAAAAAAGATTTGGTTTAATGGATGAATGTTTGAAAATCCCATTAACGGGTTAAAAGAAGTTTACAAAAACGTTCTAAAGCGGCCAAGAATCGCTTATAAAGGACATATGGGGGTAAGGCTCGTCATTTTGGGCCACTTAATGAGAAGGGATCAGCTGTACTTTGAAAAATGTGAAGGAAGAAAAGAGAGAGAGAGAATCTATAGGAGACAGCTTGATGGAATCATCGTCCGCGAGTGCCGTCTCCGCAACGAAGGTTGGCTACCATGGAGCGTCATTCTGCTTTGTCACTTGCTTTGATAGTGCAGGTTGTCATAGGCTGATTTGTCCTTCTTTTGATGTTACTCGTCCATGCTAGTCTTGGTCTGCCTCTGCTTCTTTTACCTTATATTTTCCCCTCCAGGGTTTAGTAAAAAGTTAATGGAGCTGATAAACGACTGCAGTGGGATGTGATAACTGACCTCAGCGGGCATTACACTTGATAATATTCTTGTCTCTAAAAGCCAGCACATTGATGAGAACTTACCTTCTCTTCCTGAAGTAGCTTGGTCACAGCCTGAATGTCCGGGGACATGTAACGATCCCTGTCCCATGGCCTGGATGTGAGAACAAAGATGGAGGTAGGAGCGCACGACCGTCAGTCTAGTTACTACCGTATCATGGCCTACAGTTATCAATGATGAATCACGGTTCACACAGTCTAAACCTATCACACACATTCACTGCGTATCTGGCACATAACATTCCATACACATTAGCACAACATATTTCTTTCATTACATAAGAACATCATACACAACACACACACGTTACATTCTAGTACAAGCATGGATACACATATGTAATCACACAACCACCGCCTGTTTGAACACAGCGGTAGTTTTTGTCTTACACTTTCCCACCTTACATTAGTACTCATCTTGTAATAGTGATGGGGTCTCTGGTATAGAAATGAAAACCTTTAAGGATATGAAGCATGACAAAGGATACAGTTCGTAGTCCGGGGACAGTTGGGATAGGCCCGGAACACGAGAAATAGATGAGCCATGGATCGACTGGTTTGTTAAGAAACGAGAGGTGTAATTAATCTCTCTCTCTCTCTCTCTCTCTCTCTCTCTCTCTCTCTCTCTCTCTGCGATCAGGACTCAATCAGAGTAGGATTCCAGACTCTCACATGAAGTCAGCTGTCAGGCTAAGTGTGTTGATCGCCCCCACAGACGGAACATCACATTTAGAGTCTGCCAGATCCACTCTGATTCAAAACCCGTTAAAAACGTTGCACTGTGTTCTGCGCCAATGGCCCAGTGCATCCGATTTCAGCCAGCATTTTATTCAGGTTTGAATTCAGGCTTTCCTTAGCCTTTGATTGTCCCCAATCTTCCTGCAAGGCAGCAGATTGTCTTTTCTGTAGGGGGATTCTGCCCTTACATGGTCGGCCCTCCCGGGTTTACGAGCACCATCTGCCCGAGTCACTAGAGGTGACTAACACATACATGCACACACAAATATATGAGATGTGAATAACACAGACATGTACACAGCGATACGAGACATGACTAACACCTACACACATCAAGATATATGACACATGACTAACATAGACATGCACATAAAGATATGAGATATGACTGACTTAGACATGCACACACAAAGATATGACACATATCTAACATAGACATACGCACACAGATATAAGATATGACTAACATAGGCATGCACACACAAAGATATGAGATGTGACTAACATAGCCATGCACACACAAGGATATGAGAAGTGACAGAAACAGACATGCACACACAATGATATGAGATGTGACTAACATAGCCATGCACACACAAGGATATGAGAAGTGACAAACACAAACATGCACACACACAGATATGAGATATGACTAACATAAACTTTGTAATTAATCAAAGCTGAGCTTTCATACAGAGTATCGGCGTTGTGATGTTAGAGGGAATGGGCACAATCAGAACGCGGGGACTTTGGATGAAGGCAAGTTGGTGCACAGAGGAGTATGCAACTGTGGCCTCCATATTGCTACAAAGAGCTATGGATGTACTGAATTCATGGACAAATAGATGGTGTATCAGCATCAATACAGACAAATGCAGTACTACACTTTTCACTCTCTCCCCAAAACAAAAAGCAGGAGCCATCTACATAAACAATAAGCATGTGAAAGAAGACATACAAGCTACATATCTCGGAGTTACATTTGATAACAAACTATCTTGGAAACAGCAGATAAATAAGGCAACCCAAAAAAGCAAGGAGGAAATTGGCTATTCTAAGAAAGATGTGTGGAACCACATGGGGTGGGAGTAGGAAAATACTCAGTAAAGTTTACCAACAGAGTATACGCCCACATCTAGAATATTTATCATCTGCATGGTGCTCAGCATCAAACACCACACTGCAAGAACTGGATAAAGTACAAAACCAGGCACTTAGGGTCATCACTGGAGCAATGAAATCAACACCAATATTGCAGATGGAGAAATTGTGTAGGATACCAGCACTGATAGAACGGAGAGACACAAAGGTGCTGATACACGCAGACAAATTTGCATGCATGCCGAGACATACAATGAAGGACCGATTCCAAAATCGTCTCGTTTTCTTGGAGTTTAAATCTAATGTGTCAAATAAGTCACATCAGTTAGGGACATTAATCACATAGATTCAAAGAGGTAGTGAGAAGAAATAGCCTGCCAAAAAGATATTTGCCTTCATCGATGCATTGACATCGCCTTCAGACTCCAAAAAAATGCTCTTGGGGTGATAATTCATTATGTTTGAAGACATGCATTTCTTGCAGATAACTGATGGTATATCCTTAAAACTGTCGTACTCCAATAATGAAAGGCGAAATTACGGAGTTGTGTACATGACATTGCAGCCCCTGATGACTCCCAGAGTTTCATGTTGTTCAGGAGGGATGTTGTCTAGATTCAAGAGGGCCACTGTGAGATCGAGGGTAGACGTGTGAATTGGTTTATCATTTCACAAATTCACATTGCTGGGAGATCTTAGGGTCTGTTGTTTGATGTGCGACGGGGATAATCCGACGACTAACTGTGTTTTATATGTTCGAATTTGGAGTCAAAATGATGCCCTAACATCATCAAACGCTATACATAAAAAAAAAAAAACTATGACGATCATCATTTTCAGGAGGATGTGACTTCCCGGTGAATATGGTGGATAGGCGGCAGGAACCATTATAGGCTATGTCTGAAAAGTGTTCCTTGTTGTAGTTTCCTCATATTCCAAGTCCGGCTTGTTACAAGAGTTACTGAGTTAAGTGCTCTGTGCACACTATGAACTGTGCGTTTCATCTGTTTTGATCGTGTTTCAATATTCTGATTGTTTACGATGAATGATGATTTTGTATGATGGAGAACAGATGGCTGTGTTCACTTTCTGTGCGGTTTCGCCTCAAGTCTTTTGGCGTGTGCTGAGACTGCTATGATGGGGGCTACAGCTACCTTTCTTTGTTTGGAAGAAGAGATAGTAATTTGGATGATTCCACTAGCATGGGCGGTTGAGTAATTATGGATTTTAATTCGTTTGCAGTGATACCAGGGCCTTCCATAACCACAACCATAACATGCAATTTATTTAATATTTTTACATCATTTATAATAATTGAATTATATTGTGGTCAAAGGTCTGATGTAGTTTATGTATGCCTCAATCACACAAGCTTTGTCACTCACTACTGCAGAGGCCATTTGATATCGGGACTTTTGTCAGACACCACTACAAAAGTATGTATGATAATTCATTCAATCATTAAATTTATTTTCCTCGCGGGCGGAATACGGTACATATTGTGGAAGTCATAGTTCTCCATGATTGACGATTTGCTACTAGTTCTTGTAATTCTTGCTTGTTTCTTAGTCCCCTGATTAGCTTTCCCTAGTAATTGCTCTGCATAGCGATTCTCTTGATCTGTCTTGTTTTCTTTTACCTTATGATTTCCACATGAATGGCTGATGGGGAAGTCATTCTTCATTCTCACACATGACCGATGCTCGTTTGAAATGTATTCTCTTCAACTTATGACTGAAATTCTTCGTACGTTTGTTTTCAAAGGCATTACATTTCCTATCTAAAGTCTTGGTGGATTTACAACTTTCGCATCCAAATGTTAGCACTGGTATCACATCCATATGATAGCACTGGTATCACATCCATATGGTAGCACTGGTATCATACAGGAGTTAAACAATTTAAGTTGTGTTCGTTTACTGAGTAAATGAACCACTGAATATTTTGTAAGTTTTTTTTGAAAGCATTCGATGCTAGTGCGATGCGTGTCATGGTTTCTGATGTTATGTCTCAATCTCTGGACATCTTGCCTCCTAGGTAGGTAGAATTCGCAACAATTCCAATCATAACTGCAATTCTGAATAAAACGTATGATCATAGACACTCATACAAAGCACCTAATTCCTTCTGTGATAGAAAATGTTTCTAGAACAACAGCTTCTTGTACCATAGTATGATACAAATAACTACATATACGTTTATAAAATGCACATACAAACGAAATAGCATCCTATCATGTCATAAACGATTGTCATCTTCTTTCCTTCTTCGTTTGCCTTTCAGCGTCCAGGGAAGATATAGTTTGCTATTCTAGAAAGCTGTCCTGTTGTTGTTTTCAAGTGTTTCTAATATACTATCAGTCCATCTTTTTCGTGCTTGACCCTTGATTCTGGTGTTCTCGCAATGTTTATTGAAGGCTCACTGCGTTGTACTTTGATCTTGGAGATAGTATTTGCAAAATATATTCATTGACTCATATCTCGACAATTGCGATAAGATAAAATAGCGAACCATTGACAGTTGGTGACATCTAAAGTTCGTAGCACGTCTACCATCATTTTTGTAATTCATTAAAAAAAAACAAACTTACGTTGCACTATTTTACTGACTGTCATAAAGCGATGGAAAATCCCATTATACAAACACGGTCGCATCCTGTGTCCAGTCTCTAGAAACAGAGAATTCAGCAGGGACTGTCAACGTGAGGATACCGTTTATTAACAATGAGTAATTTGCTGAATTTTTTATTCAGTTTGTATAGCACAGAGAAAATGACACGACTTTATTAATTTTTTTCCATGTGGCAGATCTTTAAATATGTTTAACATAGAGCTAAGTAATTGTTATTCAGCACTTGGTGAAATAGACTTAGATATCAATGAAATGTGGGACTCACAGAGCAAAATACTAATGACAGCAGCAGAAGCAAGTGCTGGACTGAAGAAAATGGAAAAACGAGCTTGGATCTCAGACACCACATGGAAATACATCAAAGAAAGAAGAGAAGCGAAGAGAGCCATGACTAATGTAAAGACAGATCTTGGAAAGGTTCTGGCAAAAGCAACATACAAAGAATTAGACAACAAAGTGAAAAGTTCGGCAAGAAGAGATACAAGAGCTTATATAGACAACTTGGCAGAGAAAGCAGAGACAGCTGCAATTACAGGAGACAGCAGAACTCTTTATACTGTACAAAAGATGCTGACAAACACCTATACATCCAGTGGAACACCAATTCTAGACAAATCTGGATTAATGCTAACAACAAGCGCAGACATAAAAGCCCATTGGGCGGAACACTTCAAAGAAATTCTTAACCGTCCACTACCTCACAGTTTAATAGATTTTGAAGCTGAAACACCAGCAGCAGAATTAGATGTAAATTTAGATGACTTCACCTTGAGTGAAATAGAAACCACCTTAAAGCTAATGACCAATAACAAGGCTGCTGGAGAGGATAAGTTAACAGCTGAGATCCTCAAGGCAATTGATAGCCATAATTTAATACATCTCCAAAAAATGTTCAACATCATTTGGAAAACAGAGAAGACGCCTCATAAATGGAAAAAAGGAATCATTGTTAAGATCCCAAAAAAGGGCAATCTTAGAGATTGTAACAATTGGAGAGGCGTGACACTTTTGTCAGTTGCCTCAAAATTATTCTGTAAAATCATCCTAAATAGAATAAAGGATTCAATAGATACAGTAATGCGTGAAGAACAGGCTGGGTTTAGAAAAGGGAGAAGCTGTCTTGACCACATTTTCACTCTACGACTTATATTGGAGGAACACATTGAAAAGCAAAAACCTTTTGTACTTAACTTCATCGACTTCAAAAAAGCATTTGATAGTATTCATAGAGATTCTTTGTGGAAAATTCTGAAGCAATATGGCTTACCATCAAAAATCATAAATATTATCAAAGACATGTATGATGGTTACACATGTGCAGTTCGAACAGAGGAAGGACTGAGCGAATGTTTCCCAATAGAAACTGGGGTTAAACAAGGATGTATTTTATCGCCCTTGTTATTTGGAATTGTTATGGACTTCATAATGAAGAAATGCTGCACTGGTAATAAAGGCATCGAATGGATACAAGGAGACCATTTGGAGGACCTGGACTTTGCTGATGACATAGTTCTCATCAGCAATCAGATAAAAACGATGCAGGAAAACACAAATGAACTATCATCAATAGCCAGCAAAATTGGGCTTGAGGTCAATCATGAAAAGACTAAAGTCATGAAAAGTTTAATTCCAACAAGTGACAAAATATACATGGAAAACAAACCAGTAGAAGAGATCGATCACTTCATCTATCTTGGAAGTCACATTGATCGAGAAGGGGATACGAGCAAAGAAATTAGAATCAGACTGGCTAAAGCAGCAATGTCTTTCAGAAGCCTTGAAAAGTTGTGGAAATCAAAACTCATTAGCACAAACACAAAACTTAGGCTATTCAAATCAAATGTACTATCAACCCTTACGTATGCGTGTGAAAGCTGGAAAACAACAAGAGATATAGAAACAAAGTTGAACGCATTCGAAAATAAATATCTAAGGAAAATACTTGGTATAGAATGGAACGAATTCAAAACAAACGAGGAAATTAGAGAAATCGCCAATCAACCACTAATATCTTCAGTAATAAAGAAAAGACGATGGTCATACGTTGGGCATGTGATGAGAAGAGATAATAATCGAATAGCAAAGCAAGCCCTCATATGGGAAACAACAGGTAAAAGAAAAAGAGGAAGACCCAGGGAGACACTGAGAAGAACATTGATGAGAGAGGCAAGAGCAGCAGGAATCGGCTCCCTCAATGAGATAGAACTGCTTGCACAGAACAGAGACAGATGGCGAGATTTGATAAAATATCTTTAAAAGAAAACTGCTAGAACAAAAATTCATATAGGAGAAGGTGTATCTTGGTCTACGCCCTATGGGCCGGTTACGGCTCGAAAGGTCAATAGATAGATAGATCTTTAAAGTCCCAGTAACGGGTGGATGGAAGGGGGTAAGCTGTTAGGGTTGGAGTGAGCAAAGTCGCAAAAACTGTCATAGTTCTTCGGGTGTTGTGGAATGAGTTGTTATTGTTATTATTATTATTATTTAAAAAAGAAAATAAATTCTGCTGTATGAAAACATGCCATGGGGCAGTACAAGTTTCAATAAACAAGTTTCTGACGTCTGTTAAGTTATCTGTGGGCATTATCATTGCACTCCGGACATGTCCATAGGTGCTCAGATCCGTTCCTCAGCAAGTCTCTTTTGACTTCTATGTTAGCTGCTAACAAATTGTATCTCACTACAAAGTGTGTTCACCCCTTTTTCCCGAGACTCAGCTCAGAGACTGGCATGTTCTTGTGATAAATCTGGTCCTTTGGAATGAACCAATGAGAATGAAAGGGGGATTCTGTGGCCTGAACAACATCGCATATCCATTCACCTTGACCTTGTGTTATGGATACGTCAACTGTAGCGTTCGCTCTTGAGTGGCCTACTAACACATCGATTTAGCCCTCAGGATGACACGTATATTATTCATATTATGATAAATGAAAGGGAAGAAAACGATCCCAACAGAACAAGCGATGAGTTTAGACTCAGAGACTACCTATTCGTACAACTTAAAGCGTATTCTTTTGGGAATAAGAGCGTTTCTACACACCCCCCCCCCCCCCCACCCCCCCCCCCCAAAAAAAAAAAAAAAAAAAAAAAAGATATCTATCTCAGTTTACGAATCCTTCAGTTATTGCTCTCACTCATACACTAACAATATAAATAAGGACATGCTCGCATTAACATTAAACATCTCAAAGTTTGTGTAAACAATACTTAACACAAGAATAGTTGCACACATCGTTGCACTTCTTGTACCGCCAGCTAGAGCGTGTCAGTGGTCACTTACTTTGCGACTTCTCTCACGAGGTTGTAAACTTCCTCCAGTGGTGCCGTAGTCGTTAGAGGTCTCAGAAATTCCATGGCCTGGCAGGCTGCCAGCAACTCGATGGCAATCACTGTGGATTGAAGGTTCGTTACAAGGTTTGTATTTTATGTTCCTCCATGGCTATCGGGTTTGGAAGGATTGAAGAGGGGGATTGGGGGTGGAAAATCGTTGGTTGATAAAAATGAAAAGGTGGGGGAGGTATGGAAAGGGAGTTGAGAATAGGGATTTTATTCATCGGTTACCGTCTCCACATCAAAGGTTGGTTATCACGGAGAGCAAATTTGACTGTCTATTACCTTGATGGTGAACGTTGTCATAGTTGTACCTGTCTTCCTTTCTGATGTTGTCAGTTCATTTAAATCTTGGTCTGCCTCTGCCTTGTCTCTCTTGTACATTCCCTTACAAGATAACTTTTAGAAGGGTGTTTATGTCTCTTCATATGTCTAAACAAATTTAGTTGTCTTTTTCGAATTGTGTTTATTTCCAGCTGATTCAGAACTTTCATGTTTGTTTTCTTTTCCTTCCACCCAATTCTCTCTATTTTCCTGTAGATTTTCTTTTCCTTCAACCCAATTCTCTCCATTTTCCTGTAGATTTTCTTTTCCTTCAACCCAATTCTCTCCATTTTCCTGTAGATTTTCTTTTCCTTCAACCCAATTCTCTCCATTTTCCTGTAGATCCAAATTTCAAAGGTTTCAATTTTCTGCTCTATTTTCTAATACTAATGATACATGTCCATGTTTCTGCACCATATAGGAATTTTGAGTAAATAAAGCATTTTACACTTCGTAGTTTTAGTTCTTATGTTTGCCAGGGATGGGGTTTGAAAATGTGATTATATTTTTCATGTCGTTAACATTGCTTTTTTGCCACTCCTATTCTTTTGTTTATTTCTGTCTACATTTTCCATAATGTGTTATAAGTCCAAGATAGCTATATTCTTGAACTCTACAATATTCTACTTCAACATCTCCTTTTATATTTTGTCTTTTCTTTGTTAATAATCAGTTTTATTCTTTTCAATATTTATTCCAATCCATATTTGTTGCGTGTCTTGTTTATTTTATTTTTTTACTAGTTGTAAGTCTTGTAGAGTTTCTTTCATTAATACGGTATCATCTGCATATCTTAGATGATTGATTATTATATATATATATATCCATCGATGTTCGGTTTTGGCATCCCCATGGTGTATTTTAAAATCTGCTCAGTGTATAAGTTGAATAAATATGGTGATATAATGCAGCTCTGTCTTACGCCTCTTTCTATATCAACAGGTGTAGAGTTATCATTGTTATATTTCATCATAACTGTTTGTTGTAAATTACATATCAGTCTTATGCCAGCATCATCCAGATGTGTATCTTTCAGACATTTTATTGGTTGTTTATGGTGTATTCTGTCAAAAGCTTTGGTGTAGTCAGTCTATGAAGCATGCATAAATTGGTTTGTTTACTTCTGTATATTTTTCTATTAACGTCTCTTGTCCCACTGTTCTTTCTAAATCCAAATGGTTGTTTTGCTAATTCCATGTTGATTTTATTTTGAATTCTTCCCTGTATAACTTGAAGGAAGACTTTTGTTATATGGCTCATCAAGTTTATTGAATAAGGGATGCTGTGAAAAAAAAAAAACAAGGAAGGGGGTGGTGGTGGGGTTCGTGTGAAAATATACGAGGGATGTATGGAAAACCATATGGGGGAGGGGAGAATAAGGATAGTTTGTGAAAAAATATGGGTGGGGGAATAAGGATAGTTTGTGAAAAAATATAGGTGGGGGAATAAGGATAGTTTGTGAAAAAATATAGGTGGGGGAATAAGGATAGTTTGTAAAAAATATATATAGGTGGGGGAATAAGGGTAGTTTGTGAAAAAATATGGGTGGGGGAATAAGGATAGTTTGTGAAAAATATAGGTGGGGGAATACGGATGGTTTGTGAAAAAAATATAGGTGGGGGAATAAGGATAGTTTGTGAAAAATATGGGTGGGGGAATAAGTATATTTCGTGGAAAAATATAGGTGGGGAAATAAGGATAGTTTGTGAAAAAATATGGGTGGGGGAATAAGAATAGTTTGTGAAAAAATATTGGTGGGGGAATACGGATGGTTTGAGAAAAAATTATAGGTGGGGGAATAAGGATAGTTTGTGAAAAAATATGGGTGGGGGAATAAGTATATTTCGTGAAAAAATATAGGTGGGGAAATAAGGATAGTTTGTGAAAAAATATGGGTGGGGAATAAGAATAGTTTGTGAAAAAATATGGGTGGGGGAATAAGGATAGTTTGTGAAAAAATATGGGTGGGGGAATAAGGATAGTTTGTGAAACAATATGGGTGGGGGAATAAGGATAGTTTGTGAAACAATATGGGTGGGGGAATAAGTATAGTTTGTGAAAAAATATAGGTGGGGGAATAAGTATAGTTTGTGAAACAATATGGGTGGGGGAATAAGGATAGTTTGTGAAAAAAATATAGGTGGGGGAATAAGGATATTTTGTGAAAAAATATGGGTGGGGGAATAAGTATATTTCGTGGAAAAATATAGGTGGGGAAATAAGGATAGTTTGTGAAAAAATATGGGTGGGGGAATAAGAATAGTTTGTGAAAAAATATTGGTGGGGGAATACGGATGGTTTGAGAAAAAATTATAGGTGGGGGAATAAGGATAGTTTGTGAAAAAATATGGGTGGGGGAATATGTATATTTCGTGAAAAAATATAGGTGGGGAAATAAGGATAGTTTGTGAAAAAATATGGGTGGGGGAATAAGAATAGTTTGTGAAAAAATATGGGTGGGGGAATAAGGATAGTTTGTGAAAAAATATGGGTGGGGGAATAAGGATAGTTTGTGAAACAATATGGGTGGGGGAATAAGGATAGTTTGTGAAACAATATGGGTGGGGGAATAAGTATAGTTTGTGAAAAAATATAGGTGGGGGAATAAGTATAGTTTGTGAAACAATATGGGTGGGGGAATAAGGATAGTTTGTGAACAAATATGGGTGGGGGAATAAGGATAGTTTGTGAAAAAATATGGGTGGGGGAATAAGGATAGTTTGTGAAAAAATATAGGTGGGGGAATTAGGATAGTTTGTGAAAAAATATAGGTGGGGGAATAAAGATAGTTTGTTAAACAATATGGGTGGGGTGGGGAGGATAAGGATGTGGTGTGATTACAGTTTGGAGGAAGTGTGAAAAAATATTAAGGAGGAGGAATAGGGATGGGGTGTAAAAAATATCTGGCAGTGGCGTATTCTCTTGTTTATGAACATGTTAACGAAATACAAAAGGAAATGATAATTTATTATATTTTTTCATAAATATATTACAACTTTTTGAATATTCTATTATATATATATATATATATATATATATATATATATATATATATATATATATATATATATATATATATATATATATATATATATATCGAATATTCTATTACACCTTTCGTAGGCCAATATGATTTATTTGCTTTGATTTGCATTTATTAAAGCAAAGTTTTCCTATGGCCACTATAACGTTTGGGAATGAAACCGAAACTAAGATAGTACATGCAACCGCTAATAAGCATCGGTACAGTTCTCTTCTCTCCGACTTAGAATTAATGACCTTGACATTCAAAAATTCCCGTCAAAATTATACGGCAAGAGCTACCTATACAAAATGCGGTTTCATGGGTTATTTTTAGATCTAGCCAATCAGAAGACGTCACAAAGTGAAAGTGAAACAATGTCTGATTACCGGAACTTCCTAACCTATTTATAACTACGTTATGCGCATCAACATCTGTACAAAGAACTTTTTCTGCTCTCAAGAGAATCAAATCTTATTGTCGGTCAACTCAGACACAAGAACGCTCATCTGGTTTGGCAATAGTGTCCATTGAGAAATCATTCCCTCAGAAACTTAGAAACTAACCCAACAGTACTTTCAATGACAAAGTCATCGAGACATTTTCGTCCCAAACAAGACAGAGTTTACATACAAATAAGTAAGTAATTTAAAATGTGGTTATGTCATTAGAAAATATTACTTTATGTTAGCCAACTGAGTATAATGTATGTCTTTATTTATTATGTCATTGGTAGTCCAGACCCCAAAACCAGTATACGCCACTGATATATGGGGGGGGGGGCAGGGGTGGTGGTGAAAGAATACAAGGAATGTGTGAAAAAAATAGGGAAGAGTGTGAATAAAAATAAGGAAAAATGTAAAGAAAAAAAAATCAATTTGTATGAATCAGGTTACGAATAAAATTATTGTGGGCTGTCTTTCTATTTTCTGAGAATCTGAGCTGTACCTTCTATATCGTGTATTTGATCGAGTCGGGATACTCGGAATTTCCTTGCCCCAAACTCAGCCCTTTACTCTCGCTTTCCTCTAATGGCCAAGACCTCTCTAAATTGTTTGTTTGTAAATTGATTGTTTTAAATCAAATGATTAATTTGTGACTGGACTAAATACATTAATTCACAGAGATTTGGGAAAAGGGGAGGACGGGCTTTCGTGATTAAAAAAATGGTTGAAAACACTTCACTGTTGCAAACCACACACCCCCTCCCCCCTTTATCCCTCATAAACGACTCCTTCATCTGCGACATATTAAATGAGAATTGTTGAACTTCAGAAGAGTGGCTTCAGAAGAGTGGCTTCAGAAGAGTGGCTTCAGAAGAGTGGCTTCAGAAGAGTGGCTTCAGAAGAGTGGCTTCAGAAGAGTGGCTTCAGAAGAGTGGTTTCAGAAGAGTGGCTTCAGAAGAGTGGCTTCAGAAGAGTAGCTTCAGAAGAGTGGCTTCAGAAGAGTGGCTTCAGAAGAGTGGCTTCAGAAGAGTGGCTTCAGAAGAGTGGCTTCAGAAGAGTGGCTTCAGAAGAGTGGCTTCAGAAGAGTGGCTTCAGAAGAGTGGCTTCAGAAGAGTGGCTTCAGAAGAGTGGCTTCAGAAGAGTGGCTTCAGAAGAGTGGCTTCAGAAGAGTGGCTTCAGAAGAGTGGCAAGTTCAACAATTCTAGATTAGAGGAAACTAACAAAGATGACCACAACGATGACACTGACCTTGCTCCACGTGCTCGACGACCGTCAGCGCTTTCCTGGCAGAGAAGCCTCCCATGGACACGTGATCTTCGGTCCCAGCGCTTGTTGTTAGAGAGTCCACAGACGATGGGTGGCACAACACTTTGTTTTCTGACACTGAGAGGTTGGGGTGAGGGGTGGGGGTGGGAAGGAGACAGATCAAACATTACGTCACTTCTCTGACGCACACAATAACCACACATCATTGTGAGTGATGTGTGTGCATATCTCATCATCATCATCATCATCATCATCATCATCATCATCATCATCATCATGATCATCAAGTGTCATCTCCGCAACGAAGTTTGGCTACCATGGAGCGCCATTCTGCTCTGTCTCTTGCTTTGATGGTGCAGGTTGTCATCGGCTGATTTGTCCATCTTTTGAAGTTGCTAGTCCATGTTAGTCTTGGTTTACCTCTGACTCTTTTGTTTTCTATTTTCCCTTCTAAGATTACTTTTAGTAGGCTGCTGTGTCTTTTAACATGCCACAAAAATCTTATTTGTCTTCTTTGAATTGTATTTAGTAGTTCTCTTTTCATTTTTAGCTGTTGTAAGATTTCATCATTGTTTTCCCTTCTTTCCATCCAATTCTTCCTATTCTTTTATAAATCCACATTTCAAAAGCATCAATTTTCTATTCTGTTTTCTTGTCTAATATCCATGTTTCTGTACCATACAGGAATGTTGAGTAGATATAACATTTTGCTGTTCTTAGTTTTAGCCCTGATGTTATTTGTTTTGATGTTAGTATATTTTTTTCATGGCATTAAAATTACTTTTTGCCATTCCTGTTTTTGTTTGCTTATTTCAGTTTTACATTTTACATCACTGGTTATAGTATGTCCAAGGTAGTTGTAACTCTGAACTGTCTCCATGTCTTTTCCTTTAACTTTGATATCCACTTGAAGGTTTTGAGTACTATCTTTGTTTATGATCATAGTCTAATCTTATTGATATTCATATCTAATCGATATTTTTTGTTTTTCTTGTTTATTTCATTAAGTAATTGTTGTAGATCTTTAAGATTTTGTCCTAATAGTACAGTATCTGAAGACCACCGCACTATTAGTATTATAAGCCATATGACTAAAATATTACTAAGAATAATCATGAGACGTGTAAGGAACAAAATAAAACCAGAAATAAGTGAGGAACAATGTGGATTTGTGGAAGGAAAGGGCACCAATAATGCAATATACATCTTAAGAACATTGATAGAAAGATCTATAGAGGTAAAGAAAGATCTATATATGTGCTTTATAGACTACACGAAAGCATTTGACAAGGTAAAGCATGTGGAAATAATCAATATGCTGGAGAAATTAAACATTGATGGCAAGGATCTGCGAATCATAAAAAAACATGTACTGGCAACAAACAGCAGCTATACGAATTAACAACCAAACATGACAATTCCAATATTTAAAGCAAGGAGTCAGACAAGGCTGTGTTCTGTCGCCGGATTTGTTTTCACTTTACAGCGAATATATTATGAGATCAATAATAGACAAAAAAGGAATTGAAGTCAACGGTCACAACATAAATAATTTGCGATATGCGGATGATACAGTCTTAATAGCAGAGACAGAGAACGAACTACAAGAAATGATAGACATAGTAGTAAAAGAAAGCAACAAGAAAGGTCTCAGTCTGAATAGCAAGAAAACAGAAGTAATGGTTATATCGAAGAAACAACTATCACCATCATGCAGCATAAAAATAAACGAGACAAATTTGAAACAAGTGCAACGTTTCAAATACTTGGGCACAATAATTACATCAGATAGGAGATGCACCACAGAAATAAAGAGCAGAATAGCTCAGGCCAAAATATCATTTAAGAAAATGAAAAATATCTTATGCAACAAATCTATGTCAATAAAAATGAGAAGGAGAGTTCATCGGTGCTATATAGAACCAATTCTTACCTATGGAAGTGAATCATGGACAGTAGACAAACAAATGAAAAGACGATTAGAGGCCACAGAGATGGGATTTCTCAGAAGAATGTTGAAAGTTCCCTGGACAGCTAAAAAGACCGATGAGGAAGTTCTCAAAGAGGCCAACACAAAAAGGGAGCTCTTAAAAAACATAAGAAAGAAGCAATCAACATTTTTCGGGCACATCATGAGAAGAGGAAAGTTGGAATACTTGGTCACAACTGGCGAAATGAAAGGAAAGAGAGATCGCGGACGACAAAGAGAGAAAATACTGGATAGTTTGGTGTCATGGCATGGAAAACAGTCAACAACAGAACTGATACGATGCACATGGATTGTGGAGGGACATGATCACCTACACCAACCGGTTAATCGCATGATGATGATGAGTACAGTATCATCAGCATATGTTAGGTTATTGATTATCTTTCCATTCATTTGTATCTCTGTGATATTTTTTAAAGATTTGCTCAGTGTATAGATTGAACAAGCTTGGTAATAGGATGTATCCCCTTACTCCTCTTTTTATTTCAAAAGGTATAGAGTTCTCTTTGTTATATTTTATTATCGTTGTTTGCTCCCAGCATCAATTACATATTAGTCGTATGTCTGAGTCATCTAGATGTATATCTTATAGGCAGTCTGTAAGTTGTTTATGATGTATTCTTTCAAAAGCTTTGGTGTAGTCTATAAAGCAGACTTATATTAGTTTGTTTACTTCTGTGTACTTATCGATTAATGTCATATTGAAGAATATGATTACTTTTGTCCCACTGTTTTTAGTAAATCCAAAATGTTGTTATTCTAATTCCATATTGATTTTATTCTGAATCCTTCCTTGTATAACTTTTAGCAATATTTTTGTTACATGGCTCATTAGGGTTATTGTTCAAAAATCACTGTATTCAACTGCATCATTCTTTTCAAGCGATGAAATGAAATTTGATGTGTATTTCCTTACAAGACGCTCCTAAAATTGTTGATCATTCTGTGTTCATTTTTCGAGTCATGGTCGCAAAAAAAAAAAATTAATTAATTAATATGTTAGATTGGTATTCGGTTTATGAAATGCAACAATTATTGCACAAGCAAATCTTTATGCTACAGGCAGGCTTCCATTAGTTATACGTAGCAAAAATGAACGAGAAACACAAACAATAATAATTGGTGTCATACCCAAGGCAGCTGCTGTGCAATGTGCTATCATGAAACCCGAATTGAGTCCGCCATTATTAGTCAGAAAGGCGGGTAGTTCACTCAAAGCTGAAACAAGTACACTTAAATGTCAATTAAAACATTAGATCAAAAAGTCAGTTTGTCTATCAGCCTTTATTAAATAAAATGTACTTAATACCTCACCTTATATTTTCATAGCTTTGTCTAATACCTCACCTTATATTTTCATAGCTTTATCTAATACCTCACCTTATATTTTCATAGCTTTATCTAATACCTCACCTTATATTTTCATAGCTTTATCTCCCAATTTTGTCGCCCCTCAATCCCAATTTTACAACGCACGCGCACAGACACAGGCGCATCGCTAACATAGTAGCGACGTCAAGAGATTACGTTGGTTATTGCTCGTAGCCTTGGCCTTTAATTTCGGACCCTGTGGGATATGAGACTTTCTACGCTGAGGTGTGTGTGGGTTTGTGACCATCAAAGTTTGGAGTCAGAAAAAGATTTGTCACATCAACTTAGGTACCTTGATATTGTGATTAGTAAGTAAGCAACCATACTCTCACCACTCATTTTCTGATCATTGGAGGCCTCGGTAGGGGTTGGGAAAGCCACTCAACTGGGCTAGTGACGTTAGGACAACCCATGTTTGATTCCCGCTGGGAGCAGTGTGAATTGTTCTCGTGGTTGGAAAAAAAAAAATTACCCCCACGGTCGACCTAGCCGTTGGCAAAAATGGGTACCAAAGTATTACTCTGTGAAAGTGAGGAATGTCGCCTAGCATCGGGAGTTTCGATGGTTGAAGCGACACTAACCAGAATTCTCCGAACATTTCTGGATTAGGCGGCCGAGCACTTATGGGTGAAAAACTCGCGTGCTAAGACACTGGTTCAAGTGTCGTACTTTCCCTTTACCTTTACTCTGATCACTGATACTGTACGTCATAAGTAAGCAACCAATCTCTGATTACTGATACTGTAAGTCATATGTAAGCAACTATGCTCTGATTACTGAGAATGTAATTCATAAGTAAGCAACTATGCTTTATTCAGTGGTGCTGTAGGTTTGGATCAGTGTGCTCTTTCCAGCGACACATCGCCTGACTGTTGCACACATCTTCTCTAAGGCTTTAGACTTATAACCGTATGTGGATGACAAAGGGATTATTACGTTGTGAGTCACTGTGACCCTGCCATCGATTTCAATCACATACTATTTCTTAAAATTCATTTTGAATCCATAAATGCAGTTCACTGTAGATTAGTTCTTCTTCTTTTCCAACCGTATAGACTTACATATCTTGAGCCAATGACGGCATACATAACTAAAAACGATAGCTCTTCATGTCTGACGGTTTGCTGTAGATCTTGTTTAGTTCATAAACCCATAGTTGAACCCTGCCTGCTAATTGTTTACGCAGGGTTTCTTCACATCTTCTCTGTTCTCATTTAACTCTCTGCATCCACAAAAAAACCTGGTTAGTGAGTTTTCTTTTCGCTAATTCTGGACACATGACCTATGTACTTTCAGCGTCTTCTCTTTATAATAGAACATTTTGTATTGGTTTCTTTGCCTATACTTTCACTGATATCTTATCTCTCCAACGAGTGCTTAGGATCCTTATTTGTTTTAGAAGGCAATTATTATCTTTTCTAAAGCTTGAGTGGATTGCAAGCTCTGAGGCCTAATGACAATAACATCACACACGATTTGAATAGTTTAATTTTTGTGTATTTGATCTTGTATTAATCCATTATTCAACCTCGTTCTTGAACATTGCCATAGCTTACCCGATGTTACATTTTAAATGACTGCATTCTTAAAACAATATCCTCACTCATAGCCATTTCGATTTACACATAAAATATCGATGTTTGAAATTGCATATTATAATTTGTTGGATTCGAATATGGTATGATTAGTTCTCTCTCATGGATGTGTGAGACTTTGTAAACTGCAAGTATCGAGTACAGGATTTGTGAAAGCTATGACAGTGCTCTTTCTAAGCGGTCAAATGTTTTAAATCCAGAAAAAATATGGTTTTGCAGGATTTGTATGTGGGGAAAACTAGTGCTGCCTACAGACACTCTTCAGCAAACATTCAATCAATATAGATTCAAATATCCAGATTGCATGTATTCAAACGATTCTCCTATGTTAGGTTATGTCCATTGCCCTTATATTTGTTCATATCAACAATAACCAACACCCGGTCTGAAAGTGCCTGAGACTCAAACTGACTGCTTGCCTCAAGATGGGTGGCAGTTAACGACTAAAGACTAACTCCATTTATCTGTGATGCCTCTGGAGACAGACTGACCAGACAAGCCGAACGTGTAGAGAATAATGAGAGAAGGCAACCGTTAATACAAACTCCGTGCTAAAGTCGGATGGTTTGGGATGAAAGGTGGAGATATAACAGCTTGCTGTAAACCACGAGACAGAGACATTACGCCCACATAACGTGCTGTTAAGGATGGACGATGGAAAGGAGTAGTCGCCAAGCAAACGAAGAAGAAAGACCCATCAACACGAGATATGAATACAAGAATAAATATCTAGACACTTTTTGCTTTAATACATTAATTTGCTTTTATAATAGAAGCAATTCCTTCCAGGCATGTCGTAAGAGGCGACTAAGGAGGTTGATCGATGGCTTGACAAGCTGTCATTGTAAAAAGCATTGTTATGGAAACAGAACCATAGATTTTAGAAGCAGTGATCTCTGCAATATGTGCCATTTTAGCACGCAAGGTTTCTGTTTTTGAGATTGTAGTTCTGCCCTATGTGCCGTCTTCGGCTCGAAAGGACAATAGATAGATAAAATTAGCTGTAAATGAGTGTAACGTTATTCATACCTGGATTAACCAGCCTCTCTATCCGTCTCTCGCTCATACTGGCCAGCTCGTGGACACCGATTGCCAGGTAATCCAGGGCCTGTAGAATATCGCGTTGGTTCAACGTGTCAGATATTTCAGCTTGTGGGTAGACGTTAAAATTGTTATTAATACAGTGAATTTGAGTTATAACGTTCTGTTCTGCAAGTGATAAGCAGTTCAAGATTGTAGTCATGAAGTTGTATTGACTCGGCAAATGCATGTCTTTTTTTTTATTTTCTTATCAAACAAAAACTACAGAGTCAAACTCTCAGTCCAGAATTATCAAGTTTCAAACTGAATAGCTCGCTACTTGCAGACATATAGTTTTCAGGCCTCAATGTGTGGAATCAAGGTAAAGAAAAAGCTAACATAACTATAATTGGTGTTTCAAATCATGACAGAGAAATACAGCGAGTCTGCCAATGACCACACAGAACAGAAGATACATCGACTGATGAAAAGGTTGTTTGTGAGTAGGAATCTTGTCAGTTTAAGTACGATTATGACAGGACGGCAGTAAGAAGTGTGAAGAAACGACGAGCTGCATAAAGAAGTGTGAAGAAACGACGAGCTGCATAAAGAAGTGTGAAGAAACGACGAGCTGCAGAAAGAAGTGTGAAGAAACGACGAGCTGCAGAAAGAAGTGTGAAGAAACGACGAGCTGCAGAAAGAAGTGTGAAGAAACGACGAGCTGCAGAAAGAAGTGTGAAGAAACGACGAGCTGCAGAAAGAAGTGTGAAGAAACGACGAGCTGCAGAAAGAAGTGTGAAAAAACGACGAGCTACAGAAAGAAGTGTGAAGAAACGACGAGCTGCAGAAAGAAGTGTGAAAAAACGACGAGCTACAGAAAGAAGTGTGAAGAAACGACGAGCTGCAGAAAGAAGTGTGAAGAAACAAGCTACTGGAAATATAGTCTTGAAAGTTCTCAGGGATTCCATTTTTTAAGTGAACACATTTAAAAAGTGAGGAGACGGCAATATTTTGAAAGATAAAACGCTGAACAAGTAGGAATGACATCCTTTTAGGAGGAGCTTTGTGTGTCCATAACCAGTTAGCTTCTTCGTCATCAACTAAAATTACTGTACGCTTATGGGTTTGCTAGGAGTATCGTCATGCTAGCTCAAACATCAATAAACAACATCGGAAAATGTTATAATTTAAGTCCTGTCCCAACGCTCAAGCAGACTGAGCATATATTGCTATAGATGTGTTTCTGAGCGATGCTATATCTGTCGATCAATACTTAATCATCGAGCACAACGTGGACGTTCATCTATCTCTTACTGCTATGAGCTAAATGGTAGATGATGAGCTCTAGGAAGCCGTGACTAGTTAGATGGTCCAATAAAATACTGAATATGGCGGATAGGCGACAATGAACAATGGATCTGAAAAGCTTCATTGTTGCAGTTTCCTCATATTCCAAGTCCGGCTTGCTGCTCAGGAGCTACTGAGATTAGTGCTATGTACACACCGTGAACTGCGTGTTTCATCGGATGTGTGTTTCATCGGATGTGTGTTTCATCGGATGTGTGTTTCATCGGATGGTGTTCCTATATTCAGATTGCTTACGATGAATGATGATATCGTATGACGAGGAACCGTTCAGTTGCGTTCACTATCGGTGCTACCATGCCTTATGTCTTTTGGCGTGTGCTATGTTTGCTACGATGGGGACTGCAACTTCTTTTTTTGTTTGGATATTCGATGAAATGTTCTTCCTCTTCTTTTCTCTTTCACTGATACCTAAAAGGTGTCGTGGTTTATATCATTTGTCGTTCTTGAGCTGCTCGAACTGTCTGAATTAGTGATTTTCCTTTGTTGTTACATGTCTCTGTCACTGCATCTATCCATCTTCTTCTAGGTCTTCCTCTTGGTCTTTTCCCATGCATTCTCGAGAAGAACGCCCTTGATGGTGATTGGTGAGGATTCATTCTGATCAGGTGGCCAAACCATTTAAATTGTTGCTGTTCTATATATTCTTGGCAGGGTTTTGTTCCTACTACTTTTCTTATGGTTTCATTTGGTATTCTATCTCTTCTTGTGTTGTTTGTTGATGAAATGTTAATTCTGATAATTCCACTGGCCCGGGCGGTTGAGCAATTCTGTATTTTAATTCGTTTGCAGTGATACTGGGGCCTTCGAATAACTATAACTGGAACATTCTCCCACTCGCTTCAAAATCAAACAGCTTCTATGTACACACACCAAGCGTTCAATGGGTATACAATTTTTGTCAGTGAGAAAGATGGTGTAATTCTGACTACATTACCTAGAAATGTGTTAATGGTTAAAGACAACATTGGCGCCAACACTACATGTATATTGAATTCGTGCAAAGCTAGAAGTGTGACACATTTCTCCGGCCCCCTCTCATTAAAAAAATAATAGAATATTGTTTTGCTACAGTTAAGAAGTCTTTATAAACACAAAATTGTCACAACTCCACTCAAACCAAATTGAATTGAAAAAATAGAGACATTGCATTTGTGTCCGATGTTTAAACCTACAGCCGTTCTCTAACAACGACGCAGAAACTTCGCATTGATAAATCCACTTGCTCGCTGGTTACGCACACACTTCTCATCCATTCACAATCATCCGATTCGTCTTGTATTTGGCGAGCAATTTGAGATACAATTTATTGACGTTGAAATCTTATCTTCATTACTTGTGCTTTCGTTGTCGCTAATCCTGCAAGAGTAATTCAACATGTCAGTGTATTGACATAGCATCTACAGATATGAGCGGAAATACCATGCAACGGATTCTTTTGTCAGTTTGAAATATAGGGTGAGAGATTGTGAGAAGAGGGTGGAAGGTTTCTGAACTTGACACAACCAAGGCAGTCACAATACATTTTCTTAAATTGGCTCGATCTTGAACTTATTTACATTATGTTATAGGCATCAAGTTTAATAACTACTTTCAATTAGTTGCCCTATTAGAAGTCAGTTTGGGTAATTTTACCTACTACTGTGTGTAGTAAATAATACAACCTGTGGCTGCCCTGCTGCCTTGCAGGTAAGCTCGGGAGAGTAAACGGCTAAGGGAGGGTACCCGAAGTAAAACAACCCCACTGCCTTGTGGGTGAGACTTTTTAGTCACAGGCTAGCGGAGCCAACCGTAAACAAACCGATGGAAGGCAACAGAAAACCACCGTCGTAACTTCTTTGTACAATCATGAATCGCCAAAATGCAATTCATTTTTGACAATAGAAACAAGAAAAATAGTTCTTATATGTTATGTAAAGGCAGTCTTAACATATGGATGTGAAGCATGGAAAATAGGACAACAGACAAGAAAATCACTGGAGTCTGTAGAAATGTGGTTTTACAGAAGAATGTTGAGAATATCATGTACATCTAAGAAGAGTAATGAAAATGTTCTGATAGAGGTCAAACCAAAAAGAGAGCTAATTTCTAATATTAACAAGAAACAATAATACTTTTTTTGACCATGTAATGAGAAGAGAACAACTGGAATATATTGTAACAACTGGAAAAATTGAGGGACGAAGAGATAGACGGAAGCAAAGAGAAAAAAAATACCAGACAGCTTAAGAGAATGGCTTGGCAGAAGGTCAACAACAGAAATGATAGATAATTATCGAGATAGAAAGTTGTGGAGAGACATGATCACCTACGCCAGCAGACCCGGTATTTGATGATGATGATTAGTTGCCCCTCAACTGGATATGTACTTGTAAAACGTTCTTGAGCTTTGCCGAGTACTTCAATCTCGTCACATAGTATTTTGAAGCAATTAAAATCAGGCTGCATTGAGCTCTCATTTTATTTGCTGTTTTTCTGTCACTCAGATCCTCAATAACAGCTGAGTTGACCACATTATGTCGATAATTTGTATTTTTGGTGTGTTGATCAGCGCTCTAACCACTAGGCTAAAGGAGGCTCAATATCAAATGTGTTTGTTCGTGTGTTTTGGTGTACGTGTGTGAAGTTTAATCGTTCACTCCCCCCCCCCTTCCGGGCATTATATATTAATAGACAAGGTTTATAACTTTGATATGTCGCAAACTCAACCTACAATGTTGCCGCGTTGTGCAAATATCCATAACTGATCATTTATTGAAACTCACTAAACACGACCTCTGTTTTGATGCTATCACCAGAGGAAAGCAATTAGTTACGTAGTATATAAAAGTGTCTAGACGCGGGACATGTTGGAAAGTTGCTTGCGTCATGATCAGTGAACTAGAGCTGGGAAAGATACAGTTCGATATCACAGCACCGCGGGCATGCACTCACAAGTATGACCAAGCAAACATAGATTGACCATGGAAGACAAATCTGTATCCTAAGATGCTGACTGAAGTCAAATATTTGGGGCAAGGTAGCACATATCGCAACTTCCAGTACTCTTCAATATAAGACTGCTACGCCTAATGCTCATCTATAGATGGGCGACAGAGAGGAATAAACGTGGCTAGCGTGGAAGTAGAAACATTGTTTTTTTTTCAACACAATTAAGGAAATAAAGCGTACGGACCTCAACATCTTGCAAACAAATACAAAGTTAATGTCCATGATTGAGAACTATATGATGGATACATTTAGTTGGTGAATATGTTTACACTATTTCGTTTTACTGAATGAACATTAATTATTTTTGTTTAATTCCCGATACCGCCCGTGTGCAACAGTCTTGAATAACGTGTGTATTTTCATGCGAGAGGCCCCAACATCTAAACATACCTTTGCCGGGTACTCTCCGTGGAAGTTGCCGCCTGAGAGAATCTCGTTCATGTCTGCAAAAACCATCTGCTATGTCAAGGAACTATTTCAACCTCTTCCAGTAGAATAAATACATTAATGATTTAAGCAGCGTACATTTAATAATAACATTTTGGAAAATTAACTGAAGCCAAATTAACAAACATTTCTAGACATAAAACAATGTCTTCAATGTTCATATTCGCCCAATACTGTTTCAGTTTCACTTAAAGTGCTAAGAACAATGAACAGTTGATATACCACTAAACGAGTCAAGGATACAGGATTGTCGGTGGCGCTGTTAATTTCTGTGGTTAAAATGGAACGTACAAACTCAAGTGTGTCGTTGGTTATGCCATGGACCTGCCGAGAAGAAAATGGTTTGAAGATAAAACAATTCCTGTCTTCCAGCAGACTGGAGCAGGAAAACACTGGGGCAGACTTACGTGTCTGTCAATAATGGATGCTCCGTACCTCCCTGTATTACAAATAAGTAAACCTCAGTAATGATGGAAACCTATTGAAGTGCATCAAATACGTTGAGCTGGGTTGTTACTAAAATTGTATTATTTAACTTTCATTGCGTTGATGTACTTGCAGTATAAAACAACAAGATGGTAGGCTTTGTGGCGTGGCCTAAGGGCAGAGAGAAAATTACCAAATACGAAACAAAATTTAACCATAAAAGAGTATAAACATATATACAAGTATACATAAACAATTAGTTAGTCATAATTTTAATAAAATTAGTCATCATCATCATCAAGTATCGGGCCTACTGGCGTAGGTGATCATGTTTCTCCACAACTTTCAATCTCGACAGTTCTTTATCATTTCTGTTGTTGACCTTCTGCCAAGTCATTCTCTTAAGCTGTCTGGTATTTTCTCTCTTTGCTTCCCTCTATCTCTTCGTCCCTCAATTTTTCCAGTTGTTACAATATATTCCAGTTGTTCTCTTCTCATTACATGGCCAAAAAATGATGCTTTTTTCTTCATAATATTGTAAATTAGCTCTCTTTTTGCTTTGACCTCTATCAGAACATTTTTATTACTCTTCTTATATGTCCATGGTATTCTCAACATTCTTCTGTAAAACCACATTTCTACAGACTCCAGTGATTTTCTTGTCTGTTGTCCTATTGTCCATGATTAACATCCATATGTTAAGATTTTCTCTACATAACATTTAAGAACTCTTTTTCTGGTTTCTATTGTCAAAAAATGGATTGCATTGTATCTTCCTCATTTTCTGGAAAGCTGCTTTTGCCTGAGCCATTCTACATCTCACCTCTTTTGTACATCTTCCGTCGGAGGTTAATAAAGTTCCCAAATATTTAAATTCATTTACCTGTTTTAATATTGTTCCACTTGTTTTTATCTTGCACTGAGGTGATGTCTTTTTCTTTGTTGTTACCATATTTAGTAGGTAAGTAAATTAGTAAGTTGGTAATTAAGTAAACAAGTACACTCTGTGCTTTGTGTCTCATTACAACTGATACTTTCGAGCTTTGAGTGGTCTCATCAGTGAGAACCCGCTCTTATAGACTATAAATTGAAAACTGTAGCGACTGGCTAACAACAAATATATCATGATAGATCCGCTACAAGGGACAGTCACAAACCTGAGGGCAGCATCTGAGTGTGTATGCGTCTTGGACACGGTTACAAAATCTGTGGCTTTCTGAAAAATAATTTTGTGTCATTATTTTCTTTTTTTTATGTGTCGTATACAATTAAATTGTGCACTTTTGGATCTATTAATATTGCATTACCATGATTTTAATATGTCTTTTATTTCGAGGAAGCATTAAAGTCACTGTAAACTCTGAAATGATAATGACATTATTTACGAGGCTAACCTGCCAAGTGACAAGAATAACTTTATCGGCTGTACTCATAAACACTTTGTTCTGACATTTCAAGGCCAATCATACTGAAATGACTGCCAGTTTTTTTGTTTAACTATTGCAGATTTTTTTCTCATATTTCTTTTAAAATAGTTTTGGAATAGATCTCCCTCATTCATTTGTACCTATTCGAGTGTCGAGGGAGATACAAAGTTATGGTTCTTGCCTTTCCGGCAGATTCAACCATTGCCAATTGATGTTGTTGCAGTGCTTCATTGATATTGTCGAACAATTTTACTTTGGGCATGCCTCTTGTGCTTCTACTTTCCCCTCGTTTAATATACGATTTGTATGGTAATAAATGTCATTTGCATGTCATTCTTGCTTTATGGGAAACCATTTTATTTGTTGTTTCTGTATTTAGCTTAGAATTTTGGGAATCGATAATAATTAGATATTGAGAAGGGTTGTAAAAAGATGGCAGATGATCGTAGCACAAGAAGAAGCAATTTTAGAGGCAGCAATACAAAACATTTAAAAAAGAAATGACGTCAAAGCTAGAAGATAAAAGACGCAAGAGTAAAAAAGTGTGAGCCTTCGGCATAAAACTGCCTTGTTCATTCTGTTGCCAGACCTGTCATTTGTTGGGAAAATCATACATGAGAGAAGCGGCAAAACAGCGCCAGGCATCATCACCATCACTATAGCCTTCTGACTCCGGTGATTATGTTTATCCAGAACATTTTATACTACAGTTGTGTGTCTCTTCTTCCCTCAATGTTTCCAGTTGTCTTGATGTGTTCCAGCAGATCCATTCTTGACTTGCAAGTACTTATGATTTGTCACAGACGTTGAAAATAACTTCATTTCTTTGCTTGCCCCTCATTTAGAACGTCCTCTTTGCTCTTTTTTTTAGCTGTGCATAAATCCTCAACATTCTTCTCTAAGTCTACATTTCTCTGGACACCGACAGTTTCCCTATCTTATGCCCAATTGTTCAAGAGTCATACCGATATGTCTGACTTGCTCCTAATACCATAGTCGAATGCTTTTCTTTTTTTCTTTAGACAAAGATGTGTTGCAGAATACTTTTTTTCATTCTTTGGAATGCCGCCATTGCCTGGGCTATTCTGTACCTCTTTGTACATCTGCCATCTTAAGTTAACGTTGTTCCAAGGTTTTTGAATTCATTGACCCGTTTTATTACTGCAGTATTATCAATTTATTTGGTTGTTTTTGCGAACATTACCTTCATCTTTTTCATGTTGAAATTATAACTTTTATTTTTACTTCCCAACACGTAACTGGAGATCGATATCTGATCGATGCCGTGTCAAGACTTAAGTGGCCAGCCTCACATACACAAAGAGAAGGCGGAGGGGAGTGAGAGAGTGAGAGAAAGAAAGATAAAACGAGAGAGTTCTAATTTAATTTCAAATGATACAATTTTACTTTTAAAAATAGCAAATGATATAATGAGACTATATAGACGGGTGTAAAACGAAATATAGTACGACAGTAATCTCAATATTCTCAACATTTCTGTTTGACAAACCTGACACCTGACTTGGATAAGTCTCTGAGTGAAGCAAAGCTCTCAGACGATTAGCAACACAGATTTGGCCCTTATGTGGTCGGACCTGATGTATTTCTGTCAAAATTATCATAACCACACATTTACTAATATCAATAATACCGACAAGATATTTTAGAAAAAAAAAAAAACAAAAAAAAAACAAACAAACAAGTGAAACATGGCAATAAAATGTGAGTTTCCATAACAAATAACAACTACAATGGCACAGTCAAGAAGGAAACCAGTGAGAAGAAATAGAATACTTAGTTTTGTTCAGTTGTTTCGTACTAAAACAATATTACCGGATGTGTAGTTACTAAAACAATATTTACTAATATGTAGTTACATAAAAAACGTAAAGTACCCCCGTCACGCCAAGTGGCGTATAGGGAATATGGTGTTAGTGACCATAAATTTTACAGACCTTCAGCACATGATTTTTGGGGTAATGTGGTCGGTATTACTCCCGTGCCGCTTTACTTTCCCAGAAAAAAATCCGGTACCCATTTAAGGCTGGGTGAACCCGGAAGCCGTCTGTTAGGATCGAACCCTACCCCTTGTCCTTTGTAGTCCAGTTCACTAACCAATGAGCTATCGCGGCTCCCGTGTAGTTACATACTAGTATAAAACTTACTGCTGCCTGTTTTCATAAACTAAAACCACACTCAGTGATGGCACTTATTAACATTTATTTCTGTCAAGTGGTTACAACGATGGACTGTTAACAAATGTCAAGGCAGAATGTATTTTTAAAATAAATGTGAGTGCAGCGTTAAAAAGTGAAGATAGTTTTAAATAGTGAACATAGATAGCGTCAAATAGTGAATATAGCGTTAAATAGTAAAAATAGAGAGCGTTAAATAGCGAATATAGCATTAAATAATGAAGATAGATAGCGTTAATTAGTGAAGACAGCGCTAAAGAGTGAATATGGAAAGCGTTAAATGGTGAAGACAGCGTTAAATAGTGAAGATAGATAGCGTTAAATAGTAAATATAGCGTTAAATAGTGAAGATATATATCATTAAACAGTAAAGACAGCGTTAAATAGTGAAGATAGCATTAAACAGTGAAGATAGCTTTAAATAGTGAAGATAAATAAATATTTATTTGCACCCATTTCAGCGTTCCTGCCAATCATGAAACCATATACACTTAACAAATATATTCCTCGATCGAATGGCTTAACTCTCTTCTGCGTCTTTTCCTTGTTATGTTTTCTTCAATTGTGACAACAAGATGAATCCACACGGAGGAAACTGCTTGGAGAGTGTGAGAGTAATGAGATGTGTTTCCACACATTTTCGCTTGTAGTGGTAGGCCTGTGAGCAGAGGTAGAACCCTGCTGCCGGGTGGGCTACAGGTCCATGTTACAATAATTGCTGCTGTAAAACGGTTCCAAACTTAAATAATGTATTGTTGTCAAGTAACTACACTTAGAAAAAATCTTTACAGAAAAAAGCTAAAGGCACTTGGTGCAAAGTGGCTACAGACAACTGCAAGACTTACTGCTGTTATTGGTTAGAGACAACTACACGAGTTACTGTTGTTAGTGATTAGAGACAATTACAAGACTTACTGCTGTTAGTGATTAGAGACAACTACAAGACTTACTGCTGTTAGGGGTTAGAGACAACTACATGAGTTACTGTTGTTAGTGATTAGAGACAACTACATGAGTTACTGTTGTTAGTGATTAGAGACAACTACATGAGTTACTGTTGTTAGTGATTAGAGACAACTACAAGACTTACTGCTGTTAGTGGTTAGAGACAACTACAAGACTTACTGCTGTTAGTGATTAGAGACAACTACATGAGTTACTGCCGTTAGTACTTAGAGACAACTACGTGAGTTATGCTGTTAGTGGTTAGAGACAACTACATGAGTTACTGCTGTTAGTGGTTAGAGACAACTACATGAGTTACTGCTGTTAGTGGTTAGAGACAACTACATGAGTTACTGCTGTTAGTGACTAGAGACAACTACATGAGTTACTGCTGTTAGTGGTTAGAGACAACTACATGAGTTACTGCTGTTAGTGATTAGAGACAACTACATGAGTTACTGCTGTTAGTGATTAGAGACAACTACATGAGTTACTGCTGTTAGTGATTAGAGACAACTACATGAGTTACTGCTGTTAGTGGTTAGAGACAACTACATGAGTTACTGCTGTTAGTGATTAGAGACAACTACATGAGTTACTGCTGTTAGTGATTAGAGACAACTACATGAGTTACTGCTGTTAGTGATTAGAGACAACTACATGAGTTACTGCTGTTAGTGATTAGAGACAACTACATGAGTTACTGCTGTTAGTGACTAGAGAAAACTACATGAGTTACTGCTGTTAGTGATTAGAGACAACTACATGAGTTACTGCTGTTAGTGATTAGAGACAACTACATGAGTTACTGCTGTTAGTGATTAGAGACAACTACATGAGTTACTGCTGTTAGTGATTAGAGACAACTACATGAATTACTGCTGTTAGTGATTAGAGACAACTACATGAGTTACTGCTGTTAGTGATTAGAGACAACTACGTGAGTTACTGCTGTTAGTGATTAGAGACAACTATATGAGTTACTGCTATTAGTGATTAGAGACAACTATATGAGTTACTGCTGTTAGTGATTAGAGACAACTATATGAGTTACTGCTGTTAGTGATTAGAGACAACTATATGAGTTACTGCTGTTAGTGATTAGAGACAACTACATGAGTTACTGCTGTTAGTGATTAGAGACAACTACATGCGTTACTGCTGTTAGTGATTAGAGACAACTATATGAGTTACTGCTGTTAGTAATTAGAGACAACTACAAGACTTACTGCTGTTAGTGGTTAGAGACAACTACAAGACTTACTGCTGTTAGTGATTAGAGACAACTACAAGACTTACTGCTGTTAGTGGTTAGAGACAACTACAAGACTTGCTGCTGTTAGTGGTTAGAGACAACTACAAGACTTACTGCTGTTAGTGGTTAGAGACAAATACAAGACTTACTGCTGTTAGTGGTTAGAGACAACTACAAGAGATACTGCTGTTAGTGATTAGAGACAACTACAAGACCTACTGTTGTTAGTGGTTAGAGACAACTACAAGACCTACTGTTGTTAGTGGTTAGAGACAACTACAAGACTTACTGCTGTTAGTGGTTAGAGACAACTACAAGACTTACTGCTGTTAGTGGTTAGAGACAACTACAAGACTTACTGCTGTTAGTGATTAGAGACAACTACATGACCTACTGTTGTTAGTGATTAGAGACAACTGCAAGACCTACTGCTGTTAGTGATTAGAGACAACTACAAGACTTACTGCTGTTAGTGGTTAGAGACAACTATATGAGTTACTGCTGTTAGTGATTAGAGACAACTACATGAGTTACTGCTGTTAGTGGTTAGAGACAACTACATGAGTTACTGCTGTTAGTGGTTAGAGACAACTACATGAGTTACTGCTGTTAGTGGTTAGAGACAACTACATGAGTTACTGCTGTTAGTGACTAGAGACAACTACATGAGTTACTGCTGTTAGTGGTTAGAGACAACTACATGAGTTACTGCTGTTAGTGATTAGAGACAACTACATGAGTTACTGCTGTTAGTGATTAGAGACAACTACATGAGTTACTGCTGTTAGTGATTAGAGACAACTACATGAGTTACTGCTGTTAGTGGTTAGAGACAACTACATGAGTTACTGCTGTTAGTGATTAGAGACAACTACATGAGTTACTGCTGTTAGTGATTAGAGACAACTACATGAGTTACTGCTGTTAGTGATTAGAGACAACTACATGAGTTACTGCTGTTAGTGATTAGAGACAACTACATGAGTTACTGCTGTTAGTGACTAGAGACAACTACATGAGTTACTGCTGTTAGTGATTAGAGACAACTACATGAGTTACTGCTGTTAGTGATTAGAGACAACTACATGAGTTACTGCTGTTAGTGATTAGAGACAACTACATGAGTTACTGCTGTTAGTGATTAGAGACAACTACATGAATTACTGCTGTTAGTGATTAGAGACAACTACATGAGTTACTGCTGTTAGTGATTAGAGACAACTACGTGAGTTACTGCTGTTAGTTGTTAGAGACAACTACATGATTTACTGCTGTTAGTGATTAGAGACAACTACATGAGTTACTGCTGTTAGTGATTAGAGACAACTACATGAGTTACTGCTGTTAGTGATTAGAGACAACTACATGAGTTACTGCTGTTAGTGACTAGAGACAACTACTTGAGTTACTGCTGTTAGTGATTAGAGACAACTACATGAGTTACTGCTGTTAGTGATTAGAGACAACTACATGAGTTACTGCTGTTAGTGATTAGAGACAACTACATGAGTTACTGCTGTTAGTGATTAGAGACAACTACATGAATTACTGCTGTTAGTGATTAGAGACAACTACATGAGTTACTGCTGTTAGTGATTAGAGACAACTATGTGAGTTACTGCTGTTAGTGATTAGAGACAACTATATGAGTTACTGCTATTAGTGATTAGAGACAACTATATGAGTTACTGCTGTTAGTGATTAGAGACAACTATATGAGTTACTGCTGTTAGTGATTAGAGACAACTATATGAGTTACTGCTGTTAGTGATTAGAGACAACTACATGAGTTACTGCTGTTAGTGATTAGAGACAACTACAAGACCTACTGTTGTTAGTGGTTAGAGACAACTACAAGACCTACTGTTGTTAGTGGTTAGAGACAACTACAAAACTTACTGCTGTTAGTGGTTAGAGACAACTACAAGACTTACTGCTGTTAGTGGTTAGAGACAACTACAAGACTTACTGCTGTTAGTGATTAGAGACAACTACATGACCTACTGTTGTTAGTGATTAGAGACAACTACAAGACCTACTGCTGTTAGTGATTAGAGACAACTACAAGACTTACTGCTGTTAGTGGTTAGAGACAACTATATGAGTTACTGCTGTTAGTGATTAGAGACAACTACATGAATTACTGCTGTTAGTGATTAGAGACAACTATATGAGTTACTGCTGTTAGTGATTAGAGACAACTACGTGAGTTACTGCTGTTAGTGATTAGAGACAACTATATGAGTTACTGCTGTTAGTGATTAGAGACAACTATATGAGTTACTGCTGTTAGTGATTAGAGACAATTACAAGACTTACTGCTGTTAGTGATTAGAGACAACTACAAGACTTACTGCTGTTAGGGGTTAGAGACAACTACATGAGTTACTGTTGTTAGTGATTAGAGACAACTACATGAGTTACTGTTGTTAGTGATTAGAGACAACTACAAGACTTACTGCTGTTAGTGGTTAGAGACAACTACAAGACTTACTGCTGTTAGTGATTAGAGACAACTACATGAGTTACTGCCGTTAGTACTTAGAGACAACAACATGAGTTACTGCTGTTAGTGGTTAGAGACAACTACATGAGTTACTGCTGTTAGTGGTTAGAGACAACTACATGAGTTACTGCTGTTAGTGGTTAGAGACAACTACATGAGTTACTGCTGTTAGTGACTAGAGACAACTACATGAGTTACTGCTGTTAGTGGTTAGAGACAACTACATGACCTACTGTTGTTAGTGATTAGAGACAACTGCAAGACCTACTGCTGTTAGTGATTAGAGACAACTACAAGACTTACTGCTGTTAGTGGTTAGAGACAACTATATCAGTTACTGCTGTTAGTGATTAGAGACAACTACATGAATTACTGCTGTTAGTGATTAGATACAACTATATGAGTTACTGCTGTTAGTGATTAGAGACAACTACGTGAGTTACTGCTGTTAGTGATTAGAGACAACTATATGAGTTACTGCTGTTAGTGATTAGAGACAACTATATGAGTTACTGCTGTTAGTGATTAGAGACAATTACAAGACTTACTGCTGTTAGTGATTAGAGACAACTACATGAGTTACTGCTGTTAGTGATTAGAGACAACTACATGAGTTACTGCTGTTAGTGATTAGAGACAACTACATGAATTACTGCTGTTAGTGATTAGAGACAACTACATGAGTTACTGCTGTTAGTGATTAGAGACAACTACGTGAGTTACTGCTGTTAGTGATTAGAGACAACTATATGAGTTACTGCTGTTAGTGATTAGAGACAACTATATGAGTTACTGCTGTTAGTGATTAGAGACAACTATATGAGTTACTGCTGTTAGTGATTAGAGACAACTATATGAGTTACTGCTGTTAGTGATTAGAGACAACTACATGAGTTACTGCTGTTAGTGATTAGAGACAACTACATGCGTTACTGCTGTTAGTGATTAGAGCCAACTATATGAGTTACTGCTGTTAGTAATTAGAGACAACTACAAGACTTACTGCTGTTAGTGGTTAGAGACAAATACAAGACTTACTGCTGTTAGTGATTAGAGACAACTACAAGACTTACTGCTGTTAGTGGTTAGAGACAACTACAAGACTTACTGCTGTTAGTGGTTAGAGACAACTACAAGACTTGCTGCTGTTAGTGGTTAGAGACAACTACAAGACTTACTGCTGTTAGTGGTTAGAGACAAATACAAGACTTACTGCTGTTAGTGGTTAGAGACAACTACAAGAGATACTGCTGTTAGTGATTAGAGACAACTACAAGACCTACTGTTGTTAGTGGTTAGAGACAACTACAAGACCTACTGTTGTTAGTGGTTAGAGACAACTACAAGACTTACTGCTGTTAGTGGTTAGAGACAACTACAAGACTTACTGCTGTTAGTGGTTAGAGACAACTACAAGACTTACTGCTGTTAGTGATTAGAGACAACTACAAGACCTACTGTTGTTAGTGATTAGAGACAACTACAAGACCTACTGCTGTTAGTGATTAGAGACAACTACAAGACTTACTGCTGTTAGTGGTTAGAGACAACTACAAGACTTACTGTTGTTAGTGATTAGAGACAACAATAAGACTTACTGCTGTAAGGAGTTACATACAGATCACAAAGAGACTTACTGCTGTCAGTAGTTACAGATCACAAAGAGACTTACTGCTGTCAGTAGTTACAGATCACAAAGAGACTTACTGCTGTCAGTAGTTACAGATCACAAAGAGACTTACCGCTGTCAGTAGTTACAGATCACAAAGAGACTTACTGCTGTCAGTAGTTACAGATCACAAAGAGACTTACCGCTGTCAGTAGTTACAGATCACAAAGAGACTTACCGCTGTCAGTAGTTACAGATCACAAAGAGACTTACCGCTGTCAGTAGTTACAGATCACAAAGAGACTTACCGCTGTCAGTAGTTACAGATCACAAAGTGACTTACTGCTGTCAAATGCTCTTGTTGATCCTTTCAAGACTTCCAGTGTTAAAGCAGCGACAACGTCAGCCTGTCTGGCGATGGCTTCAGCTCTTTCTAGGGCTACCATGAATATTTATGGATGGTTAATTAATTAATACATGTAAATATCATGTACATTAAACAGGTATACAACATACCAGTATAATGCAAACAAAAAGTAGATAAAAGTTATTAACACGCTATAGAAGTAATGTTCGTCAGGTCGGGTAATTTTACCTGCTACTGTATGCAGTAAACAGTACAACCTGTGTCTGTCCTGCTGCCTTGTAGGTAAGCTCGGGAGAGTAAAAGGCTAAGGGAGGGTACCCCGAAGTAAAACAACCCCACTGCCTTGTGGGTGAGACTTTTTAGTCAAAGGCTAGCGGAGCCAACCGTAAACGAACCGACGAAAGGCAACAGAAACCCACCGTGGCAACTTCTTTGTACAATCATGAACCGCCAACTTTGTTAACCTCAGAAGGAAGATGTACAAAAGAGGTGAGATGTAGAATGGCTCAGGCAAAAGCAGCTTTCCAAAAAATGAGGAAGATACTATGCAATCCATTTTTGACAATAGAAACAAGAAAAAGGGTTCTTAAATGTTACGTAGAGCCAGTCTTAACATATGGATGCGAATCATAGACAATAGGACAACAGACATGAAAATCACTGGAGTCTGTAGAAATGTGGTTTTACAGAAGAATGTTGAGAGTACCATGGGATGCTAAGAAGAGTAATGAAGATGTTCTGATAGAGGTCAAAGCAAAAAGAGAGCTAATTTCCAAGATTAGGAAGACACAATCATAATTTGTTGGCCATTAATGAGAAGAGAGCAACTGGAATATATTGTAACAACTGGACAAATTGAGGGACGAAGAGATAGAGGGAAGCAAAGAGAAAAAAAATAACAGACAGCTTAAGAGAATGGCTAAGCAGAAGGTCAACAACAGAAATGATAAATAGCTGCCGATATCGAAAGTTGTGGAGAGACATGATCACCTACGCCAGCAGGCCGGTATTTGATGATGATGATAGAAATAATATGATATACTATAATGCTTCTGTACACAAATTATGACATAAAATTTGCAAATTTTCACATATATTATAATACTCGGTGTTAATTCATGTCTGTGTGCTCATTTAAAATTTGGCACACGGAAGTACAAAACAGGAAGTAGACAACACGTTTTGTGTTTTGAAAGTGAAATCGACAAAATACGTTCTACAAGATTGCCCCCAGTATACAAACCTGATGGAGCCTCGATAGCTCAGTAGTTAGTGAACTGGACTACAAAGGACAAGAGGTAGGGTTCAATCCCAACCGACGGCTTCCGGTTCGCCCAGCCTTTAATGGGTACCGGATTTTTTTTCTGGGAAAGTAAAGCGGCACGGGCGTAATGCCGACCACATTACCCCAAAAATCATGTGCCGAAAGTCTGTAAAATTTATGGTCACTACTAACACCATATTTCCTATACGCCACTTGGCGTGACGGGGGTACTTTACTTTTAAAAAAAATACAAACCTGAGGAGGCCAATGTGGCCCACGCCCACCTCCCTGGAAGAGAAACTCTACGGAGCAACCAAATCACTGAAACATACATCATTTTCATAAGAGAGTTCGGAATTCTAGTCTGAACGACGTCATGATCGCAGAGGAAGAAGAAAGTGAAGCAGCGTTTCTTTATCCTCTAGGTCTGTGAGTATTCCTGAAAGAGTTCCCAAGTTTGGCTCATACTGCTCATCTTTGTTTTAATTGTGTCTGTCTTGGTGCCTCTGATATCGCATGACTATCATGTTCACTGCACGGCAGTTTATGTGAACGTTTTAGGTCTTCACTCAGCGCTAGCATTCTCCATCACTATCGTCTAGCTGCTGTTACTATGTTCCAATCATCCTAGTTGCACATCTTGATTCGTAATGTTTGTCAGGCAAGCTATATTCATTTATACGACTAGTGCTTGTCTTGATGCTTGCTTTAGCATTGTTATTTAGAATTCAGAACCAAAACAAAACACTGAAATTGCACATTTTAAATGTATTTTTATTTTTATATTTTACTGGACGAATATCCACAAGTTGTTTACATCAACATAAGCTATTCCGGGGTTGTTTATTCTTTTATTTTTCTAAATCAACTGTCTCCCCATTATATGATACTATGCGTCACAAGATAACATGTTTTTACCAGTGTATGATTTCTTCCTGGGAAATGGTGTCTACATTCGCCGGGACTTTAGAGAGTGCAGATACTGCTACCGTCTTTCTGTTATTTCTACAGTTGTAAAAGTAGGCAGCTTCACGTCAAAGTGTTCAAATAAATTTCCAAAAGTCATTGAAAAGTATGGGCAAAACATTGTATTTCTTATACTCTAAGAGGCATGATGGGTTCCATGCCTTTCTCTGGGTGGAGTAAGCATCACATTTTTGTCAATGTTCTTTAATAGACACAGATGAACAACAGTAATAAACACACCCACCCACCTCTCTTTTTCTCTCACTCACTCACCCACCCACTCACCCACCCACTCACTCATTCACTCACTCACTCAAACACTCACTCAACCACCCACCCACTCACTCATTCACTCATTCACTCACTCACTCAAACACTCAAACACTCACTCAACCACCCACCCACACCACTCACTCACCACCCACCCACCCACCCACCCACTCACTCACTCACTCACTCACCACCACCCACCCACCCACCCACCCACCCACCCACTCACTCACTCACTCACACACACACACACACACACACACACACACACACACACACACACACACACACACACACACACACACACACACACAGAACAACATTCACATCCCAACGAAGCTATGAGTTGCGTTCCGTTGATAAGCGCTAGCCCCTGTGAAGATGATACTGAGAATATATGAAGCGGTTTGGCTTTTATTATTTACTAAATGTTTTTAAATGAATTTAAATATCTGAGAACAATGTTAACCTCAGATGGTAGATGTAAAACAGAGGTGAGATGCAGAGTGTCTCAGGCAAAAGCAACTTTCCAACAAATGATGATGATACTGCACAATCCATTTTTGACAATAAAAACAAGAAAAAGAGTTGTTAAATGGTATGTAGTGCCAGTCTTAAGATATAGATGTGAATAATGGACAATAGAACAATAGACAAACAAAATCAATGGGGGCTGTAGAAATGTGGTTTTACAGAAGAATATTGAGACATGGACAGCTAAGAAGAGTAATGAAAACGTTGTGAAAGAGGCCAAAGCAAAAAGAACTCATTTCCAAAATTAGGTTTTAACAATCATATTTTTTGGCCATATAATGAGAAGGGAACAGCTGGAAAATATTGAGACCAGTGGGACAATTGAGGGACGAAGAGATAGAGGGAAACAAAGAGAAAAGATAGACAAAATAGAATGACTTGGCAGAAGGTCAACAACAGAAATGATAAATAACTGTCGAGATCGAAAGTTATGGAGAGACATGATCAAACCTACGCCAGTGGGCATGACACTTGATGAGAATGAGATGTTTTATTTTCATACTAATAGTATACTCGTAACCATTCATTTTTCTCATCTTTTTCACTCCGCCAGGTCAGATCTAGTGCCAAGCTGATCAGAGACGGATAATCATATCAATGAACTCATCACCAAATTCAGCAAGAACCTTTGATAGCTGACAGTTATATAAGCGTACCCGTTACCATTTTGGCCGAGTAGGAATTTTTGTTGAAAAAGTTCAACTGACTGAAGCAATGTTCATGATGATATAATAATAATAATAAAATAAAAAAAAACAAGCCCACAACATACCTTATGACAGATTTTCAACTTAAGAACTTCATTTATTATTTTATTGTCTGAAAATAGAAGTATGAATGGAAACGAGATGCTAAAAAAAATGTCATTATTAGTGCTGCAGTGCGGAACGAAATGACAGTGTAGTTCAGTAACACTGATGGTGGCATCTAACAAAAAAATTGACACTTTACCCCAACAATCTTCATCATCATCATCATCATCATCATCATCATCATCATCATCATCATCATCATCATCATCATCATCAAGTACCGGGCCTACTGGCGTAGGTGATCATGTCTCTCCACAACTTTCGATATCGGCAGCTATTTATTATTTCTGTTGTTGACCTTCTGCCAAGCCATTCTCTTAAGCTGACTGGTATTTTTTCTCTTTGCTTCACACTATTTCTTCGTCCCTCAATTTTTCCAGTTGTTACAATATATTGCAGTTGTTCTCTTCTCATTACATGGCCAAAAAATTATGATTGTTTCTTCCTAATATTGTAAATTAGCTCTCTTTTTGCTTTGACCTCTCTCAGAACATCTTCATTACTCTTCTTAGCTGTCCTTGGTACTCTCAACATTCTTCTGTAAAACCACATTTCTACAGACTCCAGTGATTTTCTTGTCTGTTGTCCTATTGTCCATGATTCGCATCCATATGTTAAGACTGGCTCTACATAACAATTAAGAACTCTTTTTCTTGTTTCTATTGTCAAAAATGGATTGCACAGTATCTTCCTCATTTTTTGGAAAGCTGCTTTCGCCTGAAAATCTTTATACGAGGACGAAAAAAATGGCATACATAAAATAGTAAATTGAAGAAACTAGTAATAATAGTCCGGCAACGTGCTCGTAAGTGACAATATAAAAAAAGATGCTATATATCATAGATACCTTATCATACATGGAGGAAAAGTTTGAACTTGAAATCAACAGGGATAAAACAAAAATAATGAAAAATAACAATGCCCAAGTGGGCAATATATATCTCAATCGACAGGCATTGACAATAGTAGATAACTATATACATATATATCAAAAGAGATTGAGAAAAAACTAAACGCCTTTGAAGACAAATTTCTAAGAAAAATACTGTGTGTACAATGAAATGCGTGAAGATACAGACTTTCATTAATGGATGCTTACGCAGAATAAAAAGGTGGAAATGGCAGGACAAAATCACTAACATAGAATTATGGAAATGTATCAGATACAGCGAAGACGATGGCGCTGGATAGGACACACACTACGGAAGCCAACTGAGAGTATTACACAAAAGGCCCTTTTTGGAATCCCCAGGGGAAAAGACAAAGAGGAAGACCAAAGAATTCTTGGAGAAGACAGATAGAAGCAGATATGAAGATCATGGGGAAGACATGGAATGATCTTAAAAGAATGGCAAGAAACAGAACTACCTGGAAGGTGTTAGTTGAACACCTATGCTCCACAGGGAGCTGAAAGGTAGCAGAAGAAGAGACCATTAAATGAATGCAAGACTAATATTGAAATAAGAGAAATGGCCATGCAATCAAGGATCTCATCTACATTTAGGAAGAGAAGGTGGTCATATGTCAGACCAGTGGCGTATTCTCTATGATACCGTAGCTACCGCCGGTAGCCTGAACACGAAATATAAAAGGAAATGATAATTTATTATATTTTAAAAAATAATTATATTACAAATTTTCGAATATTCTATTACACATTCCGGAGGCCAATATGATTTATTTGCTTTGAGTTGCATTTATTAAAGCAAGGGTTTCCTCTGGCCACTATAACGTTTGTGAATGAAACTAAAACTATTCTGCATTGAAACCACAAGGAGTCAGCGGTACATTTTTCCTCTATCCGGACATAGTTTTAACGACTTTGACATTAAAAAATTGGAGTCAAAATAATATAGCGGGTGTTACCGCTAGATGAATGCGGTTTCATAAGTTATTTTTAGCTAAAGCTAATCAGAATCGTCACAAAGTGAAAGTGAAACTATGTCTGATTACCGGAACTTCCTTAGCTATTTATAACTACATTATGCGCATCAGCATCTGTAGAAAGAACTTGTTCTGCTCTCAAGAGAATCAAATCTTATTGTCGCTCAACTCAGACACAATAACTTTTATCTGGCTTGGCATTAATGTCCATTGAGAAATCATTCCCTCAGAAACCAACCCAACAGTAATTTCAATGACAGAGTCATCATGACATTTTCGTCCCGAACAAGACGGATATAATTAACATAAATATGTAAGTAATTTAAAATGTAGTGATGTCATTAGAAAATATTACTTTAGCCTACTGAATATAATGTATGTTTTTTTTATTATGTCAGCGGTAGCCCAGACCCCAAAACCAGTGTACGTCACTGTGTCAGAAATATGTTGAGAAGAGATACCAAGAGAATTCCGAAACAGGCACTTCTATGAAAAGAATCAGGATACAGACAAAGAGGAAAACAGAAAGAGACACTAAAAAGAACAAATAAAAGAGCAAAGTTGGCAGGCATATACCCATTATATAAGATCGAACATCTCCTCCAGAATTGAGATGGGTGGCAATAAACACAACAAGCTCTATGTGGCGTCTAACGGCGTGGGATCAAGCATCAAGAAACGTTACTTTGGAATTAACCTTAATGAACTACCATAAGATGAGTCGGTGACTCATCATTTTGTCGGTTAGTGGGCCAAAGGAGGAAAAAAACAGAATAAGCTGATAAGAAATTACTAGTTGGATGTGGCATCTCTTTGTGACGTTTGAACAACTGTATGTCAAAACTGCTAAAAAATGCAAAACTAATGGAAACAAATAAGGGAGGACAGCAGCTGTAATTGTTCACAACCCCGTTAGATGCTGTTAGATTGTAGCTCTCACCCGCCGGTTTACTTAGATAGAAGTGCATTCAACTATTAATATCGATAACGTGGATTCGTGAAATGTTAAAGGATTTATTTCCCAATCCTATCGTTGAAGGATTTATTTCCCAATCCTATCGTTGAAGGATTTATTTCCCAATCCTATTGTTGAAGGATTTATTTCCCAATCCTATCGTTGAAGGATTTATTTCCAAATCCTATCGTTGAAGGATTTATTTCCCAAACCTATCGTCATACAATCATCATAAATGTATCTATATTTTTTATTCTTTGTTCACTTATTAACAGACTGCGTTGCATTGCATTTTTCGGTCTAGCGCATGCATCTTCAGAATAAGTTTGTTCCTGTCTGTGGCTTTTCGTGGCAAGGCGTTGTGCAACTGAGTACGGGTTCGATCCTGCCTTGGTCCATATTTTTTTCTGTTGTTGATTATTTGTCATTTTTTTCGAGTGCTGTAAACATACCTCTTCATATGAATTGATTCACTGATTATCACCTCGGATGTTTCCCTCTATAATAATATTCATTTATTATTATTTGTCTCCTGTTATCATAACACTTGGCTATCCTTAACCTTCCTACAAGGCAGCAGTTGTCAGAGTTGTCTCTCCTAAAGATGCAGTTTTACTTCATTATCAATCCTACCAAGAATTCTATTACATTTTCTTCATCGCAGGTGCATTCTTTCGTTATATTCAACAACATTACACGTTCGTCAAATTAGATACCAGATTAGAAACATGTCTGCAATGTTGTATTTTATTAATGTACATAATGTTCGGTTTTTATCTGGTCTTTCATTGATTGCCAAATCTAATTACTTTCTATATTTGTCGAAACTGTATTTTCTCTCTCTCTCCCTTTCGCTGTCGCTCCTCTCCTATATCAACATAAAGTACCATTCCTGCTGGCGTAGGTGATCATGTCTCTCCACAACTTTCGATCTCGACAGTTATTAATCATTATTGATATATATTAGAAGAAGAAGATATATTTTTTTCTCTTTGTTTCCCTCTTTCTCTTCGTTCCTCAATTTTCCCAGTTGTCACAATATATTCCAACTGTTCCCTTCTCGTATCATGGCAAAAAAATTATGATTGTTTCTTCCTAATATTGGGAATTAGCTCTCTTTTTGCTGTGGCTCATTCAGAATATTTTGATTACTCTTCTTAGCTGTCCATGTCTCTCTTTATGTGTAATTGTGTACGTTTCTTTGAGGAAGAAAAAATAAAGAACATAGTGACTGAGTTAGACATGGAAGGCCAACACATCACTAACGGCTTGATCATTTTGTGGTCAACGAAAATAAACATAAAAGTGAACTGAATATTACTTCCAGATTTGTGTTTATGTCTTCTACATGGAATGTCTGGACAGAAAGGCGTGGTTAAATTGGCTTTACGTTCAATAACGATCCAACGTAAATAACGCCAACATGACGTTCTTCCTGAGGGCGGGCGATGAAGATGAGTAGCCACAGGGCGGACGATGAACAGAAAGGTTATGCGTTTACATGCAATGAAATGTGTGTGTGTTTGCATTTATTTCTTACCTCTTTTGGTTTCAGCTTAATTGGTGTCAGATTTTGAGATTCCAGAACCTGAAATAGTGCACAGAAAAAAAAATTCGTCTGCGTGAACAAATATTCTCTCATGGCAGCATCAAAGTGTTGACATTATCATAAAGAAACATAAACACTTCTTTTCGCAGCTTTAGTTCTGTCGACCAGTGCAACAGTAATGACTTGTGCAGAACAGCAGCAAATGCTGGTAATGATTATTAAAGAACAAAAAATAAAGAAAAGTAACATCAAATGGAGGACAATCACAGAATTCGTCATTGGGGAACCAAAGTAGGAATAATGTTCTCAAGGTATGTGACAAGTGGCTAACTTTCCGGAAACAATATTGGCTTATACATATCACTGTAGGAAGTAGTAATAACATGATTACCTAAGGAAGGAATGTTTTAAGTATTATAGCAGAACGTCATCGTAACTATTTTTACGACATATAGTACCATTGCTGGTGTATGTCGGGGGCAACGATAGAACCAGAGGAATAAAGGCCGCTTTGTCAAGCAGTCGTCATCGTAACGGTGGGTGGAATGTGTAGAAAACTCACATGGTATAGATGGGAGCTTAGAAAATGTGTAATAAAAATAAGTAGATCAATTTCGTTTTGCATCCAAATGTAACACTTAGTAGCCATAGTCAGACAATTACAGTGTTACTGAATACAAGTGCAAGATGAGAAAGTAGGTAATACAAATATAGCGGCACATGTCTAACATAATAATGATTTCACTAGTGGCTCGCAAAACATTGCTTGATTTGGACCAATACATCCTCTTTAATTGGCTATGCATGAAACACTTATACAGTTCTGAAGTCCTGTTTTCTAGGCAAATGTGGACAGTGGTATGTCTATGAGCCACAATTCATGCAGGTGTTTCGTTTCATGTTGGTATGACGCATTCTGAGATAAAATTTGATATTTCGGGCCGGCTAAGCAGTGATGATTGAAGTGACTTTGTTCTCTCCTGCTGTATCCATTATACTGAGTTGTTCCTTTTATCTCAAAGATCATTGTTTCTTTCTGCTAACATTCCATCTTCCCTTTTGTTAATTTCCATTTCCATAAATCTTGTCTTTCCATTTCCATAAATCTTGTCTTTCCATTTCCATAAATCTTGTCTTTCCATTTCCATAAATCTTGCCTTTCCATTTCCACAAATCTTGTCTTTCAATTTCCATAATTCTGGAGTGACAGGATAACAACGTTAACACAATAGTTGTAAGTCATTCACTACTAGTCTTGTGCTGTTCTAACTTGTGTGGTCATGCTTGTGCCCCCTGGCACTTCTCTAAAGACCCCAACTGTCATCTATTATTGATTAATTTGTCAAGTCCACTACACGTGAAGCTATTTTTATTTTTCCTCATTTCTCAATTAGTAGTTCTGCGTTGTGTTTATTTTTGTCGTCCTCCTGTTCTCTCACCACTTGGAGTCCAGCTAAAACTGCTCTCGGTAAAACTGTCTCAGGCATTCTAGAACAATCTCCCCATCAAACACCATCATCTCGCAATAACGTCTGTAAAGATACCATTAGTGCAAGCTTCCTTGTAAAGATCCTTGAAGATAGTGCTCAGCGACTTTGTAACATGTGACAGCAGAGCATCCAAACAAACTCCAGATCACACACTACAAGGACACTATGGGGAACTGGTGATGACCGGAAATGCACCGTCTTGTTCGTGACCCAAGCTGGTCCAAATGTTTAGATGCATAGCAATAGTTGATCGCTGAAGAAGAAGAAGAAGAAGAAGAGGAAGAAGAAGAAGAGGAAGAAGAAGAAGAAGAAGAAGAAGAGGAAGAAGAAGAAGAAGAAGAAGAGAAGAAGAGAAGAAGAGAAGAGGAAGAAGAAGAAGTAGAAGAGGAAGAAGAAGAAGTAGAAGAAGAAGAGAAGAAGAGAAGAGGAAGAAGAAGAAGTAGAAGAGAAGAAGAAGAAGTAGAAGAAGAAGAGGAAGAAGAAGAAGAAGAAGAAGTAGAAGAAGAAGAAGAAGAAGAAGAAGAAGAAGAAGAAGAAGAAGAAGAAGAAGAAGAAGAAGTAGAAGAAGAAGAAGAAGAGAAGAAGAGAAGAAGAGAAGAAGAGAAGAAGAAGAAGAAGAAGAGAAGAAGAGAAGAAGAGAAGAAGAGAAGAAGAGAAGAAGAGAAGAAGAAGAAGAAGAAGAGAAGAAGAAGAAGAAGAGAAGAAGAAGAAGTAGAAGAAGAAGAAGAAGAAGAGGAAGAAGAAGAATTAAAGATCTTGTTGGAAATAAATTGTAGGCAACAACAAAAAAAACATCCAGAATTCTGCGAAAACATTTTATTTGAAATGTTTCTAGTTTGAGGCAGATGGTTTTAGTTTACGTTCTTATCCATAAAGGAAAGGAAGTGCAAAGTTAAAGCATAAGGCATGTGATAGCACACAATCAAAACAACATTGCAGCCAAACGTTGTTTGATTTGGTTTTGTCCAAACTTTACAATGTAAAGCTTTAGCCATGCCACTCTGTTTTTCTTTTCTTCCCCTTTAACCCTTTTTTTTCACCAGTTTACAGCAGCTTCACAGTTTACTGCACTTGTTTGTCCATACCCCTTCTGATCCATACAGTAGGATGGCTTGCCACTCTGGGCATCAAGATGCGAATTTTAGTTTTAGTTTATATGTTGCAGGATAAGATGGATAAGATGGTATGGTATAGGCTAGGATAGGATAGGATAGACTAGGATTGGATGGGATAAGATAAGATGGTATGGGATATCTCTCTCTCTCTCTCTCTCTGCGATCAAGACTCAATCAGAGTAGGATTCCAGACTCTCTCATGAAGTCAGCTGTCTGTTTAAGCGAAAAAAATCTGGTCAGCGGTAGTTTCTATCATAATTAGAGAGTCTGTTAGATCCAGTCTGATTGATTACTTGTTAAAACGTTGCACGGTGTTCTATGCCAGTGGCCCAGTGCATCCGATTTCAGCCTGCATTTTATTCAGGTTTACTTTCCTTAGCCTTTGATTATCCCCAATCTTCCTGCAAGGCAGCAGATTGTCTTTTCTGTAGGGGATTCTGCCCTTAGATGGTCGGCCCTCCCATCTTACGAGCACCATCTGGGGATATGATAAGATAGGACGGGATGGGATAGTATAGGATAGGTTGGGATAAGATAGGATGGGTTGGGATAGGATGAGATGGTGTAGGATAAGATAAAAAGGGATAGGACGGGATAGAATGGGTTGGGTTAGGACAGGACAAGATAGAATACGATAGGACAGGATTGATAGGATAGAATGGGGCAGGATGAGATAGGATAGGATGGGATTGGATATGATGGAATAGGATAGGACGGGATGGGATAGAATAGGATGAGATGGGATAGGGTGGGATGCTATAGGATGGAATAGGATATGGTAGGATGGGATTATATAAGATGGGATGGGAGGGGAGGGGATAGGATAGGATGGGATGTGATGGGATAGGATAGGACGGGATATGATAGGATAGGACGAGATAGGATAAGATGAGACAGGTTAGGACTGGGTGGGATAGGAAAGGATTGGAATAGGATAGGATACGATGGGATGGGACAGAAATGCATGGGATAAGATAGGATAGGACAGGACGAGATAGGATAAGATGAGACAGGTTAGGACTGGGTGGGATAGGAAAGGATTGGAATAGGATAGGATACGATGGGATGGGACAGAAATGGATTGGATAAGATAGGATAGGACAGGACGAGATAGGACAAGATGAGACAGGTTAGGACTGGGTGGGATAGGAAAGGATTGGAATAGAATAGGATACGATGGGATGGGACAGAAATGCCATGGAAAAGATAGGATAGGGTGGGATGGTATTGATGCATTGAAAAGCGGAACACACCTTAGTGTTCCCCCAGATTCATTTCTTTCCAAAACTAAAAAAAATTAGCTCGTCGATTACATGACATCTTTCAATCTAACTTTGTTGGTCTTTTCGCCATGCTACGACACGTTCAAAACAGTGATACTGATAAAGAAAAAGTACTAGCACAAAGTGCAAATGTATATATATATATAAGACAGCAAAGTTAATAAATAAATGTATTTCGTTTGTCATTACCCTTGTTTGTTCATGTATACAAATTCATCGAAGGCAATTCTCAAAAAAGTATTTGGTGGAGTAAATGAGTCGGCATTCCACTTTTAAAGTTTACAGATGTAGTTTTGAGTGGCTCCTTTGACAAGGACAGAACATGCACTACTGACCCTGAACATATTGAGGACTGCAGACTTACAAATCGTGCTTCTGCCCAGCCACTTTTTGGGCTCCACATCTTTCCTTCCCCGATCAAACCCAGAGCCAGGTGTGACAAAGGGGCAAGGTCACCACTTGCACCAACCGTTCCTTTCTCGGGAACCCAGGGGAGGCAGGAAGCTGTCATTTGAGATAAAAGCAACAACAAAAATCGTTATTGGATGTACATATTTTTTATTTGCCTTAATTTAAAAATGTTGTTGAAGGAAGAAGATATAGTATAGCCGTGTAAACAAACGTTGCTACTAGCTGCAGTATTTATGTAATAATGTATGTCCATCTGGTTCTTTATCCTCATTAAACTCTGTATACAGATCCCTGACTGTTGTGGGTGTTAACTTAAATATTTAGGCTGCATTCAAATGAGATGGACGAACCACCTTATTTTATGTCACCCATTAATTGTGCTTCCTACACCAGACCTGGACCCTGGATGCAAGAACAATAAGAAAATAACCTCTACAGATATGAAATGTGTTAGACGAATTAGACGCGTCCTGTTGGACGACAGGAAACAGTCTGACAGATAATATCAGAAATGAAGAACTGAGAAAAAAGCTAGGAATAGCCCCCGCCATAGAAAAAATAAAGAAAAAAAGGATAAAATGGTTTAGCCACGTGACAAGGCAGAAAGATCAAAACACAACACAACGAGCCTTCAACAAACGTTGTGAGAACACCAGACCCAAGGGTCGACCACGAAAAAGATGGGTCGATGGAATATTAGAAGCACTAGGAAACATAACAGCAGCAGAGGCGAACAGAAGAGCAAAAGACCGCAAATTATATCTCCCCTCGACGCTGAAAGGCAGATGAGGAAGGAAAGAAGAGGAAGAAGAAGAGAGAAGAAGAAGAAGAAGAAGAAGAAAGAAGAAAGAAGAAGAAAGAAGAAGAAAGAAGAAGAAAGAAGAAGAAGAAAAGAAGAAAGAAGAAGAAGAAGAAGAAGAGAGAAGAAGAAAGAAGAAAGAAGAAGAAGAAGAAGAAAGAAGAAAGAAGAAGAAAGAAGAAGAAAGAAGAAGAAAGAAGAAGAAAGAAAGAAAGAAGAAGAAGAAGAAGAAGAAGAAGAAGAAGAAGAAGAAGAAAGAAGAAGAAGAAGACCATTAATCATTGTGTAACACGAGTGGACAAGGAGTTACGACAGCGACGACAGCGCTGAGTAGGACAGACACTGCTAAAGCCAACTGAGGCCACTTTTTGGAATCCCCAGGGTAGGTGACATAAGGAAACCAAAATACACTTGGAGAAGATAGGTGGAAATAGAGATGACGATGGCGAAGATGTGGGGTGATGTTAAGAAAATAGTTTGTAATATGACGACTTGAAAAGTGTTTGTTGAGGACCTACGCTTCACGGGGAGTTGAAATGTAGAGGAAGAGCAGGAGAAAAGAACACAAGTATACCTGAAACAGAATATTATCATGAATTCAATATTATATTGTAAGGCTTATAGCTCATTGTAACTTACATATAGAAAAAAGGAATCGTCATACTTCGAATTTGGCTAAAGAGACTATAGTGTTAGTGTTAGTTCTTTTTAGTTGGGGAAATGCAGTGACGTGGCAAGGAGGGCTGAGCCTGAAGGGCATTTTTCTCTAGCGCAAATATATTAGGGTACACATTTTCAAAAGAAAAGAAAAGCAGTAATAATACATTTTAAAAATATGTTTGGAGTGCAGTTTTTACCATACCCCGGGCATTGACATCTCACACACATGGCAACCCATTCCAAGACACAGAATAGTTGATGGAATAGTCTACAGACATAACCAATTAGGGGCTAAGACATTGGCAGCGCATGGGCTGAAAAGATTAGTAAAATAAGACTGATGAATATATGACTCAATCTCTTCACAGTAGTCATGGAAACAGTCCAACATGTCTAACCAAGCAAGTCCCTGCAATTGCAGAGCAAAGACGAACTAAGACCCCAGAAATGTTATACTCAAGTCGCATGTGTTCGAACAAAAGACGCTGTTATCGAACTTGATCCTTTTTAAACACAACTAGGCGCACTTAACTCCCTTTGAGAGCGAGCACCAAAGAAGGATAGTAGCCATGCAAAGCTGAAGTAAAAAAAAAACAATTAATAAACGTACAATCATAACTGTCTGAATTTATCGTCTCACATATTTTCTGCTTGTAAAATCACATTTCTGCACTTCCAGCAAGTCTTACCATTAAAAACGGCAATCATCTTCTCCAGGGTGTCCAAAGACACGCCACTGTAGCCCTTCGCGAGCACATTAATCCTTAGGGCTAGCAACATTTTAGTTCGTTCAGGGGACAACGCTGGGCCCACACCTGGAACACGCCACTGATTGTTAGTAACAAAGAATATTTTACAAATGTTAATTAAAAAAAAAAACATAAACGTGATAGCGTTTTTACATAACAAACTTATACAGACAAATTGAATGTTTGAACGTGCACGTTTTTATGAAGAACAAAGGCACAAGAAAAAAGAAAACAAGAAATATCATAGTCACTAGGAGAATAAGCAAGTGAATGAATAATTGACTACATATTGCAGAATGCTTATTGTAACGAATATACGAATAAGAATAAAATATACGGACTACTTGGCCACTGAAATTATCGATACCAATGGGAGAACAACTATCATCATTACGGCACGCAGCTCATTTTTCAGTCGTTGGTGGGGAAGGGGTCGTGGGTGGGGAAGGGGTCGTGGGTAGGGAAGGGGTCGTGGGTTTTGTAGGGCAAGTGAATAGAGACCTCATGTCCAGTGCAACCGTAAGACGTGTTCCATTCACGATGATTTTTAATATTTCACCATGGACAGAAAATACGGTTTGACCCCACATTGATTCCAACCCAGCGTCCAACTGATTCTGAGAACGGTAATTGTTTTAACAATTCAACCGAATGCTTTTCACGAACATCAACAATAGGCTAACTTTGGCATTACATTTTCTCTCTTCTACAAAGAAATATTAACATGACATTGTAGGAAGATCTTACAGTCTGTTGTTCGATGTGCGACGGTTATAATCTGACGACTAACCGTGTTTTATATGTCCGCATTTGAAGTAAAAAACGATGTCCTAACATCGCCAGGCATTATACATTTTTAAAAACATGACGACCATCATCTTCAGGAGGATGTGAACTTCCGGTCAGTATAGTGGATAGGCGAAAGGAACCGTTAAAGGCTATATCTGAAAAGTGTCCCTTGTTATAGTTTCCTCATATTCCAAGTCCGGCTTGTTGCTATTGAGTTACGTGCTCTGTGCACACCGTGAGCTGTGCGCTTCTTCCGTTTTGATCGTGTTTCGATATTCCGATTGTTTACGATTAATGAAGATATAGTATGACAGAGAACCGATGGCTGTGCTCACTTTCTGTGCGGTTTCACCTTATGTCTTTTGGCGTGTGCTGAGTCTGCTATGATGGGGACTACAGCTGCCTCTCTTTGTTTGGAAGATGAGATAGTAATTCGGATTATTCCACTGGCACAGGTGGTTGAGCAATTATGCATTTTAATTCCTTTGCAGTGATACCGGGGCCTTCCATAACCATAACCATTTGAACATCCAGTGAAAATAAAATAAGTCAAAACAAGCATTTTAAAAATAAGAAAATAACATTAAGTGTTACAGAAAGAAGCGCAACGGTCTTCATACTTATTAGCGGCGATACTAAAAAAAAGGAAGAAGAAAAGTGGTATGGTGACAGCTTTACGTGGTAATGGACGAAACAAAAGTCGACGTTTCGGCCAAGTAGGCCTTCATCTGGACGAACAACAAACACAAAAATTATATATAACGATATATTAACAAATCTAACTACATGGCGATAATATGCTAGATACTAAAGAGAGGAAAAATAAATTGGTCACTTCCCTGTGTTCCTGAGCTGGGTCAGTCTCGAAATGGACTGAATTGATACGACAGGGCCGATATAAATCTCTCTGACCAGGAAGTCAGGTGAGAAGACGGAAAGGAAGGGTTCTAAAAATATGGGGAGGTGGGTACAGGATATGTGTAAACTATGCACGTCTAACTCTGTGTATACAACCCGAACCGATGTGTAAACATAAGTATGTGTATGTAACAATGCATGCGTAAAAGCATAAATCGGTACATATATTGCCGCAAGGCCCACAAAAGAAAAACCCAAAGGAGCTCAAATGTGCCAATACATGTGCAGACAAATGTATCCAAATATACAGATTAAGTAGCGCATGGAGATATGAAATATGTAGTGGGTGTCCTATGAGTATGAGAGTGATATGTTCATACCTTGGGGGGACAGCGAACCCAATTGGGCAATAAGGCGATTCTCAAGGGCGAACCTGCTGCGATTGCTAGAGTGACATGAGACAATGCCAGTAACTTGCATGTCGAGTTTACCACTATGTCCAGGGGAGTTGAAATGGGCAGACACCGGGCTGCCAGTCTTTTGCTCAACATCACGAAGATGCTCACAACATCATTCACTCAAGCGTCGTCCACTTTCACCCACATACGTCATCTGGCAGTGCTTGCATATTATGGTGTAGATGATATTCCGCGACACACAAGTGAACCCCTCCTTGATGTCAAATCGCTTATTAGGGAATAAGACCGAATCGGTGCAAAGCAAGTAGTCACAAGTTCTGCAAACCCGACGTCCACAAGGAACAGTACCAAGGTGTTTGTGGTTTGAGCGGGGGAGGCGGCTAGTGACAAGAATGTCTCTCAGACTCTTGTCACGTTTGAAGGCGACCAATGGAGGATCACTGAAAAGTAGGCGGGTAGTAGGATCTGAGCGGAGAATGGAGCGATATCGGTTAAGGATCCTCACCGCAGCCAAGTTATGGGGGTGGTAGGTGAGGGTAAATATGGTCCTATCAGAGGTACGGCGGGTGGATGGGGTGAGTGCCGCCGAACGGGGAATATCGAGAGCTCTCTTAAAGGCAGATTGGAGAACCGAATCAGGATAGAGACGACGCCTAAAGAAATTTAACATCAGGTGGGCCTGTTGAAGAAAATCGTGATCATCCTGGCAGATACGACGAAGTCGTAATAATTGAGAATATGGAATGGAATCTCTGCAGTGAGATTTTTCATACTTATTATTACGATCCACAGAATGAAGACAATGAGCTGATATTAATGAATGATTCAAAGCCGCCTGCTGACGTCGTAATAAGAGAACAAGTGTTAGGAAGATCTACCCTACGTTCAGGTATTATTAAGGGGGTAGGAGGAGGAGGAGGAGGAATAGAAGGAGGAGGAAGAGGTCTGGAAACAGGCTACTCAGTTTGACCAAGAGAGGAGGATGAGGAGGAGGAGGATGAGGTCTGGAAACAGGCTACTCAGTTTGACCAAGAGAGGAGGATGAAGAGGAGGAAGAAGAGGTCTGGAAACAGGCTACTCAGTTTGACCAAGAGAGGAGGATGAAGAGGAGGAAGAAGAGGTCTGGAAACAGGCTACTCAGTTTGACCAAGAGAGGAGGATGAAGAGGAGGAAGAAGAGGTCTGGAAACAGGCTACTCAGTTTGACCAAGAGAGGAGGATGAAGAGGAGGAGGATGAGGTCTGGAAACAGGCTACTCAGTTTGACCAAGAGAGGAGGATGAAGAGGAGGAAGAAGAGGTCTGGAAACAGGCTACTCAGTTTGACCAAGAGAGGAGGATGAGGAGGAGGAGGATGAGGTCTGGAAACAGGCTACTCAGTCTAACCAAGAGAGGAGGATGAGGAGGAGGAGGATGAGGTCTGGAAACAGGCTACTCAGTTTGACCAAGAGAGGAGGAGGAAGAGGTCTGGAAACAGGCTACTCAGTTTGACCAAGAGAGGAGGATGAGGAGGAGGAGGAGGAGGTATGGAAACAGGCTACTCAGTTTAACCAAGAGAGGAGGATGAGGAGGAGGAGGATGAGGTCTGGAAACAGGCTACTCAGTTTGACCAAGAGAGGAGGAGGAGGAAGAAGTGGTCTGGAAATAGGCTACTCAGTTTGACCAAGAGAGGAGGATGAGGAGGAGGAAGAAGAGGTCTGGAAACAGGCTACTCAGTTTGACCAAGAGAGGAGGATGAGGAGGAGGAAGAAGAGGTCTGGAAACAGGCTACTCAGTTTGACCAAGATGGTATGGATCGTAGAAAGAAGAGAAGCTCATTGTCAAATGTGTCTGGTAGAAAGTCTGGAAGAACAACGTGATCAACGTTAATTGTCACGGTTCAGCATAAAAAATATATATAAAAAGAAGATAATGTGATCTGTTCTATTCATGGAATCAGTTTTGTTGCAGTCAAGGCATCCTCATACCCGCTCCATCGACCCTTCTCAGCATTTCTAGAAGCGTATACAGATTGATTGTTCCGGTAAGGTGTTGATTTCATATACATCAGCTTATCCCACTAAGCAGTCCGGATCGAGCAGACTCCCTTTCCACCTTTGGACTCCACTCCTGTCTCTCAATATAAACATCATTGCCCCGCCCGCTCTCTTCCTCCTCTCTTGAAGAATGAAGAACAAAAGTGGCGATGTCTTCTTTGAACAGAGGAAGACTACACTCAATGCCAGAGCTACCAGCGAGCTTATCGGTCACTTCATTACCGTGTACATCAGCGTGCTGTGGACAGTACGCCCAGTTTAACGTGCTCACTATAGAGTCATCCGATAGCTGCATCCACTCGTGCGGCAGACACGATCTGGCATTCTTCTGTAGCACACTTCGCGAGTTAGTTACCAAGACTGCGCGATCCACGTTCTGTGTAACCAACCATGTTATCGCTGCCGTTTCTGTTTCTATATCCATTCTTATGATAGACACCTTATGCTACACTTGTCAGATTCTCTAGCCACTCTCTGCCAGGTTTGTATGCCACAAAACCCAAACCACTGCGCTGTCCGCAAGATACAGAACCATCCGTGTAGATGATCGGATTCTGAGGTATTTGGTTATTTGGTTATGGAAGGCCTAGGTACCGCTGCAAACGAATTAAAATCCATAATTGCTCAACCGCCCGTGCCAGCGTAATCATCCGAATTAATATCACATCTCCCAAACAAAGAAAGGTAACTGTAGTCCCCATCGTAGCAGTCCCAGCACACGCCAAAAGACATAAGGCGAAACCACGCAGAAAGTGAACACAGCCAACTGTTCCCTGTCATACGATATCATCATTCATCGTAAACAATTGGAATATTGAAACATGATCAAAACGGATAAGACACACAGCTCAAGGTGTGCACAGAGCGCTTAACTCAGTAGCTCCTGCAACAAGCCGGACTGTCCTGAGGTAACGACACTTTTTAGATGGATTCCAATTTTACGACATCGGTAGCTCCATAGGCCCAGTTGCGACGTCTATTTTGTCTTTACTCAACGGCTAAAGGAAAAAAAAAATCCTCTTCATCGTTCTTCATATAGGAATGTTATGTTGGCCTAGATGTGTTGAGTTGTAGTTTGCAGCATGTTTGTGATATTTGCACATTACTGCCTAACACACTTCAACATGGCGTCTACGAGTACTGAGTTCACATTACTGCCTAACACATTTCAACATGGCGTCTACAAGTACTGAGTTCACATTACTGCCTAACACACTTCAACATGGCGTCTACGAGTACTGAGTTCACATTACTGCCTAACACATTTCAACATGGCGTCTACGAGTACTGAGTTCACATTACTGTCTAACACACTTCAACATGGCGTCTACGAGTACTGAGTTCACATTACTGCCTAACACACTTCAACATGGCGTCTACGAGTACTGAGTTCACATTACTGCCTAACACACTTCAACATGGCGTCTACGAGTACTGAGTTCCCATTACTACCTAACACACTTCAACATGGCGTTTACGAGTACTGAGTTCCCATTACTACCTAACACACTTCAACATGGCGTTTACGAGTACTGAGTTCCCATTACTGCCTAACACACTTCAACATGGCGTCTACGAGTACTGAGTTCCCATTACTACCTAACACACTTCAACATGGCGTTTACGAATACTGAGTTCACATTACTGCCTAACACACTTCAACATGGCGTTTACGAGTACTGAGTTCACATTACTGCCTAACACACTTCAACATGGCGTCTACGAGTACTGAGTTCACATTACTGCCTAACACACTTCAAAATGGCGTCTACGAGTACTGAGTTCCCATTACTACCTAACACACTTCAACATGGAGTCTACGAGTACTGAGTTCACATTACTGTCTAACACACTTCAACATGGCGTCTACGAGTACTGAGTTCACATTACTGTCTAACACACTTCAACATGGCGTCTACGAGTACTGAGTTCACATTACTACCTAACACACTTCAACATGGCGTCTACGAGTACTGAGTTAACATTACTGCCTAACACACTTCAACATGGCGTCTACGAGTACTGAGTTCACATTACTACCTAACACACTTCAACATGGCGTCTACGTTACTGAGTTCACATTACTGTCTAACACACTTCAACATGGCGTCTACGAGTACTGAGTTCCCATTACTACCTAACACACTTCAACATGGCGTCTACGAGTACTGAGTTCACATTACTGTCTAACACACTTCAACATGGCGTTTACGAGTACTGAGTTCCCATTACTACCTAACACACTTCAACATGGCGTTTACGAGTACTGAGTTCCCATTACTACCTAACACACTTCAACATGGCGTCTACGAGTACTGAGTTCCCATTACTACCTAACACACTTCAACATGGCGTTTACGAGTACTGAGTTCACATTACTGTCTAACACACTTCAACATGGAGTCTACGAGTACTGAGTTCACATTACTGTCTAACGCACTTCAACATGGCGTCTACGAGTACTGAGTTCACATTACTGTCTAACACACTTCAACATGGCGTCTACGAGAACTGAGTTCACATTACTGCCTAACACACTTCAACATGGCGTCTACGAGTACTGAGTTCCCATTACTACCTAACACACTTCAACATGGCGTCTACGAGTACTGAGTTCACATTACTGCCTAACACACTTCAACATGGCGTCTACGAGTACTGAGTTCACATTACTGCCTAACACACTTCAACATGGCGTCTACGAGTACTGAGTTCACATTACTGTCTAACACACTTCAACATGGCGTCTACGAGTACTGAGTTCCCATTCCTCTAAATCCCTACTTGTCCAGACTGCTACTAGTGACACTGGGAAGAGGTGAAGTAAAATCTGGATAGTTCTGGTTCATCGACCAGGGCACGAATCTGTCAATTATGAGTCGCTGAACGCCTTCAGCCCTGGTGCTGATAGACGTCTTTGATCCCCGGACATAGTTCAAATCGATGAAAGGTCGAAAGAAAATAATATTGGAAAGAGGGGGGGGGGGGCAATGTGAAGTACAACTCTGTCTCGGACTCATTATAACAACTGCACTGGGCATGCGATTGTTATTTCTCAGCCCTACAGACCCCTTTCCCCCTTTACTGATATACAAATGTTTTAATATTAAATTTTCATCATCGTCTTCTTCTTCATCCTTTGCGTTCTCTCGATCAGTAGTACTCTTTATTGTTTGTCATTGAAAGACTGTTCATTTGAAGTAGCCGTGATGTATGATGTGTCTGTGTTGTGAATTTTGAGAACATGGGAAAGATTCGTTATTTCAGTTCTTGGTAAATTCACTGCTCGTTGTCCTAACTCCTTTGTCATCAAAGATTGGGTTTTGTACACAGAATGTTTGTTTTCATTGGGTTAACTAGATAGTGTTCGATTGGCTAAACGTTGCCGGTTCATTTACTAAACCCGCATGCACTAGCCAAGCCAGGTGTATAAATATGTACCTGACCCATAGCAATGGAAGTTAAAAATAACAAAGAGAGTGTGTGAGAGACAGAGAGAGTGAGATAATGAGAGAAGACTGGACACTTCACTGGAAATAGCGAGCCGAATCCACAGCATTCTAGGATGGTCTCCTATGAGAGCGGTGTGATTCAGTAAAAACGAACTCCCCAGCATTTGTTCCTTTACATCATCACTTATTCGATACAATTTCTTGGAGACTGATGATCTCGACATAGGGCCACGGCCTCTGAGTAAGAAGGTCCCCAGTTCGAATCCCCCGTATGCATATTATACATTTATATAACTTTTTTTTGTCTTACATCCTGCATTTTCAAAAGTATATTTTCCCCTCTAAATTCAACTTTTTTTTTAACACACTGTTTTAGAGACTACAATGTGGATGTAAAGTGGAATTTTGGCCACCTCGGGTTTGTCAATATGGATATAAACAACCGATTTATCAAATTGTTGCTGAAACGACAATCAGTGACAAAAACCCCCAAGTGTAAAAAAAAACACGTTGATCCATAAGTTTACCAACCTGCAGCGTGAGAGCGGATGAGATTTTCTTGAAGTTCCCTGGGGATGAAACAATTGGGGAAAGAATAAACATCAAAGTTCATCGAAATCAACAGTCCATTTTACTTTGAAAGTCAGAGTCGAGTGGGGGATTTTGGGAAATGAAAAAATATTAACCACTCCGTGACAGTACTGAGCAGTGGCGTATATTCTATGTTACCGCAGCTACCGCCGGTAGCCTGAACATATTAACGAAATACAAAAGGAAATTATAATTTATTATATTTTAAAAAATAATTATATTACAAATGTTCGAATATTCTATTACACATTTCATAGGCCAATATGATTTATTTGATTTGCACTTATTAAAGCAACGTTTTCTTCTGGCCACTATAACGTTTGTGAATGAAACCGAAACTTCTCTACATTGAAACCTCTAGTAGCTAGCGGTACAATCTTCCTCAATCCGGAACTAGTATTAAAGACCTTGACATAAAACAAATGGGGGTCAAAATAGTATAGCGGGACTACCGCTGAAGGAATGCGGTGGTTTCATGGGTTATTTTTAGCTCTAGACAATTAGAAGCGTTAAAAGTGAAAGTGAAACTCTGTCTAATTACCGGGACTTCCTTAGCTATTTATAACTACGTTATGTGCATCCGTATCTGTAGAAAGAACTTGTTCTGCTCTCAAGAGAATCAAATCTTATTGTCGCTCAACTCAGACACAAGAACGCTTATCTGGTTTGGCATTAATGTCCATTGAGAAATCATTCGCTCTAAACTTAGAAACCGCCACAACAGTACTTTCAATGACAAAGTCATCGAGATATTTTCGTCCCAAACAAGACGGATAGAATTTACATAAATAAGTAAGTAATTTAAAATGTAGTGATGTTATTAGCAAATATTACTTTATGTTAGCCTACTGAATATAATGTATGTTTTTATTTATTATGTCAGCGGTAGCCCAGACCCCAAAACCAATATACGCCACTGGGACCGAGTATGTTAATCTAAAATACTGACTATCTGTCCGTCCTCCCATACCACCACCCTCACCAGATGCTCCTGAAATCTGACACTGATTTGATAGATATTTTTCATGTCATTAGTTATTTTAAAAGATAACTCTTGTATAGGAGTAAACATCTTCTTGTCCTTTCTTCTACCTTTTTAGCTTCCAGTGGAGCATAGGTCTTCAACGAACACTTTCCAAGTCGTTCTGTTTTTTTTTGCCATTCTTTTAAGATCATTCCATGTCTTCCCCATCATCTTCATCTCTGCTTCTATCTGTCTTCTCCAAAAATTCCTTGGTCTTCCACTTTGTCTTTTCCCCTGGGGATTTCAAATAAGGGCCTGTTGTGTAATATTCTCAGTTGGCTTCCGCAGTGTGTGACCTATCCAGCGCCATCATCTTCACTGTATCTCTTTATCCACTGGTATTTGACTGGTACATTTCCATAATTCTATGTTAGTGATTTTGTCCTGCCATTTCCATCCTTTTATTCTGCGTAAGCATCCATTAATGAAAGTCTGTATTTTCACGATTGTCAATTTTGTTGTTCTCCATGTTTCACAGCCATATAATAGGACCGACTTAACATTTGAGTTGAAACATTTTTATTTTTGTATTTAACCTAATTTATTTGGATTTCCATATGTTTCCCAGTGCAACGAAAGCTCCTCTTGCTTTTGATATCCTTATTTTGGTATTATTGTCTGTTCCTCCCTCTTTATCTATATTACTGCCCAGATATATGTAAGATTGTACGTCTAGTAGAAGTCAACATCTTATGTCACTACAAATTAAGCGAAATCAGTATTCCGTATGTGTATATAGACACGTTGAGAGCAGAGAACTGCAAGAAGTTGTTAATGAGGTACATCACTTTAGGCAAAAAAAAGTGTACACATAAATGTCCATGCTTATTATTTATTCTTATCCCCATGAAGACCAAGAAGATCTAGCAGTGAATCGCCAGACACGGAGAATTGATTAATGCCTGTTAAGTTGTCTTCTGCCAGGGAAGAATTAATTTACTTTCAATATGCCAGGAGATCCTGGTTCTTCTTTTTTTCTTTCCTTCCTCATTTGCCTTTCAGCATCGAAGGGAGATATAATTTGGGGTCTTTTGCTCTTCTGTTCGCCTCTGCCGCTGTTATGTTTCCTAGTGCTTCTAATATTGCATCGATCCATCTTTTTCGTTGTCGACTTTGGATCTGGTATTCCCACTACGTTTATTGAAGGCTTGTTGTATTGTGTTTTGATCTTTCTGCCTTGTCACGTGGCCAAACCATTTTATCGGTTGTTTATTTTTATTTCTATGAAACCCTAGTTGATTCCAAGAAAATTCTGCAACATCTTTGCTTAATTTGATTCGTAGAAGCTTTTCGTGCATTTAAATAAGCGTTTGTATTTGTTGCTGCCTTGAGCCGGCCTTTAGTAGATTTCTATTATTTATATCTTTCTTGTATACCTGGAATCTGTTTATAATTTTCTTTGAACAAATTATTTTTGAGATTTGAAAATAAAAAAAAATCATTTGCTGACCATCGCAAGCAGTGTTTCCTTGGCATGTCTGATATCTGAATGCTTTTTGTGATTATACTTCAATGCGATGACTATATTTCTTCTTTTCCGTTCACATTTTGAGTTAATACGACTTTGATCAGCTCTCCTGTTGCCATAATGGGGTTAGAAACATGTTGACTATACTGATTTATAAGACATTTCTCTTAAAGATAAAAGCTGTTTAAGAGACTTACACTAGTTTGTCCTTCTCAATCATTGTCCTGGCAAATTTTCCGAACCCTGTTGTTATTCCGTAGACAACTGTATTGAAATGTAAAAAATAGACATAATAAATTAGAACTAATATTTATCCTTAGAGAAGTACTAGAATTATGTCAATGAAGGTAATTCTTGTGTTTGCGTGTGCCAGCTTGATACCTCTAGTCAAGTTCTAAGGGACTGAATTTTGCGGGAATATAACTTTTTCATATTATTCGCACCAGTAGCCGTGTGCTCATGTGTCCCCCGCCATACAGGCAGACATTCTCAGATGTACTCTCATTTTTTAGCGTCGAGAATTTTCACGCTTTGGGGAGATTTTTCCTGTCAATTTTTTCCCAAGCACCGGCCATTTTTAGCCTACTCTATTTTCCACCCGAAAGAGTTCTTCAACGTGAGCAGAAAGCACACATGACCTTCTGTTTTTTGTCGTTATCTGAGAGGACTAGACATCTGATCTCACTACCAGAGAGGACTAGACATCTGATCTCACTACCAGAAAGGACTAGACATATGATGTCACTACCAGAGAGGACTAGACATATGATCTCACTACCAGAGAGGACTAGACATCTGATCTCACTACCAGAGAGGACTAGACATCTGATCTCACTACCAGAGAGGACTAGACATATGATCTCACTACCAGAAAGGACTAGACATCTGATCTCACTACCAGAGAGGACTAGACATCTGATCTCACTACCAGAGAGGACTAGACATCTGATCTCACTACCAGAAAGGACTAGACATATGATGTCACTACCAGAAAGGACTAGACATATGATGTCACTACCAGAGAGGACTAGACATATGATCTCACTATCAGAGAGGACTAGACATCTGATCTCACTACCAGAAAGGACTAGACATCTGATGTCACTACCAGAGAGGACTAGACATATGATCTCACTAACAGAGAGGACTAGACATCTGATCTCACTACCAGAGAGGACTAGACATCTGATCTCACTACCAGAAAAGACTAGACATCTGATCTCACTACCAGAGAGGACTAGACATCTGATCTCACTACCAGAAAGGACTAGGCATCTGATCTCACTAACAGAGAGGACTAGACATCTGATCTCACTAACAGAGAGGACTAGACATCTGATCTCACTACCAGAAAGGACTAGACATCTGATCTCACTACCAGAAAGGACTAGACATCTGATCTCACTAACAGAGAGGACTAGACATCTGATCTCACTACCAGAGAGGACTAGACATCCGATCTCACTACCAGAAAGGACTAGACATCCGATCTCACTACCAGAGAGGACTAGACATCTGATCTCACTACCAGAGAGGACTAGACATCTGATCTCACTAACAGAGAGGACTAGACATCTGATCTCACTAACAGAGAGGACTAGACATCTGATCTCACTAACAGAGAGGACTAGACATCTGATCTCACTACCAGAGAGGACTAGACATCTGATCTCACTAACAGAGAGGACTAGACATCTGATCTCACTACCAGAGAGGACTAGACATCTGATCTCACTACCAGAGAGGACTAGACATCTGATCTCACTAACAGAGAGGACTAGACATCCGATCTCACTACCAGAGAGGACTAGACATCTGATCTCACTAACAGAGAGGACTAGACATCCGATCTCACTACCAGAGACCAGAGGAAGGTAAAGCCACGTCACGGATTCAAATTAAAAAAAAAAATTGCCACCGCCTGTGGAAAGAATCGAACCCGAGACATCTTAGCTCTAGAACACTCAGTTCCAGGTCAATGAAGACGAATACGAAGATTTAGAAGAACTAAGGATGGTCATGCACTTCAGTAGAATGTCTATGCTATAAATGCTTATAAACAAGTTCTGCTCTCTCTTTCTCTCTCTCTCTCTTTTCTCTCTCTCTCTCTGTATGTACATATACATATATATATATATATATATATATATATATATAGAGAGAGAGAGAGAGGGGAGAGGAGAACGGGTAAATGTTTTTAAGAGCTGCAAGCCCATATCTTGTAAAAAGATGAATATTAAAATGTATTTCAAACGTTGAAGAAACAGCATGACCAATATTATTTAGGACATCAGAAAGCATGCTAGTAACACGATAGCAAAACACCTTTATATGTCAATTATAATTATATATATATATATATATATATATATATATATATATATATATATATATATATATATATGTATTCGTTACCTTATTAATGATAAATTATAAACGTTTTGTTAGAGACATAACTCAAATGTTTACTTTTCTTGTTGATTTATAGGCAGTTATATTTTAGATGGTGATCTATGTAAACGTTTACCTTTGTTGCTAGCCAGGATTTCCTCTACCAGCGCCCTTGAATTGTTTACTTTCATCCGCGCATCCTCCGTCAACTGTAGATTGTGTACAAAGAATGTTGAGTTACACACACGAAATTTGTGCACACTAAAATACACTTCAAACACGACACAAAGTTGTTTTAAGAGCACTGTCTGTATTCACTGTTACCAACATCATCTAGTTTGTTTTATCCTCCCTTTAATCGTTTTAAGCATTAAGTATCTGCATTATTGATGTAGTTACAACCAATCCATATACGGAGTTATTTGAACCAGTAGTCCAGTGACATATTATGTCGTGGCGAAAAAAAGGGATGTGTGTGTGTGTGTGGGGGGGGGGGGGGGGTGTGTTGAGGTTACGATATAAAATTTCGCCATAATAGGTCACAACTTTTGGAGGTAAGCGTGCCATTTCTCTTTCTGGTATTATTGCTTTTCTTTAATTGTGTGAGTCATTCCTTCATCAGCCAGGCAGACTGAAGAACGTCAGTCTCTGTGCGAACCCCAATTTACTACGCCAGCTCGTATCGCTGAGCTGGTGCATTATGATGCGCTACTGACGTTTCCATACAGAGTTGCACATACAGCTACATATAAATTAACTCAGGTTCTCAGATCCCCTCCTCAACAAGACTCGAAGTGTCCAGCAACTGGCGACTTTAGTTCTGTGTTGGTTAGTTCGTCTTCTTACACGTCCACTAAGTTTCTCGTTTCTGGCTTTGCTCATCTTAACTCCCATCTCTTTCACTCGAAGGAGTGACGTGGACTCATGGTTGTCGAAGTCATGTGTCCTTCCATCTTTCCGGAGGGCATTGATGATTTCCCCCCGATCCATTGGTTGACCGTCCTCAGCAATAGCGCAGCTAGCCACCCTGTCCGCTCTTTCATTTCCCCGCACTCCCGCATGACCTAGGACGTAGACAAAGGTGACATTACGTATTTTTGACTTCTGCAATAACTCTACCCATTGCATACGTACAGATCCCGCCTCCACTTTTCTTATCATGCTCATAAAATGAATCAGTATACAGGCGTGGGTGTAGTCGTGTGAAATCTAACCATTTGAATGCCTTGGTTACTGCCATAATCCCCATCGTCATGCTACTCGTGGTCATAACATTTGCACCACTGTCTTCTTTGACTGTTTTGCCTTCCGAGCGTGCTGTAAATGCCCATGCACTTCTTTGGTGTCGTATTACAGATCCGTCTGTATAGATGACTGCATCTTTCTCATCGGTGTTATCCCAGATGAGACCGTTCACCTCCACATTGACCACGATTGAGTCCTGTTCCCTACATTTTCCGTCGAGTGTGACTATACACGAGTGTGAGTGTGCCCTGGGGTAATTTATAAGTACTGTTTAATACAATTTCAGTATTGTAGGAATTTATAATTTACGAAACTATAGCTCGTTTCAAATCACGTGCCCAACTTCAAAACGCTATTACTCAGTAACCGTTTGTTAAAAACTGTTGAAATTTTCCAAATGTTATTAGAATGCAAAAGACCCGTTAAATGTATATTTAACAAATATCTTGCAGCTGCAGTTTTCTTAAAGCGGCGAATTTCTTTGATGTTTGTCAAAATTGTAAATTGTGAACCCCTAAATAATAGAAATTACCGTAGTTGCTGGTCTATGATTAATTTCCACTAGGTAAAGGCGTGGTCGTAATGGGGAAATAACTGGATAAGACAAAACACCAGGAGAATTATTGTCTTCTTAGTTCGAGGACGGACGATAATATCAAGGTATACCTGTATGTCCAATTTTCATAGTTGTGTGGTCCTGATAAGGACCGTTTGTTGAACTAATTTAAGGTAATATAGGGGCCAACATTGTGGGGGCTATATACTTTCATTCTGAATCAGACGAGTCTAAAAGATTAATAACTGTTTGGGGTTGAACATTCCACAAACCATCATTTTTCCAATATTCCTCTTCCTGTTTTAAGACGTGGTCTTCACATTTAGCCCAATAATCTGTGTCTATATTTAATAAAGCGAGATTAGCAAGAGTCTTTACATCGCATATTTTGAATGTTGTATTTTCATCTGCAACTTGTCCTTTTAATTTTGCCCAGATTAGTTCTATTGGATTTAAATGAGCATGGTAAGGTGGCAGCCTCAAACTTATATGACCGTGCTCTTGGATAATCTTATCTATTTGAAAAATCTTTGTCCTCTGTTTTTGCTTTACTAGAGATAGTAATTCAGGTTTTAAGTACATGTTATTAAATTGTATGTGCTCCTTTGTGAGCCATATCTTAATAGCATCTTTTGTACTGGATGACGTCGGGACTTTATCTTCAAGTGCAACAATGTTGTGGTACGCTGCATTGTCCATTATTAGGCAAGATGGTCGATCTAGTGATGGGAGAACAGAATTTTCAATCCAATGTCTAAATATGTGACCATTCATCTCAGAGTGATAATCCCGATTGTCTATGGATTTTGAAAGAAAAATGAGCTCTGTATTCTGTATTAGTCCATGTTGTCGACTACCTGCATGAGCAATTATCAAGCGCTGTCCTTTGCTGCTAGGTATTAATCTCTTAATCTTTCCATCTGATGACTGCCATTCCCTTTGGTTAGTGTGGTGAGCATTGATCCATGTTTCATCCAAGTACACAATATCATAACCTTGCTTGCGCACCTCTTTTACTTCACGTAAGTACTTGCTTCTCATGACTACTATATGTGGCTTCTCACAGATGATGTTTCGTCCATTGGAATACTTTCTGAATGTAAAGCCTGCAGCTCTCACATTCCTCCATAATGTAGACTTTGATATTTCAATACTGTTGTTCTTTTTCAGCGATACTTTTAATTTTCTTATTGTAACAGTTTCATTCATACCCAACATTTTGCGAATTTCACTTCTAATAAGTTCACTGTCGAAATTATCCTACATTTTTGCTCTTCCTTGTGATTTTGTATATTTTGAACATTGACGGTCACGTGCTTGAATCCAGCGATTAAATGACCGTTTAGATAAATCCAAAATGTGTCTTGTCCTATTCTCAGGGTTTTCTAAAGAATGAAATAATCTTCCTCGTTTAGCCTCTTTGCAAAAATAGTCATACATTTTTATTGCGATGTTTTGTAAACTGCAGAATTTCATTTTAAGACTCATGATAAATGTTATCGTTCCACGTCTCCACCTATGAATGAACGGAAATGGAACACACAATTTCTCGTGTTCTTTACAAGTGTCTAATTGTGTCAAAAAACCACGGTAAAAGCGTGCAAACAGGTCAATTTTACCGTGTATGGATTTTTACTCGCTATTTTTAACTTAAAATACTGTAAACATTAAGTTTTGACTACATCAATGGGTTGTTATAAATTTATATAAATCAAATAAGCAACAATAATAACCAAATGTTTTTTTAATGAAATTAATTCCCTGTTGGGTTCTAATCATTATAACATTACATGCAAATTTTGAACAACTTACAACAAGCGGTTAAAAAGCTATCGATTTATAAAAGTTGGGCACGAGTTTTGAAACAAGCTATAAATCCAGGCAGTAACATATAGTCTGGTATGTTGGACTTTTAACAGCTAAAACTCCTTTATACAAGGTCAACATTGACAAGGGATATAAGTTTTATCATCCGCCCCTGATAGGTCTAAACACTCAAAAACCTTGATAACTGAGACGCTGAAAAAATAATCTCATTCTCTTCACATGGGATTATAACAGGATATTTTTTGTAACTTGAAGCGATGACACTTGCTTCAACGTTACAGCTACCTCCAAATACATTCGTATTTTTAGTGTAACAGAACCAGGCGAGCAAAGAATACTATAAACACCAAAGCAATAGAAAACATTAATATGGCAATACAAGTGAACAGTCCCTCGCTTTATTAGGCATATATATTGTTTAAAAGCAAAAAGCAGACCATTTTGTTAATGAATAAAGTTGAACATACTCGTAAAACAATATAAACATTTCATACCTTAATGTTGTAAAACCCTTTCCCAAGTCTGATCAAGTCATCGATAGCCAAATTGTCACCGTCAAGGGCTATGAACTTTTAGAGGCAGATAGAAATGTACAGAGATTAGCTAATGACACATTACACAGAGTGCACAGATATATATACGCTTCAATAGATGTTATTACTGAATCTTCTTGAATTTGAATCGAATAGCAATATGCGGAATGATGTTCTCTCAAAAGATGTTACACAAAAATGCAACACGACTCAAAATGCACATTTGATATACATTTTTCTTTTGTTGAAGCGCCTATATTTTGTGCCACTTTCTGTATTGTGTGTGCTATTTTATTTACATTTACATAAAAAAAATATTTTAAATCTCTCTCTCTCTCTCTCTCTCTCTCTCTCTCTCTCTCTGTCTCTCTCTCTCTCTCTCCTCACTTTCTCCTATATTCCTTCGCGTGAAATAAAAAACAAAGTTCTACTGTAGCTCTTGATCTTCTGACAGCCTTGTCAGTTGATTGTGTACTGTTTCGCTCTGTGTTGTCAGTCCATATTTTTATTGGTCTATCGCGGACTTCTATTTCATCTAAATATATATTTAAATGTAGTAAATGCCACTCTAAAGGCTTTCTCTGACAGTGGCGGTGTAGTGTTCCAGTATAATGATATATCATACCCAAACATTTCTGTGAACACTATTGTAGTCACCACACAAGCGACAATGGCACACGTTAAGATTGAGTTCTCATCGACCATTTCGCAGGCCGACAGTGCACTGACGGTGAGTGAGGTGCAAACATTTACAGACACCTATTGTCTGGACGGGCATTCTTGGTCGTTTTGTGTAGTGTGTAGTGGGTGCTGCAAAGGATACAACGTCATCATCGGTGCGTGTCGCGGCAACTGTTCACATGGGATCTGTGGACACGACTGCTCCGGGTCGTGTCTTAGTGTCTGTCCTTTATGTGAGGAAAAATCCGGAAAATGCCTACAATGTAAACGTCCTGGCTACATCTGTAGTGACACTTGTCCCAATGGTAATTTTGGGCTACGGTGCGGACAGACGTGTTCTGATGGCTGTGACATCATGTGTGACCCGGACGGTACAGACTGTGCGTGCAAGGAGACGTGCTACGGATCAGACTGCACTCTCAAATGTCCAGACAACTGTTTCAACGACACCTGTGGACAGTCAACCGGGAACTGTACATGCAAGGGAACGTTCTACGGGTCAGACTGCTTTCAAATCTCCGGACAACTGTTTGAACGAAACCTGTGGACAGTCAACCGGGAACTGTACATGCAAGGGAACGTTCTACGGGTCAGACTGCTCTCAAATGTCCGGACAACTGTTTCAACGACACCTGTGGACAGTTAATCGGGGCCTGCGCCTCGTATGTCGATGATTCCCACGTTAAGAAGAGTACTACAACAAACCCAAGCATATGGATACCTTAATGTGTTTCTGTGCTGGTCATGGTTCATTTCTTGGTGTTTTTCCGTGAAGCCATGGCTCATATCTTTATGTGTTTCTGTGCTAGCCATGGCTCATATCTTAGCTTGTGTGTGTGTGTGTGTGTGTGTGTGTGTGCTGGCCATGGCTCATATCTTGGTGTGTGTCATATTAGTCATGTCTCATATCTTGGTGTGTCCTTGTTAATCATGTCTCATATCTTTATGTGTGTATGTGTTTAGTCATATCTCATATCTTAACGTGTATCTGTGTTAGTCATGTGTCATATCTTTGTGTGTGCATGTTTGGGTTAGATATCTCATATCTTTGTGTGCATGTTTATGTTAGTCATGTCACATGTTTTTGTGTGTGCATATCTGTGTATGTCATATCTCATATCCTTGTGTGTGCATATCTATGTTGATCATATCTCATATCTTTGTGTGCATATCTATGTTAGGCACATGTCATATCTGTGTGTGTGCATGTCTATGTCAGTCATATCTCATATATTTATGTGCATGTTTATGTTAGTCATGTGTCATATATCTTGATGTGTGTCAGTGTTAGTCATGCCTCGTATCGCTGTGTGCACGTCTGTGTTAGTCACATCTCATATCTTTGTGTGTGCATGTCTGTGTTAGTCACCTCTAGTGACTCAGGCAGATGGTGCTCGTAAACCTCATGCTGGGAGGGCCGACCATCTAAGGGCAGAATCCCCCTACAGAAAAGATCATCTGCTGCCTTGCAGGAAGATTGGGGACAATCAAAGGCTAAGGAATGCAAACCTGAATAAAATGCTGGCTGAAATCGGATGCACTGGGCCACTGGCGCAGAACACAGTGCAACGTTTTAACGGGTGTTCAATCAGAGTGTATCTGGCAGACTCTAATTGTGATGTTCTGCCTGTAGGGGCGATCAACACACTTAACCTGACAGCTGACTTCATGTGAGAGTCTGGAATCCTACTCTGATTGAGTCCTGATCGCAGAGAGAGAGAGAGAGAGAGAGAGAGAGAGAGAGAGAGAGAGAGAGAGAGAGAGTGAAATGTAGTAAATAAAGTAAAGTGCCCCGTCACGCCGAGTGGCGTATAGGGAATATGGTGTTAGTGACCATACATTTTACAGACCTTCAGCACATGATTTTTGGGGTAATGTATTCGGTATTACGCACGTGCCACTTTACTTTCCCAGAAAAAAATCCGGTACCTATTTAAGGCTGTGTGAATCCGGAAACTGTCGGTTGGGATTGAACCCTAGCTCTGGTCCTTTGTAGTCTAGTTAACTAACCACTGAGCTATCGCGGCTCCCTCAGGTTTGTATACTGGGGGCAATCTTGTAGAACGTGTTTTTTGTTGGTTTCACTTTCAAAACACAAAACGTGTTGTCTACTTCCTGCTTTGTACTTCCGTGTGCCAAATTTGAAATGTATACACAGACATGAAATAACACCGAGTATTATATTATATGTGCACTGCCATAGATTTAGTTTTTAACAGAGAGAGAGAGAGAGAGAGAGAGAGAGAGAGAGAGAGAGTGAGAGAGAGAGAGAGAGAGAGAGAGAGAGTGAGTGAGAAAAAAAGATAATTAGCACAGAATGATGTGTCTAAATAGTAAATAATTAAATTCGAGAGATAAATACAACAAAAATAAAAGTGAAGAAAAAAGAAAAGAAAAATTAATTACGCACACATGAAAAAGTTAAAAAAAAAGACACGCATAAGGCGCAAACAATGTAACCAATAAATCATATAATTTACATAAAATATCAAAGAAAGACACCGATAAAGCAGAAACAGGTAAACGAGATAGTAAGCCTAATAGTCTCTCTTAGATGGAAGACCTAGATGCCTGGTTCCCTGGCTGGACTAATACATATATAAAATAACAATACCCCTACCCCAGCCTCCAACATGGATTCTGTCCACGCCTCCTCGCGTAGTTTCCCCGTAAAGTCGTTGTAGAGAGCAAGTGAAGCTATACCTTCAGTTTGAAGATGTGTGACATCTTAGTTCATTATTACTTTTATATGATTTCATACAAGTAGAGTTTGACATCTTCCAACAATGTGCTGTCAGGCCTCTTGATATTTGATTCGCGTTTGACTTATTCTCCTTCTTTGGCGTTCAGACATTTGCCTGGATGAGTCATAACGCTCTATGTCCGTTAGATCTTAATTTCTTCTTAAACGCAAATAGTAAATAAGGCATTAGAAAACATAGAATCAGATTATAGACAACAAAGACATACAAACTGAGAGAGAGAGAGAGAGAGAGAGAGAGAGAGAGAGAGAGAGAGAGAGAGAGAGAGTTAGATAGAAAGAAAATCCAAGAACAATGTAAAAGTCAATACAATTGTGAAACAAGACACACACTCGAAATTAAATTCGGAACTCAATGGGAAGTAGTAAAACACGTAGGGGGACAACGTGATCTCGGGCTAAGATATCGGCCTCTGGAAAGAAAGATAAAGGGTTCGAATCTCGCCACAGACGGACTGAATTTTTCTATTCAAGTTCGTCTCTGATAGTACCTCTTGGTCTCTCACATGCTCTCACGGTCTCTAGATAGTGACATGCAATATCTATCACACTCCCACGGTCTCTCGATAGTGACATGCAATATCTATCACACTCCCACGGTCTCTCGATAGTGACATGCAACATCTATCTTGGTTTCACTACTCTCACGGTCTCTCGATAGTGACATGCAATATCTATCACACTCTCACGGTCTCTCGATAGTGACATGCAATATCTATCACACTACTCTCACGGTCTCTCGATAGTGACATGCAATATCTATCACACTCCCACGGTCTCTCGATAGTGACATGCAATATCTATCACACTTCCACGGTCTCTCGATAGTGACATCATGCACTATATCTATCACACTCACACTCTCACGGTCTCTCGATAGTGACATGCAATATCTATCACACTCCCACGGTCTCTCGATAGTGACATGCAATATCTATCACACTTCCACGGTCTCTCGATAGTGACATGCAATATCTATCACACTCCCACGGTCTCTCGATAGTGACATGCAATATCTATCACACTCCCACGGTCTCTCGATAGTGACATGCAATATCTATCACCCTCCCCCGGTCTTTCGATAGTGACATGCAATATCTATCTTCGTTTCACATTCAACACCCCCCCCCCTCCTCCCCCACCCCCGTCTCTGGATAGTGAGATACAATTTATATCCCTCTCGAAAAACGTGGAAAAACTTCTTCTTTAAAGAACCATAGCAATTATATATCGGTAACAATAAACCAAAATATAGTAACTTTCCTAGCAAAATTGTTAAGCTATTAGCAAACTACTCACACCGAAGATGAATGTGCCGGATCTAAGGGCACAAATATTGTTGATTGGTGTAAACTGAAGACACAATGTGACCATGTCACTCAAAGTCTGAATGCCAAAGTAGAAGAATAAGTAAAACGCGAAACAAATATTAAAAGGGCCATTGTTGGAAAATACCAAACTCCATCTTCTTTTATATTATAAAAAATTGATACTGAACTAAAATGTTGACATTTCTCTCAACTAGAGGTTCTGCTTCACTTTCTCTCTCCAACGACTTTAATGGGAAAGTAGGTGAGGAGGTATGGACTGAATGTGTGTGAATGGTGGGGTGGGAGTATTGTTATTTTAAAATATATTAGTCCTGCCAGGGAATGAGACACAAATTTGTGATTTATATTTTCTCTTTATTTCACCTCTAATACTCGCGCTTCTCGTCTTTTTATCGCTCTCTCTGTCTCTCTCACTCTCTTATTCTCTTTCTCCTTCTCTCTCTCTTATTCTCTTTCTCTCTCTCATTCTCTCTCTCTCTCTCTCTCTCTCTCTCTCTGCATGTAAATTCATGTTACCTCCTTTTCTCCTCCCAGGTCAACGTCTCCACTGTGCCTGTTATACAAGCTGAGTTAAGGAACACTATGTGTACACAGAATACCTATATTGTCCTTTCCAACTGAAGAATTCAGGCAGGGCAGAAATTCTAGACTCTATGGTCGACGGTCATTGCCATTAAATGTCAGAGTTTGCACTGGACCCACATCTTATCTGGCCACACCCTGTTCTGGGCGAGCCTCTCAACCTAAGCAAGAGAATTTATGACCACTGTCGTTGCTTCTCGCCACAGTCTTCAGTATTCTTGTTAGCATTTTTCTGCTGATCTTCCTCTTTTTTTTTTGTCATCTATTTCCATTGTGAGAGCTTACATTAAGATTTATTTGTCTCTTCTCATCACATGGCCGACATATGACCACCTACTTCTCTTCATTGTAGACATTGTTGGACGCATTGCTATTTCGCTCATTTCTGTATTAGTCTTGAATTTATTCCAAAGTATACGTAATATTTTCCGGAAGTATTTGTATCAAAATGTATCCAATTTATTTTCTGTTTATTTAGTTGTTTTCCAACTCTATCATGCATAAGGAAAGCGTGGATATATACACTTGATTTGAAAATAATTATCATTGTTTTTGTGCTTAGTAATTTTGATTTCCATATTTTACCAAGATTTCTGAAAATCATTACTGTCTTTTTTTCTATCATGACTCCCTTTTCTTTCTTTGAATCCCCTTCTTGGTCTACATACACACATACACATGTACATAAATGCAGACATAAATTGTGTTTAAAGGACACACATGAACTAAAAGCTGCAAACAGTAAACGTGAACTAAAGAAAGAACAAAGTAAATCACTGGCAAAGGAAAAAATAGTGACGCATGAACATGTCGACAGAGCTGAGATGCATGCTCAAAGATGAAATACGAAACTGGTGACATACTGGTATGTGAGCTTACAACATAGACTGTTTGAAAAGTTATCATAACAACATGAATCTAAAATAATTATAAAACAAATAACAAATAAGAGCAACCCAACATTTCACTGTCAGAATTCACAAAGCCAAACTGTAAATGAACACTTTTCAATATGAGTCTCTATCTTAATTCTCAAGCGAATCAATTGACTTTTCCCACTATAAAATCAATTTATAAGTAAATAATAAATGTGTATACATGGTGTGTCCCGTTATGGACTTCGCCCTTTTGACTATAAATCTCTGAATATGATGGTTTCCGTAGCTTTATTGTTACACACACACATACAAACACATTGTTCAGTCTCTAATATATTCCCATATTTTTTGTCCATCTATATATTCTATGATATTAGAAGCTTTCTATTCTCACCTCTTTACCCTTACATGGTTTATCTTCTAAATTTGATTTAATTTCATTTTTGCCATTGTTCTGTTATTTTAAAAAATGTGCATGACCTATATTTTACAAGAATATTTCCCGGACTATATTTTGAGATTGACATAAAAAGGATACACTTTTTCTTCCACGTAGACAATCTCGGCTGGCAATGACATCGGACTTGACATATCACTCTCGAGGACTGAGAAAAGATTGACACAATGAGATTAACGAGTCAGTGAAGGAGTAAGAGAGTAGGGTTTTTTTTTAAAAAAAATAGAATTGATGAAGTTTGAGTTGGAGGTGACGAGGAACGACCGTGTGTGATAAGTTCTGGATGGAACGAATAGTGGGAATGGTAAGTGAGTGGACGAACGGGTGAGTGATTGGAAGGAATAAGTGTGACAGAAATAGAGTACATATGTGGCTTCATCAGAGAGAGAGAGAGAGAGAGAGAGAGAGAGAGAGAGAGAGAGAGACTGTGAGTTTCATAAAGTGAGTTAGTACAGGGAGAGATTTACAGAAACAAAACAATTTATTTATTGTGAGGCACGATACAACAAGTAAGTTCAGATTGTGAATGAATGAACAATTAAGAAAAACATGTTTTCGCTACGCCTCAACGGGCTTATGAGGAACATGATGTTAGTGACCATATCCTTTAATGACCAGCTGCGATATTTCATGGGTGATATAGTCAGCATCGCAATATGCTATTCTTAATTTCCCATGTAACAAAATCTCTGGTTCCTATTTTTAGAGTTTAGGGGAACCCTAGAGCCGTGACACTGCGAAACAAAACAAAAAATCGTCTCATCATGGAATTGAACCTGTACCTTCCTCAGAAATAGTGAGCGCACTGTTCACCAAACTACCGAGTCTTCCAATGAAATAGAAGAGTAGACGACTTCATATATCATCAGCGACTGCCTATGACTTTCGGCAATTATTATAAGATAATCAATTCCATATATAAGTTTTAGTCTTGTACAAAACATAACATCAACTACTATTCTACACTACAATAGATTATAACATCGACACTAGAATGCTACGCTTACTTTAGATTGCTACTTCCACACCGGATACTACATTACATTAGAGTACCATAACGTTAACAGACTACTACAGTTAAATTAGAGCACTACAAGCACAATAGATTTAAACACATACACTAGAGTAATACAGCTACACTAGAGTACTACACCTACATTAGAGTACTACACCTATATTAGAGTACTACACCTACATTAGAGTACTACACCTACATTAGAGTACAACATCTACACTAGAGTACTACACCTACACTAGAGTACTACACCTACATTAGAGTACAAGTACTCTAGAGTACTACATCTACATTAAAGTAGAACATCTATATTTGAGTACTACACTTACACTAGAGTACTACACCTACATTAGAGTACAACATCTACATTAGAGTACTACACCTACATTAGAGTACAACATCTACATTAGAGTACTACACCTACATTAGAGTACAGCATCCACACTAGAGTACTACACCTACACTTGAGTACTACACCTACATTAGAGTACTACACCTACATTAGAGTACTACACCTACATTAGAGTACTACACCTACATTAAAGTACTACACCTACATTAGAGTACTGCCCCTACATTCGAGTACACCTACATAAGTGTATACACCTACATAAGTGTATACACCTACATTAGAGTATACACCTACATTAGAGCTTACACGTACATTAGTGTGCTACAACTACATTAAAATATACATCTACACTAGAGTACTAAACTTACATTAGGGTATTTACCTACAATCGAATACTACACCTAGTTTAGATTATTTACCTACACTAGAGTACTACAGCTACATTAGAATACTATACCTACATTATAGTATACATTTACATTAGAGTAATACACCTACATTAGGGTATACACCTACAATGATCACTACAGCTACATTAGAGTATACACCTACACTAAAGTACTACACTTACATTAGGGTATACACCCACACTATAGTACTATAGCTTCAATGGTGTATTTATCTATATTAGAGTACTACACTTATACTAAAGTACTAAAGCTACGTTAGGGTTTACACCTACACTCGAATACTATACCTAGATTAGATTATATACCTACACTAGAGTACTACAGCTACATTACACCTAAAGTATAGTACCATACCTACATTAGAGTATGCACCTACACTAGAGTAATACACCTACATTAGGGTATAAATATACACTAAAATAATACACTTACATTAGGGTAAACACACACGCTAGATTTCTAAAGCTTCATTGGAGTGTACATCTACACCAGAGTACCATAACAACATTATAGCATGCCTACACTAGAGTACTATACCTACATTTGGGTGTTCACCTACACTAGAGTACTACACCTACATTAGATTATACACAGTAGTAGAATACTTACTACATCTACATTAGAGTATTACACCAACAGTAAATTACTACACCTACTCTAGAGTAATACACCTACACTCACCTGCACGAAAGGACTAAACCGACAAACTGTTATTGCCTTGGGGCACTACTGAACATTTGTGTGTATTGATCAATCATACAATGTATGGATCTTATTACATAAAAAGCAGTTATCATGAGAATCAGAACAATTTTTTAAAATGTATAATAAACTTCGCTGATACTGCATCTCTTCTTCATTTTTCGTCTGGAACAAACGTCTTATTTATTGCGTTCTCTGTAAATGAAACAGAGGCTCCGATATTTGAAACTCTTGGTCCGGATCGCCGTCATGACGTATATTTCAGACACAATTTATGTAAGACGCCATTAGAGCGAATTTATTGAACAAAGATCCAGTAAATCATCTCGTATTCTAGCGCAACCAAAGGAAGAAACGGGTATTCTGTGATCTATTTCTTTTTACAATCGAAGTAAGAAAATGAAATGTGTGCTATGGAAAGTCTTTCTCAGCATAAGGAAATCTAGAACGACAAAAACTAAAATCACTGTAAGCAGCAGAAATGTAGAATTACTGAATAGCAATGATGTTCTAGAAGAAGCCAAAACTAACAAAATACTTCTTACCAATTGCAGGAGAAATAATCAGCATTGTTTTTTCCGAAATAAGAAGAAGACGGGTAAATATATTGTAGCAACTGGAGACTTAATTAAAGGGAAGATTGAACAAATGAAATATAAAATATACTGGACATTTTAAGAGATGGCTTAGTGTGAAGTCAACAGTGGATTTAATAAAGAGCTGTAGAGACTAAAAGTTGTAGAGACTAATGATCTTATATTTCTGCAGATACAGTAATTGATTATGGTGATGATAATCAATTCTTACACAAACATTTAAGAAGAATATATAGAATTAAAAAAAACAGTAAATAAGTTGAAGTGAACAAAAACATCAAAAAGATAAAAGTCATGGAGCTAAAATTGAACAACCCAGCTCTGATTAGAAGTTGAGAAGCAGAAAAATAAATGGGTGGATGTCTGAAAGAGGTCTTCACAAGGCTCCGACTACAGCTAAGTAGAAATCTACCGCTATAATCTTCTTGCACGTGCGTGTTGTCATGTAATACTGACGAAGATCTCTGGCCGTAACGTCAATACTTTTCTATTGTCTTCATTTTAGTAAAGCTGTTACATACGATCGTATACTTTTTCTTTGTTTCATCCAGCTGCCTTGCTCGATATTCTATATTTATTCCCATATTGTGGAGTAACAGAAACTTGCAGCAGCAAATCACAGTTATTTATTTAGAAAACTTATAACATCAAACGAGAAGACGTGCTTTGCTAATCTAAAAATACTTTTGAACTGGGGATTCAGCCAGTGCACAAAGTAGAGAAAAAACGACACTAAAGATATATTGAGTTATTGAATTATTTGCGGGTCATCATCATTGCACTCCGAACATGTCCATAGGTGCTCAGATTCACTCCTCAGCAATTTCCGCAGTGTCCAGCGACTGACGACTCCAGCTCTATGTTGGTTGATAAGTCTTCTTACACGGCCACTAAGTTTCTCATTTCTGGCTGTGCCCATCTTAACTCCCATTTCCATCATCCAAAGAAGTGACGTGGATCTGTGTTTGTCGAAGTCCTGTGCTCTTCCCACATCTCGGAGGGCATTGATGATGTCCGCCCGATTAATTGGTTGTCCGTCCTCAACGACAGTACAACTAGCCAACCTGTCCGCTCTTTCATTTCCCTGTACTCCCGCATGTCCAGGGACATAGACAAAGGTAGTCTACGGAGCCCGCCTCCACTTTTTTTATCATGCTCATCGAATCACTCAGTATACATGCGTGGGTGTAGTCTTGTGATTCTAACCATTTGAATGCCTTGGTCACTGCCATCACCTCCATTGTCATGCTACTCGTGGTCATAACGTATGCACCACTGTCTTCGTAGACTATTCTGCCTGCCGAGCGTTCTGTAAATGCCCATGCACTTCTTTGGTGTCGTCTTACAGATCCGTCTGTATATATGACTGCATCTTTCTCATCGGTGTTATAACAGATGAGACCGTTGACCTCAGTATTAACCACGACCGGGTTCTGTTCCCTACTTTTCCTGTCGAGTGTGACAATACACGAGAAAGTCCCCTTGAATGACGCAGGCACCAGTATCCACTCCTCACCAACGCTGATATTAGTAAGCCCTCAGACCTGTTTGATGACATCTTCTGTTCGCCCCACCCATGATTTGCCTCTTTTTAGCCTGGCACCTTTCACTGTGTTGAGCACGTGGTGCAATGGATGCTCTTTATCTGTACTAATCTTCAGGTATGCTCGTGCTCTCCAGATCTTGATTCTGTCATCCATGTTTGGGAAGTCAAGAAGATACCTCATTGCTACACAGGGAGTGTCCCCTGTACATCCCAAGATAATGCGCATGGCTTCATTTTGTATTTTCTCCAGCCTATCAATTTGAGTCTTACTGACAGTAAGAATTGCCAGGGCATACTCGATTGGTGCGAGGACTAATCCCTGGAACAGAAGAGTAAGTAGCCTCTGCTCGATGTTGACAGCTGCCATGACCTTCAAGGGGGCTTATCCGTTGCGGGATTTTGTTATCACATGGTCGACGTGGTCCCGAAAACATAGGTTGCGATAAAACTTAACTCCGAGGTATGTCATCAACTTGTCCCTGGTCACCTCATCAGCTCCATTTGTACTACCGGTGTGGTCGTATTAACGATATGATTGTTAAAGGAGAACCATGAAACTGATGCTTTATCAGGATTAACCAAGGCACCTAAAACCCCATACCAGGAAGAAATGCGATTGAGTTCGTTTTGCATTGTGGAGGCGATTCCCCGTCTGTCTCTTCCCTGTCGATGACCAGAATATCATCAGCAAAAGTCACAGTTCTTCCCCTCCCATCCAGCTGTTGTTCCGTGATCGTTATTGTGTACACGTTAAATAGAACTGGTGACAATGGTGAGCCTTGTGGCAGCCCTGGACAAATGGATGTTGGCTCAGAAGACCAACTTCCACATCTGAGTATCACCTTCCTCTGAAACAGTGCCGCGGCGATCCATCTAATGTGGAAGGGGTGCACCGCCAGTTTGAGGAGCATATGCATGAGCTATTCAAATGGTACCCTGTTGTATGCATCCTCCAGATCTATAGCAGCAGCACATGTCTCCTCTCGTCTGTGGAAGATTTCGAAGACGTCATAGGCAAATACTGCCGCATTGAGCCATGTCTCTTTGTTATATCTATAACCTCCGAGTGTGGGTGGAAATGCGCGTTTCTGTTCAAGGTGACAGGTGAGGACACGGGCAATTATTTTCTCCAGCAGCTTGCCCGCATTGTTCTGCATTGTGATGATTCTGTAGGCACTGATCTGAGATATATTAGATGTGTGTACTTTTATTGATTTTTGTATGAATCAAAATGCTGAAGAGCGATGCAAATGATTGTCATCATTTCTCTAACCACCTATATGACAATTCTCATATTTTGACAAGCAATATGAGCAACCAAGAACGGATAAGAAGGTGTAATAAATGATCCAGCGATTGGACATATAAACTGAAACTGGATAGGCTTTACACTGAATCTATATAGATGGGCTTTACGCTGAAATTGGATAAACCTTAAGCTGAAATTGGAGCGGCATTACCCTGACAATGGATACGTCTTAAGCTTAAACGGGATAGGTCTTAAGCTTAAACGGGATAGGCCGGCCTCAAGCTTAAACGGGATAGGTCTTAAGCTTAAACGGGGTAGGTCTTAAGCTTAAACGGGATAGGCCGGCCTTAAGCTTAAACGGGATAGGCCTTAAGCTGAAACTGGTAAAGTCTTAGGTTGAAACTGGTAAAGTCTTAGTTTGAAACTGGTAAAGTCTTAGGTTGAAACTGGTAAAGTCTTAGGTTGAAACTAGTAAAGTCTTAGGTTGAAACTGGTAAAGTCTTAGGTTGAAACTAGTAAAGTCTTAGGCAGAAACTGGTAAAGTCTTAGGTTGAAACTTGTAAAGTCTTAGGTTTAAACTGAACAGGCATTACCCCGAAGCTGGATAGATCTTGCGCTCAGAAAAGAAATCAAGAATCAGTCACATGAATTGTTATGTAGTGAACTCAGTACGGAATGCAAAAAAAAAAGAGGAAGACCAAGGGCAATCAGCAGCGAACAAAAGAAACTGCTGGATGATATAAACCAGACTTAGGGCTTTTTTGCGAAGGATTGCATGGGACAATGTAAAGGGAATGAGCTCTACAAGACTCGTCAGAACGTGTTGGCCGCTAATATCATTATCAATTTATGGTCATGACAAAGAAGACAGACATCTTACCAACAATAACGAAGTCGTTGTCGTCCAGGACATCTTTGAGGTTATCATCAAAGTCTAAGATAGCTCCCCCTTTTGCTTTCCTTAACTCAGTCACTTTTTCGGCTACTCTGCCAGATGCTCCCTTAAACTTGTAGTATCTTCGCAGAGTCTCCTCCCCTAGCCATCGGGCGTTGTCTGTTCCCTTGCATGGCACAGCGAACCACAAACCACGAACTTTGACGCTCAGTTTCATTGTAGATTGAAGGTGGACCTTTTTGAGAATTGATAGAAATGGATTTCGTTAGAAAAACGTAGTGCAAATACATGAAGGAAGTAGTAGTCATGTTCGTTGTGTGCCCTCAGATATATTGTAATGTTAAAGAAATCGCGTTAACAATAGTAATGATGAACAATGACAGAAGATTCAGAAAGTTGATGTTTAATAGATCTATGATTGAGGATTGGGTTGGAGGTGGATGGGGATGTCTATTTCTGATTTTAGTCAGAGAAATGTGATGAAAAGAGAGGGTGGAAAGAAGGGTTAGGGGTGGGGGTTACTAATATAAAGGGAGGTGACAGTGATAAGAGGAGATACTAATGATAAAAGTAGATGACAATGATAAAGAGGAAAGTGGTAATGATTATGAGGGAGGTGCCAATGATAAAGAGGTAGGTGATAATGATTATGAGGGAGGTGAGAATGATAAAGATGGAGGTGACAATGATAAAGAGGGAGGTGACAATGATAAAGATGGAGGTGACAATGATAAAGAGGAAAGTGGTAATGATTATGAGGGAGGTGCCAATGATAAAGAGGTAGGTGATAATGATTATGAGGGAGGTGACAATGATAAAGATGGAGGTGACAATGACAAAGAGGGAGGTGACAATGATAAAGATGGAGGTGACAATGATAAAGAGGAACGTGACAATGATAAAGAAGGAGGTGACAATGACAAAGAGGGGGGTGACAATGATAAAGAGGGAGGTGACAATGACAAAGAGGGAGGTGACAATGTTAAAAAGGGAGGTGACAATGATAAAGAGGGAAGTAAAATAATACAGAGGTGACAATGACAAAGGTTGGTGACAATAATAAGGCACAATTAGAGAAGAGTGACAGTATTAAAGGAAGATGACAACAATCGATGGAAGTAAAAATAGCTAAGAGTGGTGACGTCAATAACACACGGAGGTGACAATTATATTATATTGACCGATAATAGGAGGTGACAATCCTAAAGTCAGGCGATAATAACAGAGCGGGAGCAGGCATAAATTAAAGGTGAATTGTCAGCAAAAAGACGAGAATCAGGAAAAATTAGGTCTGCTAAGAATGTAGCGCATTAAGCAGCAATAGCTGTGAAGATAGGAATGAATACATTTAAAAAACAATTTAATTAGTAATAATAATTAATAGTAATAAATGTAGTAGATTCCCCTGAAGGTGAAAGTAAAAAAAAAAGGTATAGTTACAGATTTACACAAGTAAAGAATTTGTTTTCTAAATTTGGTAATGCGAATCGTTAAATGTTGCAAGAGTTTGGGTTAGAGACTAGGAAGTGTGGGGAAACCAAAGGTCGTGGTAGCTTGCTGGTTGTCCAAACACACATAGCTCCATCTCGCAGGCTACCATTCCTATACGGTCGACGCAGTATTTGAAACTGTTGCAGTCTTAAGATCGATATCTAACACAAAGGTAATGATAATAACTTATATTTAATTAGCAATTATAACTGCAATGAGCGAGAAGTAGCATTGTTGCGGACAATATTTGATGTTGTATAATATTGAAAGATAAATGAAGAATGAAGCTTCTCTAATAGTAGATATCATCATATCAGCAAATATTGTTACCCGATGAGACAATACAGATAACAGATAAATATATTAATAGACATGTTTAAAAATAATCGTAAAGATGTGAATAAGCTGAAGCTGTACAATTTGAAACTTTAGTATTATTTCGTTAAGTTGCCAGTGTTCTTCCTTGATTTTTTTCTTGTATTAACACAAAGAGTAGCAGTGGATGTGAAAGTAGTAGAGATATACTTTGTTGGAGCACGTACAAGCGTAGTCTTGAAAGTTGCAGAAAAATGCGATCAGGTATGCCTATCACAAAGCCAGGATTCAAATACCTGAAATAAAAATTCACCGGGTGTACATTGTAAACTTTGAAAGGGACATAACTCAGTAAGTCACGTGTATCAACAACCTGCAGTTAGTGAAGCAAACATAATAATCAAATACAGGACTCAAATAATATATAACGCAGATTACAAAAATGGAGTCTCAGTAACTGGTTCAGACTCAGTCTGACACTCTACGATTGACTCAACTAAACCAACAAAAATGTATACCTTGCTAGATGGTTTCGGAAAACTATTAGCAGCGAAGAAAAGCACTGACCCATTTACCTCCAAATATTGTGGCCTTTTATAGCATTTGACAAAGTAAAGCACCAAGAAATAATTACAATTTTAGAAAGCATAAACATAGATAGCAAAGATCTAAGAGTAATAAAGAACATGTACTGGCAACAAACAGCGGCCATAAGAACTGGAAACCAATTGGGAATGTTTCAACAAATAAAACAGGGTGTTAGGCAAGGTTGTGTGCTGTCACCATATTTGTTTAATATGTATAGTGAGATTATTTTAAGATCCATAAGGGGCATGCCTGGAATAACAATTGGAGGTAATAATATAAATAATCGAAGATATGCTGATGATACAGTCTTAATCGCTAAGAGTGAAAATGAGTTACAAGAAATGTTGGACATTATAGTGAAGGAAAGCAAAAATAAAGGACTCAGCCTTAATAGCAAAAAGACACAGGTAATGGTAACAACAAAGAAAAAGACATCACCTCAGTGCAAAAAAAAAAAAAAAAAAAGACAAGTGGAACAATATTAAAGCAGGTAAATAAATTTAAATATTTGGGAACTGTGTTAACCTCAGACGGAGATGTACAAGAGAGGTGAAATGCAGAATTACTCAGGCAAAAGAAGCTTTCCAAAAAATGAGGAAGATATTATGCAATTCATTTTTGACAATCGAAACAAGAAAACGAGTTATAAAATGTTATGTAGAGGCAGTCTTAACATATGGATGTGAATCATGGACAATATGACAAAAAACAAGAAAATCACTGGAGTCTGTAGAAATGTAGTTTTACAGAAGAATGTTGAGAATACCATTGACAGCTAGGAAGAGTAATGAAAACGTTCTGAAAGAGGTCAAAGCAAACAGAGAGCTAATTTCCAATATTAGAAAGAAACAATCATCATTTTTTGGTCATGTAATGAGAAGAGAATGGCTGGAATATATTATAACAACTGGGAAAATTGAGTGACGAAGAGATAGAGGAAAGCAAAGAGAAAAAATACCAGACATCTTAAGAGAATGGCTTGGCAGAAGGTCAACAACAGAAATAATAAATAACTGTCGAGATCGAAAATTGTGGAGAGACATGATCACCTACGCCAGCAGGCCCGGCACCTAATGATGATAATAAGAATTATTTAATACTTCATTCCCCTCCGACTTCTTTTTATGCTAATGGACATCCGGTATATTTGTATTGGTTTTACATGGACAGCAGACATAAAATATTGAGTTATTGAGTTATTTGCGGGTCATCATCAGTGCACTCCGAACATGTCCATAGGTGCTCAGATCCCCTACTCAGCAATTCCCGCAGTGTCCAGCGACTGACGACTCTGGTTCTATGTTGGTTGATAAGTCTTCTAACACGGCCACTAAGTTTCTCATTTCTGGCTGTGCCCATCTTAACTCCCATTTCCATCATCCGAAGAAGTGACGTGGATCTGTGTTTGTCGAAGTCCTGTGCTCTTCCCACATCTCGGAGGGCATTGATGATGTCCGCCCGATCCATTGGTTGCACGTCCCCAACGACAGCGCAGCTAGCCAACCTGTCCGCTCTTTCATTTCCCCGTACTCCCGCATGTCCAGGGACATAGACAAAGGTAACCTTACGTAATTTGGATTTCTGCAACGACTCTACCCATTGCATGCGTACAGAGCCCGCCTCCACTTTTATTATCATGCTCATCGAATCACTCAGTATACATGTGTGGGTGTAGTCTTGTGATTCTAACCATTTGAATGCCTTGGTCACTGCCATCGCCTCCATTGTCATGCTACTCGTGGTCATGACGTATGCACCACTGTCTTCGTAGACTATTCTGCCTGCCGAGCGTGCTGTAAATGCCGAAGCACTTCTTTTGTGTTGTCTTACAGATCCGTCTGTATAGATGACTGCATCTTTCTCATCGGTGTTATCGCAGATGAGACCGTTGACCTCACTATTAACCACGACCGGGTTCTGTTCCCCACTTTTCCTGTCGAGTGTGACAATACACGAGAAAGTCCCCTTGAATGACGTAGGCACCGGTATCCACTCCTCACCAACGCTGATATTGGTAAGCCCACAGACCTGTTTGATGACATCTTCTACTCGGCCCACCCATGATTTGCCTCTTTTTAGCCTGGCACCTTTCACTGTGTCGAGCACGTGGTGCGATGGATGCTCTTTATCTGTACTAATCTTCAGGTATGCTCGTGCTCTCCAGATCTTGATTCTGTCATCCATGGTTGGAAAGTCAAGAAGATACCTCATTGCTATACAGGGAGTGTCCCTCGTACATCCCAGGATAATGCGCGTGGCTTCATTTTATATTTTCTCCAGCCTATCAATTTGAGTCGTACTGACAGTAAGAATGGCCAGGGCATACTCGATTGGTGCGAGGACTAATCCCTGGAACAGAAGAGTAAGTAGCCTCTGCTCGATTTTGGCAGCTGCCATGACCTTCAAGGCGGCTAATCCTTTGCGGGATTTTGTTATCACATGGTCGACGTGGTCCCGAAAACATAGGTTGCGATAAAACTTAACTCCGAGGTATGTCATCAACTTGTCCCAGGTCACCTCATCAGCTCCCATTCGTACTACCAGTGTGGTCGTATTAACGATATGATTATTAAGGGAGAACCATGAAACTGATGCTTTATTAGGATTAACCAAGGCACCTGAAACCCCACACCAGGAAGAAATGCGATCGAGTTCGTCTTGCATTGTGCAGGCGATTCCCCGTCTGTCTCTTCCCCGTCGATATACCAGAATATCATCAGCAAAAGTCATAGTTCTTCCCCTCCCATCCAGCTGTTGTTCCGTGATCGTTATTGTGTACACGTTAAATAGAACTGGTGACAATGGTGAGTCTTGTGACAGCCCTGGACAAATGGATGTTGGCTCAGAAGACCAACTTCCACATCTGAGTATCACCTTCCTCTGAAACAGTGCCGCGGCGATCCATCTAATGAGGAAGGGTTTACCGCCAGTTTGAGGAGCATATGCATGAGATATTCAAATGGTACCCTGTTGTATGCATCCTCCAGATCTATAGCAGCAGCACATGTCTCCTCTCGTCTGTGGAAGCCTTCGAAGACGTCATAGGCAAAGACTGCCGCATTGAGCCATGTCTCTTTGTTATATCTATAACCTCCAAGTGTGGGTGGGAATACGCGTTTCTGTTCAAGGTGACAGGTGAGGACACGGGCAATTATTTATTATTATACATAAAATATATAAACTACAAATACAGGATTAAGTCCACAACAGAAAGGCTCTTTAGACAAACAATACAGTTCAGTCAAACTGTTAAAGTTGTTGTTTTCTGAGCGTATAATGGTGTAGAAGGAAAATGATAACATAAACAGAACCACAATCGTACACACAATTGTACCACTTACAGTTTAAATACAATACCTTGTGATAAACACAGCTAAATCTCCAAGTGTTAGCGACTGAGTTTTCTGATAATTAAAGAATTCACTAGAAAAATGGCCCCAATGTTGTTACCGTTAACAAAGCATCTCCATATATTACTTATTGATCACACAATAAAAGAATGTATTGTCCACAATTAAAATATTTTATTTTCACAAAGAAAACCAAGACTGTCAGTGTTGTCTCTCTATGGATGATATAGCTTCATGTAAAAATCAAATCAGAAATGCTGACAAAAACTTACCAGCGAATATTTATCTGATGAATTTTGTTTTTTAACAAAGCAAGTAACGATATCTCTGCTACCAGAAAAAAAAAAATGAGTATTTTCTTAAATTTCTCCGCCCGTCAAGACCGTTGACACTTATTAGATTTTCGGTGATCTGAGTTATCGGACCTCGTGGAAGCGAACACACCAGCTGGTCAGTCTGTGTGATTTTAATCAGCACTTATCTGGCTGTTCTGTTACATGGCAATAGGCAACACGTTTTCTTCTCAAGCCTTGACATATCTCTTGGCTGAATTTGCAGACGTCTTATCAAGGTGTCGTTTCTTAATGACCGGGAACGCGGACGTGGATATGTGAAATCTGTGACCTCTAGTTACGCTTGGCGAACACGCTGATAGGCAGACTACCTGGAGATAGGAACAGTATGTGGCAGATAGTGTAGATACTGGACAGTCGCTTATCGTGGGGGAAGAGGGAAGTCAACAATGCAACTCTAGACAGCACTAGAGGCAAGGACAATTGTGACAGAACCATGGTCTCATGCGCCCAGTAGCATGATCATGACCAAGGCTGCAGAATATAATATTTACTAGATGAGAATACACAGATCAATAGTTCAATGCTCACAATTACACACAAACAGACACACACATTCGCGCATGTTTGCTGACATTATGCAGATACTTAGTAATTGAATACACACGCTCTTCTAAAGAGCTTATCATAATTGGTTATACTATTCTAGTAAACTCATACAGCGTTACTAGTTTCTGTCATATACTAGATTAGTAATACTAAACTAGAGTAGTAATACTACACTAGATTAGTAATAATATGCTACAATAGTAATACTGCATCATCATCTAGCACCATGCCTGCTGGCGTAGGTGATTAAGTTTCTCCACAACTTTTGATCTGAACAGTTATTTATCATTTCTGTTGTTGACCTTCTGCCAAGCCAACTCTCATGCTGTCTGGTGTCTTTTAATTTTGCTTCCCGCTATCTTTTCGTCCCTCAATGTCCCCAGTTGTCACAATAAATGTCAGCTGTTTCCTTCTCATTACACGGCCACAAATGATGATCGTTTCTTCCTAATATTGGACATTACACCTCTTAGCTGTCCATGATATTATCAACTGTATTCTTCTGTAAAACCACATTTCTTCAGCCTCCAGTGATGTTCTTGTCTATTGTCCTGTTGTCAATGATTCGCATCCATATGTTAAGACTGGCTCTACATTTCTATTGTCAAAATGGATTGCACAGTATCTTCCTCAATTTTTGGAAAGCTGTTTTTTTGTCTGAGGAGCACTATCTCATCTGCAAAATCTAGATCTTCAAAGTAGCTCTTGTCATACCATGTAATGCCATTATTGCCTTTGTAACATTTACTCATTGTATCATCATCATCAAGTATGGCGTAGGTGGTCATGTCTCTCCACAACTTTCGATCTCGACAGTTATTTATAATTTCTATTGTTGACCTTCTGCCAAGCCATTCTCTTAAGCTGTCTGTTATTTTTTCTCTTTGCTTCCCTCTATCTCTTCGTCCCTCAATTTTCCCAGTTGTTACAATATATTCCAGTTGTCCTCTTCTTATTACATGGCCAAAAAATGATGATTGTTTCTTCCTAATATTGGAAATTAGCTCTCTTTTTGCTTTGGCCTCTTTCAGAATGTCTTCATTACTCTTCTTAGCTGCCCATGATACTCTCAACATTCTTCTGTAAAACTACATTTCTACAGACTCCATTGATTTTCTTGTTTGTTGTCCTATTGTCCATGATTCACATCCATATGTTAAGACTGGCTCTACATAACATTTAAGAACTCTTTTTCTTGTTTTTAGTCAAAAATGGATTGCATTGTATCTTCCTCATTTTTTGGAAAGCTGCATTGTATAATCAATGGTAATTCTATATAGCAAAGGTGATCGTCTACTATTCGATTCTTTCTCCTTTGTGTTTGCACACTGACCCCTGTGTTAACTCCTCTGGTTCTGTTTACATTTACGCACTTTTTGGCACGATTTTCGATGTTCACGACAGCCGCACTTGGTTACGATTTTATTTTGGATTTCACAGGATAGTTTTATTTATTATTGTTGTTTTCTTTAACACATTTCGATTGTTTTTGTTTTGGTTGTTTCGTTATCAGTTTTGTGTGTGTGTTTTTATTGTTTGTTCATGATGAAGGCCTATTGAGCCGAAACGTTGTTTAGTCTGTGTCGTCCACTTGTCACGTAAAGCTTCTTACATACCATTTTTTTATTTTTTTATTTTTCCGTGATAGTATACATCCCTGTTTGACTCATGCTTCATTTGTTGATTATGGTAGGCCCCGGTATCACTGCAAACGAATTAAAATCCATAATTGCTCAACCGCCTGTGCCAGCGTAATCATCTGAATTAATATCTCATCTCCCAAACAAAGAAAGGTAACTGTAGTCCCTATCGTACAAGCCTCAGCACACGCCAAAAGACATAAGGCGAAACCACGCAGAAAGTGAACACAGCCAACTGTTCCCTGTTATACGATAACTGTCATCATTCATCGTAGACAATTGGAATATCGAAACATGATCAAAACGGATGAGACACACCGTTCACGGTGTGCACAGAACACTTAACTCAGTAGCTCCTGCAACAAGCCGGACTTGGAATATGAGGAAGCTGCAACAAGGAACACTTTTCATGCATAGCCTTCCATGGTTCCCGCCGCCTATCCACCATATACCGGAAGTTCACGACGTCGTGAAAATGATGATCGTCATATTTAAAAAAAAATGTATAGCACTTGATAATGTTAGGCCATCGTTGTTGACTCCAATTCCGATCATATAAACACACAGTTAGTCGTTAGATTATCCCCGTCGCACATCAAACAGACCGTAAGATTAGCGTACGGTCGATCTAGGGATATACGATGAGCCATTTTCTGTTTCATTTCGAGACCAATCACTCATTCCCTCCTCTGTGTGAACTGTGCAAGTACAAGCGTCATATATCTTATACAGACATATATATATATATATATATATATATATATATATATATATATATATATATATATATATATATATATATATAAGGTGTTCTATGCACACAGTGAGCTGTGTGTTTCATCCGTTTTGATCATGTTTCGATATTCCAATTGTTTACGATGAATGATGATATCGTATGACAGGAAACAGTTGGCTATGTTCACTTTCTGTGCGGTTTCGCCTTATGTCTTTTGGCGTGTGCTGAGACTGCTATGATGGGGATTACAGTTACCTTTCTTTGTTTGGAAGATGAGTTAGTAATTCTGATGATTCCACTGGCACGGGCGGTTGAGCAATTATGGATTTTAATCTGTTTGCAGTAATACCGTGGCCTTTCATAACCAAACCAAACCAATCTATGTATGCTGTCAAACGCTTTTAAAAAAAAAAAATTGCTGTCAAGACAGCTTCCCTTTCTTAATCCTGCTTGTTTTTCACATATATTACTATCAGCATCTTTATTCTGTTCAGCATGATTCTTCAGGACACCAGGGAGGTAACTAATACAAGTGTAATTCCTCTCCAGTTATTGCTATCCTTAAGATTGCCTTTTTTTAAAAAGTAGTTTGATAATGATCCCTTTTTTCCAGTTTGTAGGAACCTTTTCTTCATCCCAAATTTTATTGAACAATTTTTTTTAGGTGGAATAAGTTTTGATTATTAAATGCTTTCAGCATCTCTGCAGTTATTTTTATCTACGCCAGAGGCTTTATTATTAGCCATGTGTTTCACGGCTAATTCAGTTTCTGTTATAGTGATTTCTTGTATATTGATGCCTAGATGTGTAGTTAGTACATCTGTTTCAAATTGCATCAGATGCCTGGGATGCGGGCAGTTAAGAATATCATGGAAATGCTCAGTCCATCGGGTTTTTTTTTAGCCCTTGAAGTTAGTAAGGTGCCATCATTACTCAGTACAGGTCCTAAATTTGTTTTCAAGGAGCCTGTTAGTTGTATATAATAATACCTTGCTATTTCCAGTTTTTGAGACTAATCCTGCTTCAACTGTCAGATTATCTATATAAAAGTTCTTTTATCACATCTAGCAGAGTTTTTCACCCTATTATCAAGGTCTTTATATGTTGCTTTGGCTTGTATTTTACCTAAGTCAGTCTTAACATTTAACAAGCCTTTACTACTTTTTACAGTATTGACATTTAATAAGACTACTTTGGCTTCATGCCTATTTTGGATATGCTTCCATGTGATGTCTGATATTCATGCTTTTCTTTCAGTTTCTTTAAATCCAGCACTTAATTCAGCTGATGTCATTATTGTTGTGTCGTGAATATCCCATAGTTCATCAATATTCGGTTCATCCATTGTCCCCAAAGCTTCAAGACGATTGTTGAGTTCAAGATACAATTATTCTTTTATATCTCTTTGACTTCTGGATTCACCCAATCGTAAATTGGTATCGGAATTTTTTCTGAGAATGACAGACAGAACTGGCGTAATCCTGACCACAATACTTCTACCCCAAAAAGTAGCACTGTTGGTTAAAATACCATTGCTTGCTTGCTTGCGTTCGCCCGATGACTAAAGGAATATACCTCTTCATCATCCGCCCTTAAAAGGGCGTTAAGTGAGCGTGTCTGCGTTGTGTTGTGGTTTACAGTATAACTGTGATAGTTGTGCCTTTCGACCCAACACATCCGAATTCAGCATGGCATTTTTGAGTACCGGGCTTCTTCCCTCTTCGATCCCTGCTCACTTTGCCAAATTGGACAGATTAGTCTGTTACAAGAGGCACCGCGGAGAGGTGGAGCAGGGTCTGGATGGTTTTGGTTCACCGATCCTGGCGCATGCCATCAGCTGTGGGTCGCTGACAACTTCCAGCTCTGGTGCTGTGAGTTAAGTTGTTTCTCGCCTTGCTAGTTTCCATTGGTTATAACAAAAAAAACAATTGTATGTGTATTATTGTTATAACATTCCACTGCATTCTTAAGCACACTTAGACGTGTTAGGCTCTAATACGTAGATTATTACTACTTTTCTAGAATGCTAATATTTTACTAACTTGATTATTCTCTACTCTCTCGTAATATTATTCTAGATTGTCAACACTAGCACGTGTCATTAAATTATTTATCACAGATTGTTGACACTTTATGTTGCAAAACAGGCTTCATAAAAAGTAATGTTGGCATCTATCCAGAAAGTAGCATGTGTTTGTGTTTATTGTAAAATAAGAGTTTAGTGACTTGATTTTCAAAGGTTTCCTATTTGTGTGTTTTATCTTTATCCTTGAAAATGGCCTCTCATAATCTGCGTTGTTGTAATACAAAGTTTGTAGGGATACTAATTTTATAATTTAAATGTAACTGTCTTTCACACAAAAAAGTTTGTTTACTTACAATGCAAACATTAGCTTTCAATTTTAAACGTTTTTCATATAAAAATATATATTATGTCTTGTGTCTTTTCATATAACAATATATATTATGTTTCGTGTCTTTTCATATAAAAATATATATTATGTCTTGTGTCTTTTCAAATAAAAATATATATTATGTTTTGTGTCTTTTCATATAAAAATATATATTATGTCTTGTCTTTTCATATAAAAATATATATTATGTCTTGTGTCTTTTCATATAAAAATATATATTATGTCTTGTGTCTTTTCATATAAAAATATATATTATGTCTTGTCTTTACATATAAAAATATATATTATGTCTTGTCTTTTCATATAAAAATATATATTATGTCTTGTGTCTTTTCATATAAAAATATTTATTATGTCTTGTCTTTTCATATAAAAATATATATTATGTCTTGTCTTTTCATATAAAAATATATATTATGTCTTGTGTCTTTTCATATAAAAATATATATTATGTCTTGTCTTTTCATATAAAAATATATATTATGTCTTGTCTTTTCATATAAAAATATATATTATGTCTTGTGTCTTTTCTCTCTGCATCCCTTGATCTTTCTTCTCTTGATTGCTGCTGCTTGACCAATATGCTCCAAACGTTGCTTCCTCATAAAATAAAACAAAATGATTGCTTTCTTCTGATGTTAAAAATACGTTTTTTTGTCTTTGTCCTTTCTTACAAGATCAGAAAGCAACGGCAAACTACTCTTTACAGACTGGCGAGAAATCAAAACAGCCAAAAAGAAAAAAAAATCTCAAAGATCTGACAGTGAGATCGTCAGGTCAGGCAGATTAAAACATGCCAACTCAGGAAGTAACCAACAGCAGAGCAAGTACAAGTTATAGTGACAACGGGCGAAAGCCCGCCTGTATTATTGAAGAAAGCCATGTTACTGGGCAATGTAATAAATTAAAACAAAAGCTAGGAACTTGGAATGTAAGGAGCCTTTATCAGGAAAAACATTTAATAATCAGTAATGAAATTACATAAACAGTTACAATGTAGACATCCTGGTAATCTCAGAGCACAGATGGACTGGGCAAGGTCGTTTTGAGACTCAATCTGGCAATATATATGTATATAATCATGAAAGGAAAAGAGCGGATAAGGAGGTACTGGATTCATACTGACAAAGAAAATATATGCAACATTTCGTTAGTTACAATCCAGTCAGCGACAGATTACTAACAATTAGACTAAGAAGGAAAAAGCAAAACGCCACATTCTTACAAGTATATGCACCAACACCAGCAGCAAATGATGAATAATTTGAAGAATGTTATAACTCAATGCGTGATACCATAGAAAGAGTAGAAATAAAATAGATATCTTAATCATGTGAGACTTCAAAGCTAAAGTTGACATGGAAAGAAAAGAAGAAGAAACACAAAAGTTCCGGGGCCATTTAGCATAGGACATTAAAACGTCAGAGAAGAAAAATTAATAGAATGTTGCCATGAGAATAAGTTTACTATTGCCAACACTTCTTTAAGACAATACCAAAGAAGATTATACACTTGGACCTCATCAGAAGGCAGGAAAAGATATCAAATAGCCATCATCCTGCTCCATCAAAGATGGAGATCTGGAGTGCCATCATCCAAAACCATATCTGGCGCAGACTGTGACTCAGACCATGAACTACTAAAAGCAGAGTTCTAAATAAGGCTATACAAAAAAGTGGTGAGAGGGGCAAGACAAATACCCTTTAATACAGATGTTGTAAAAACAGGATAAAACATAGAAGATAAAAACAAATTGATTTTTTGGTGGCAGAACAACTAGACATGTCACCAGACGAGCTAGCCACAAGCAAGAGATATTCTCATCTCGTCAGCACAAAACGTCATCCCGTGTAAAGCACACAAGAAACAAAACTACGTCTAAAAAAAAACAAACACTTACCCTCATAGAAGAAAGATGAAAACTGAAACAAATAGGAGCGATGCGAAACGGCGACGAATTGGTGAACGAAAGATAGATAGAACAGCGACGTTATAGAACATACACAAGGCAGTTTGAACAGAGATCAATGGAGAGAAAAAGAATTATATTAAGAAATCCTGGGGCAAAATTGAAGAGCTCTATCAGCAATTGAGAGACAGAGAAATGTTCAGAGAAATTAGAACGGGCAATGTTAGACCATCAGTTCAAGTAATTCATGTACCAAAGCTTCCACTCAAAGTTGATCCTCCTGTGATGTTGCTGCGAAAACTCTGCAAGAGCACCAGATTGAAATTCAAGGCACTTCACTGAAACCTTTAAGTTCCCTAATCCCGTATAGGGAAAAATAATCCCGGCTTTCCTGCTAGTTATCTACATCTGTCTCCTTATTTTATTTTTTTTTTCGCTCGGTTTGTTATTCGGCTCGTAGCGGTAGATCGTCTTCAGCCTTAACATGCAAACAACCTTGATCTCCTTTTTAAAAATATTCAGTCTGGTACATGATTACTTTTATAATAGCAAAAGTACGCGCGACCCTTCTCCTCGCCATATCACATTTGCATAAAATAACATTTCAAATATGATACTAAAAGTACATAATATTAATTTTTACTGGAAAAAAATGATAAGCTAGTATATATATATATATATAGATTTAATATTTAATTAACATCATCATCATTAAGTGCCGTCTCCGCATCGAAGGTTGGCTACCATGGAGCGCCATTCTGCTCTGTCTCTTGCTTTGATGATGCAGATTGTCATAGGCTGGCTTGTCCATCTTTTAATGTTACTCTTCTAAGTTAGTCTTGGTCTGCCTCCGCCTCTTTTGCCTTGCATTTTCCATTCCAAGATTACTTTTAGTAGGTTTTTGTGTCTTTGCATATGCCCCAAAAATCACATTTGTTTAGTTTGAATTGTGTTTAGTGATTTCTCTTTGTTTAATAAACATTCAATCTAAATTATGAAACTACACACATGCAAGTATAGTGAACCTATTAAAGCTTATCTCATATCATTTTCTACTCGTCATTTAACCTTCTACTTTCCTTTACATGATATCATTCTTCTGCTTTTTCTTCTATCCTTCCTCTGTTGCCGTTGGCGTCGAGGGGAGAAACAATCTGCGATTCTTTGCTCTTCTGTTGGCCTCTTCTGATGTTATTCCTCCTAGGGATTCTAATATTCCTTTTATCCATCTTTTACTCTGTATTCCTCTTAATCTGGCGTTTTCGTAGCGTTTGTTTATGGCTCTTTGCGTCATTGTTAGTTCTTTTTGTCTTGTTATGTGGCCGAACCAATTTATCTGTTGTTTCTTTATGTATTCGATGGCTGGTTCAATTTCGAGTTTCTTCCTCAGGTCAGTGTTTCTTACTCTTTCCCTTAAGCTGTTTCCTGTTATTCTTCTGACACATTTCATTTCGGTGGTCGTTATCTTTCTTATTGTTCTAGAGTCCAGCGTCCAATTCTGGCACTGATAGCACAGAGTTGGTAGAAACATTGATTTGTATATTGCCATTTTTGCTACCGTAGTTATTGCTTTGTTTTTCAATAGTGTTTATACTTGGCCTATAACTTGGCATGCTTTGTTACACCTTATATCTATCTCGGTCTCTTGGTTATTGTTTTGTGTTAACGTGCTACCCAGATATTTAAAATTGTCTACTTGCTTCAAAGTCGCATTATCTATTATGATGTTTAGTTTTTCTTTCTTTCTCGCTATCGCCATTACTTCGGTTTAGCTTATGTTGATCTTCATGTTGTATTGTTTACAAGTGTTGTTTAGCCTGTTGATATGTTCTTGTAGGTCCTCAGTTGTTTCATGTATCAGAACTTGGTCGTCTGCAAATAGTATTTCATTTATTTCTTCCTCTCTTCTGTTGTTTTCTTGTACGTATATTTTGTTCTCTTTTGTGTTATCGCTTGTTATCATCCGTGTTGGTATATTTCCATTGATTGGGCATGCTAATTTGCATATATTGTCCATATATGTGATGAAAAGTAAAGGGGAAAGCACGCAGCCTTGTCTTACTCCGGAGTTAATGGTGAAATGTTTAGAGTAGCCTGCTGAAGATCTTACTGTAGTGCGACTACTTTCATAGAGGCTCTTGCATATCTCTACTAGGTGGTGACTCACTCCGTACAAGGGCAATACGGACCATAGTTATTCCCTGTCCACTCTATCGAACGCCTTTTCTTGGTCAATAAAAGCTGTATATAGTGTTTTATTGTGCTCCATTGTTTTCTCCGCTAGTTGTTTTATGATAAATAGGGCATCTGTGCAACCTTTGTTCCTCCTGAAGCCCATCTGAGCATCGCTTAGTTGTTGGTCTATAATTGGTCTCAATCTTTTTTCAACTATCTTGGCATATAACTTCCCTGTGTGGCTTAATATATATTATAGATATTCCTCTATATTGGTTGCAGTCTCTTCTGCTGCCATTCCTTTTCCATATTAGTAATATAATGGACTGTTTCCAATCGTCATGATATCATTAAATGTTGAAAATTCTCACGAACATACGAGAATGTTGATTGAACCAAGTAACCAGTGTCACTTTTGGATCTGAGTGATTTATATAGTACAACAGAACTGAGTTACATATGCAATGGATAGAGTCATTGCAGAAGTCAAAAATACGTAAGGTCACCTTTGTCTACGTCCCAAGACATGCTGGAGTACGGGGAAATGAAAGGGCGGACAGGTTGGCTAGCTGCGCTATTGTTGAAGACGGTCAACCAATGGATCGGGCGGACTTCATCAATACCCTCCGGGAAGTGGGAAGGACACGGGACTTCGGCAACCATGAGCCCATGTTACTCCTTCGAATGAAAGAGATGGGAATTAAGGTGGGCATAGCCAGAAACGATAAACTTAGTGGACGTAAAAGAAGACTAATTAACCAACACAGAACTGGAGTCGTCAGTCGCTGGACACTGCGAGACTTGCTGAGGAGGGAATCTGAGCACCTGTGGACATATTCGGAGTGCAATGATGGTGACCCTCTGATAACTCAATAACATTTTTTCTTCATAAAACAAATTACGTGGATATTACAATTGTGGGCGATGTGGTCGATATCATGCTAGACTTACTTCCATCTCTGGCCCCCATTTTAATTGTTAGAGACTGGGTGAACCATGGAGTGATGGGAATAATGCAATTATGGTCCTAGTTTTCCCAATGACTAAGGTACATTTTACGGTAGTTTGATTGGTAATTAATGTGACACCACCTAATACGAGATTCACCCAGCCTTAAATGGGTACCGGATTTTTTTTCTGGGAAAGTAAAGCGGCATGGGCGTAATACCGACCACATTACCCCAAAAATCATGTGCCGAAGGTCTGTAAAATTTATGGTCACTAACACCATATTCCCTATACGCCACTTGGCGTGACGGGGGTACTTTACTTTTTTTTTTACCTAATACGAGAGACCGTCATCAACTTTAACTCGCTTAAATTTCATTGTTTTAAACGGACTCTGGAAGCCTGAAACCAATTAGTTACAATATTAAAAGAAAAGGTGAAGCTTCATTGACAGTTCAAATGTTATTTCTGGAACGTTTATTTAAACTTTAACGGTATTATTTCTGGAACGTTTAGTTAAATATTAACGGTATTTTTTCTGGAACGTTTAGTTAAACATTAACGGTATTATTTCTGGAACGTTTAGTTAAATATTAACGGTATTATTTCTGGAACGCTTAGTTAAATATTAATGGTATTATTTCTGGAACGTTTAGTTAAATATTAACGGTATTATTTCTTGAACGTTTATGTTGCGGGTTCAGTGTAGCTTTTCAGTGTTTTTTTTCGTCCAGCGTCCCTGAGGATATTCAGAATGTCAACACAGTCCGTTGCACTTCTGCAATCAACATCAACGAAACTGTCAGCACGCTCTTTACCTCTTACATCGCGTGCCCTTGTGTGAAAATGGAACAGATATTTGTTAGAATAGATCTCTCTAGGGACTCTAACCATTCCCATCTTCCGTTCTTTTATCAGGGTACACCAGACACACACAAAATACGATGAAGGGATACTCCTACAATCCAGAAGTGGGCTCTTTATATTTCTTAGGTAGGATCTCCAGCCAAACTATTTTCAGTTTCCATCTCAGTATTCCATCCCAGCATTCCATCTTAACATTCCATCTTAGCATTCCATTCCAGCATTCCATCTCAGCATTCCATCCCAGCATTCCATCCCAGCATTCCATCCCAGCATTCCATCCCAGCATTCCATCTCAGCATTCCATTCCAGCATTCCATCTCAGCATTCCATCCCAGCATTCCATCCCAGCATTCCATGTCAGCATTCCATCCCAGCATTCCATCTCCGCATTCCACCCAGCACTCCATCTCAGTATTCCATCCCAGCATTCCATCTTAACATTCCATCTTAGCATTCCATTCCAGCATTCCATCTCAGCATTTCATCCCAGCATTCCATCCCAGCATTCCATCTCAGCATTCCATTCCAGCATTCCATCTCAGCATTCCATGTCAGCATTCCATCCCAGCACTCCATCTCTGCATAAGATGTACAATACAATATGATAGGAACACTTCCAATGGATGTCCTATCCTGAATGGAAAGAAACAAGGTAGTGTTCTACAGCAAACACTTTAAAAATAGTTACACCGTACTACCTGTTCCTTTAATCGGAGTTAATTAATTGTTATATGGGCAAATAGTGTTGCCATGTTTTTGGCTTCCTTATATTTCAGCTGTGCTGCTCTTTTGTTGCCTAAATAATGGGTTAAATTTAGTCAAAATTGGCTTCGGGCTAATTTGCATTGCACCCGTCTTGTTTACTGAATATTTAAAGTAATGATTTGTATACGGTATCTTTTATGTGAAACCATATAAAGTTTACATCACCCTCCGATGTAATCTTATAGTCTTAAATGGTGACTAAGGTGGATGGGTTATGTAAGATGAATGGCAAACATTCATATTCCCAAACATATGGCGAACTTAAGGACGGAAAGAAACCAAAGGTCAGACCAGTGCTGATATTTAAAGATGTTTGCAGGGCTTCCTTCGGGGAATTCTCTATCAGTGGAAGAAACTGAGAAAATCTGATTGCAGACCGTATGTAGCACATCTTCTTCTACCTTTTTAGCTCCCAGTGGAGCATAGGTCTTCAACGAACACTTTCCAAGTCGTTCTGTTTTGCCATTCTTTTAAGATCATTCCATGTCTTCCCCATCATCTCTGCTTCTATCTGTCTTCTCCAAAAATTCCTTGGTCTACCTCTTTGTCTTTTCCCCTGGGGATTCCAAAAAGGGCCTGTTGTGTAATACTCTCAGTTGGCTTCCGCAGTGTGTGTCCTATCCAGCGCCATCGTCTTCGCTGTATCTATTTATCCACTGGTATTTGACTGGTACATTTCCATAATTCTATGTTAGTGATTTTGTCCTGCCATTTGCATCCTTTTATTCTGCGTAAGCATCCATTACTGAAAGTCTGTATCTTCGTGATTGTCAATTTTGTTATTCTCCATGTTTCACAGCCATATAATAGGACCAGAGAAAGGATACCAGGCGCCACGAATACATCTTGTTCGTTCTGCGGATGGAGCTGTCTATCCAATTTTGGCAGATTCAGCTATGAGAGAAGCTGTTCGGCAAAGCAATATCCAGCATAAGACACTAATATTTTTACCAAACTACTGACTTATAATTGCTTGCTAGCAACCGTCTGTCAGGACGCCAAAGGCCATATATGTATATTCAAAAGAATTAAGAAAGGCATGAGTCAATTCTTATTTATATGTATTAGATACATTAATTTGAGGGTAATATTGATATCTAAATCTGTGCAATATCTAGGTCTGAGTCTGGTCTTGCCGCATATTATATAAAAATCAATATCACAGACCCCACGATGAAAGCTGTGTGTGCTGGGGATGATATTGGTGATTTTGAGGCTTGTAGGGCCAGCTAGTGCAAGTGCCGGAATCTTGTATGCCTTCATAAAACTGTAAGACTTGGCTACACGTTGAAAGATATGTTTGTTTTGCATATGTACACAGTTCTATGTGGTCTCCGCCCACTTCACTCATGCTTTAAATCATCCAGTGATTGTTTTCTGATGGGGAAATTAAAATCTTCATAGATTCATTAACAAAAAAAATATTTGGTACGTTACAGAGGGTAGGAGCATAGACAATGAAATGGTTTACTGGACCTGTGATAGTAGGCGGAAGGACAGGATGCCATCAATGTCTGTGGTTCTACATGGGTAGTGGTGTGTTCTTTTATTTTAAAATCTACACCACATACCCATGTATTCT